>CM049816.1:40329575-40432186 GCA_027422435.1 Schizopygopsis pylzovi
CATTCATGGACAGGGCCTCGACAAAGATCCCAAAGGACTTCTCTCTGTGGACAGAAACGGTTCAGTTTACGCTCATGGAAAAGTTGACTATGAGGAGTACCAGAAACTGAGAGTAAGTCCTAGTGACGAAGTTAAGTGAGTGTTTTTAGTAGTTAATACTGACTGTTATTTTGTTGACTTGCAGATCACTCTTTCTAAAAAACACACAATAGTTGCTGTGGATATCGATATTCTGGATGTTAACGACCACACTCCTGTTTTTAATCGGGATGTTTATGACATCGCTGTAGATGAATCAACACAACAAGGTATGACTTAATTACACAGAACTGGTTTAAACCGGCTGGTTTCCAGGTGAAAGAGCAACATTTCACCCGATCTTCTTTGTATTGTTTTGCCCAAAGGTAAGCCTCTGGTCACAGTGCTGGCAACCGACAACGACCAGCCTGGCACAGCGAACGCTCAGTTCACGCTGAGAATCGTCTCAGTGTCTCCCTCGGCCTCCAGTGCAGACTTCTTCATTCAGCAAAGAAGAGGAGAGCAGACAGGGACCATATCTTTCAAGGGATACCTCGATTATGAGGTAACATACACAGTTTTTCCATCCTGAAATCCTTTGTCAGTTTGATACTACAGATAGAATTTATTATTTAACATTATAATTCCTGAACTTTTAAAACGTCCATTTATCCATCCATCCATCAACAAATAAATAGTGTTATTAGTCTTGTATATGGGACAACGGCATTGTTATTAATTTATTTAAAACACACACATTCACACATAAATTAGAATAGTACATCTTGTGTGATGAGCATGTTATTATTTCAATATTAAAATTTGGATTTTTAAGATCATTCAGATATTTAAAAAATTGTCAAAATCAAAAACAATTCTAAGTGATACAATTAATTCATTATAGGTAGGTTTCTTCTTTTTGCCATTTTATTAATTTTTAATAATTATTATTTTATTGATTTTCTTTAACAAAACTGTTTCACTGGTAATCGTTATTTGAAAATATCATAAAAACACACAAAAAATTAAAGATCAACAATAAAATAAAAGGCCTCTAAAGACCGTAGTGACTGTGTCAAGATCAATAAATTTCATAATATTTATGGCAAATATTGCACTATACAGGTATGTGAAAAAAAAAGTTTTTCCTTAAAATATATATTAAAAACCTTTTAAAAAATTATTATGATGTGTACACTTATTCAAGGTAAATCTATTAATATTATAAGAGCTATTTAATTAAAATGTTTCCCGAAACTGAATGCAGAGAATAATACATTCCCAAGAACATGACAGACGTGTTTTTCTTTTCCTTTTCTTTATCATGCAGAATCTTATTTGACATGTTGTCTTTTCCTGTTTCAGAAACTAGTTTTAACATGTATTAGCAATCTATACATTCTTAGTAAAGCATGTACACTACCCAGTCAAACCTTTGCGCTCATCTAACTCTGTTAATACTATTACCACATTTTAGCATAAACCCCAATCTCATTTAGTATTAGTTAACATTAGGAGTTTTAATGCATGCTTTCTAGCTTTTTCAATCAAAAGAATAAAGATCACCATAGAGTCAACTTTGCTGTGCCTTTTTCAATGCAGGAGGCCCAAAAATACACTATTCTGGTTGAAGCAAAGGATCATGGGGAGAAGATGCAGCTCTCCAGCACAAGCACGGTGATACTGAATATCATGGACAAACATGGCCATCCATCAGAGTTCACTAAGAAAACAGTAAGTGAAGTGTAAACTTGTTTCCGTCTTCAGAGCTTTCAGTCTTTGCTATTTCAGTCGAGTTATGTTCGAATTGTTTTTGATGAGGGCTATATACCTCTATCACTGAGTTGAGACTGATGTTGAACACTAGAGGAAATCCAGATGCACATTAATGTCATTTCCAATCACAGTTTATTCAGAAAGATGCTAGTGACTCATCAGTACTGAAGAAGATGAAACAAGTGGCTGTAATGGAGAGAATGAAGTCTGGACCAGTGTTGGAGACCAACAAACTGGCCATGTGTCTGTCTGAGGAAACGACGAGCATTACAGCCCTGAACAGCCCAACATTACACTACGAGCTGACTGGAGACGTCCAGGGGAAATGGAGGCTTCAGTCTGACTATGGTAATAGAGAAAATCATATTTTTTTAACACTGTAATTTACACTTATTTACACGTATGCATTTAGCAGACGCTTTTATCCAAAGCGACTTACAGTGCATTCAGGCTATACATTTTTACCAGTATGTGTAATAGCAAACTAAGAGTACCTGTTTCCACTGTAATTCTATTTTGTGTTTTATTTTTGTCTCCCAGGTACATCTGTGAAGCTGATCAAAGAGAGCGGCGTACATGCGGGCGATCATCAACTCACCCTTAAGATCTCTGACAGCCATCGGCCAGTCTTCAGTCCAGACCCTCTCGCTGCATGTGTGTGACTGTGATGTTTCTCCAAACTGCAAAGACCCAACAACGAAGATGAACGTCACAGCCATCGCTGTCGTAATCATCAGCATCCCGGCACTGCTGGGTAAGAGCTGGATTTCATGTCAAGCACAACCCTGGGTTTCACATTCACTTTGAGGAGTCTGCAGAAATGCTTGTTGGGTTCACCCAAATATTACATTCTGCACGCTGCCTCTGCATTTTATTACTGGAGGATGCATTTTAATATCAAGAATATATCAAATACATTTCAAATTGTATATGAATCAGTATACATGACTATCCAAAAGGTTGGCTCGGTGAGACTGCATTAAATTAATTAAAAATAACTCTAAAGACATTTATAATGGTACAAAAGATTAATCAGCACAACTGTTTTCAACAGAAAACAGAAATATTTCTTGAACAGCAAATCAGGATATTATTATGATTTCTGAAGATCATGTGACACTGAAGACTGGAGTAATGATGCTGACAATTCATGATCACAGGAATACATTACGTATCTAAATATATTCATATAGAAAACTGTTATTATATATAATAATACAATTTCACTACTGTTTTTACCGTGATATTATATTTTACTGTAATGTATTTGATCAAATAAATGCAGCCTTGGTGTGCTTAAGAGACATCTCACCGACCTCAAACTTTTGAACGATAGTTTCTGAAGTTTTGTATCTAATAACTGTGTGTGTGTGTGTGTGTTGTTTTAAAACAAAAGGTATCCTGTCGATGGTGTGTTGTCAGATCAGCGCAAGGAAATCTGCAAAGCACCACATGCTTTTACTGGAGGCACCTGAGCAAACTCTCAGTCCTGACAGCATTGAAACACGCTGAACTTAACTGCATGGTAAGTTTTATTCATTAGGATCATCTAGCACCAATTTCTGCTATCGTATCAGTATTTGTTATTTAAATATATGACAATATGTTTCATTTTCCGATTATGTAAATTTAAGGGTCTATTAAACAGCTAGATTAGATCCAGTCATAATTTCTGCTGCAGATTATGCCCCGTGTTAAACCCGGAGTCTCAGACTTGTGTCCTCTGTTATCCAGGACGCAGTTTTACTTGATGAGCTCCTCGAGCCAGAGCTGGAACACAAACGCTGCCAGACTTCAGTATGTCACTGAATGTGCGCTGACAATATGAAGGACATCAGAATACGATTTTGATGCATGCACTAAATGACAGACTGCTTGCTTTTATTCTGTGAATTAAAAGGAAGGGCTGCTTTGGTTGTTTTAAATGTACAGCCGTACAATGTGAATGACTTTGGGAATAGATTGATAATTAATTCTGCTTTATGTGCATGATGTGAATTAATATGTAAGTGTCATGATTATATCAGCTCCTGCAAATGTAAAATCATTCATAAACAACCCTTACTTCTTGCTAAGGCTGGGTTGGGGATACTGTACAGAGTTATGCTTACATTGGTATATTTATATTTTATAAGAAGGAATGTCTTTTTATAATTGAGAAGTTGTTTGTGTTATGTTATGATTGTGTTATATATATATATTGTTAATTGTAATGTATTTATTGTGGTCAAATAAAAGGAAGTAAAAGTATCTGTTGCTTATGTATTTTTAAGGTTACACTTTATTTTAAGGTGTCCTTGTTACAGTGAAATTATATATTTAAGTACTGAATAATATTAATTAACTACATATACAGGTGCATCTCAATAAATTAGAATGTGGTGGAAAAGTTCATTTATTTCAGTAATTCAACTCAAATTGTGAAACTCGTGTATTAAATAAATTCAATTCAAATTCGGAAGTAGTTTAAGTCTTTGGTTCTTTTAATTGTGATGATTTTGACTCACATTTAACAAAAACCCACCAATTCACTATCTCAACAAATTATAATATGGTGACATGCCAATCAGCTAATCAACTCAAAACACCTGCAAAGGTTTCCTGAGTCTTCAGAATGGTCTCTCAGTTTGGTTCACTGGGCTACACAATCATGGGAAAGACTGCTGATCTGACAGTTGTCCAGAAGACAATCATTGACACCCTTCACAATGAGGGTAACCACAAACATTCATTGCCAAAGAAGCTGGCTGTTCACAGAGTGCTGTATCCAAGCATGTTAACAGAAAGTTGAGTGGAAGGAAAAAGTGTGAAAGAAAAAGATGCACAACCAACCGAGAGAACCGCAGCTTTATGAGGATTGTCAAGCAAAATCAATTCAATAATGTGGATGAACTTCACAAGGAATGGACTGAGGCTGGGGTCAAGACATCAAGATCCACCACACACAGACGTGTCAAGGAATTTGGCTAAAGTTGTCGTCAGAGGCGTCTTACCTGGGCTAAGGAGAAGAACTGGATTGTTGCCCAGTGGTCCAAAGTCCTCTTTTCAGATGAGAGCAAGTTTTGTATTTCATTTGGAAACCAAGGTCCTAGAGTCTGGAGGAAGGGTGGAGAAGCTCATAGCCCAAGTTGCTTGAAGTCCAGTGTTAAGTTTCCACGGTCTGTGATGATTTGGGGTGATGTCATCTGCTGGTGTTGGTCCATTTTGTTTTTTGAAAACCATCATCACTGCACCCGTTTACCAAGAAATGTTGGAGCACTTCATGCTTCCTTCTGCTGACCAGCTTTTTAAAGAAGCTGATTTCATTTTCCAGCAGGATTTGGCACCTGCCCACACTGCCAAAAGCACCAAAAGTTGGTTAAATGACCATGGTGTTGGTGTGCTTGACTGGCCAGCAAACTCACCAGACCTGAACCACATAGAGAATATATGGAGTATTGTCAAGAGAAGAATGAGAAACAAGAGACCAAAAAATGCAGATGAGCTGAAGGCCACTGTCAAAGAAACCTGGGCTTCCATACCACCTCAGCAGTGCCACAAACTGATCACCTCCATGCCACGCCGAATTGAGGCAGTAATTAAAGCAAAAGGAGCCCCTACCAAGTATTGAGTACATGTACAGTAAATTAACATACTTTCCAGAAGGCCAACAATTCACTAAACATGTTTTTTTTATTGGTCTTATGAAGTAATTGAATTTGTTGAGATAGTGAATTGGTGGGTTTGTGTTAAATGTGAGCCAAAATCATCACAATTAAAAGAACCAAAGACTTAAACTACTTCAGTCTGTGTGCATTTAATTTATTTAATACACGAGTTTCACAATTTGAGTTGAATTACTGAAATAAATGAACTTTTCCACAACATTCTAATTTATTGAGATGCACCTGTACTTACTATATGGTTAGGCTTAGGGTTACTCGCATGTAATTATGCATAGTTAATTGTTATTATAATAGTAAGTACATGTAACGTGTAATAAGAACACCTTAAAATAAAGTGTTACCATTTTTAAATACGATCTGTGTGGCCTAAATTGTCCTCACTGGCCTTTGAACCTCCTGGAAGTGGATGTTTCATTGATTTCCACCTGATGCTCTTACACACCCAAAGGCAGAAAAATTAATGTCTTGCTCTTTTAAAATCTGACAGTACGAGTGCACACATTCATAATGAGAACTATATCACCAGACGACAATCATCCAATCCAAATAGAGCATATTCACATTCCTTCCGAGAGACATGATTGGGCAAATTAGACATAAACCTGTTTTTTCTTTACTGTTCAGATTCTGTCAGCAGAAGGAAATCGCAATTGTGAGGAACGTTTAAGACACATGACTGCTGTAAGTTGATTAACAACACATGCATGTCTCTAGTACTTAGGCTTGTTTAAGATGCCTTTTTAGCAGAGTTGTTAAACCAGTGAGATATAAATAGTAATAATAAATAATACAAAAATATTCTTCACAAGTAGTTGCTTCTTCAACTTTGAGCATTTTAGCCCTGTGGAATTTGTATCTAACTTTAGAAAATTCAGTTTAAGCTTTTAGTTTCATTCAACTGTGTGTGTGTGTGTGTGTGTGTGTGTGTGGGCATCTTTATGTGGTTTATGAGGACACAAAGTTGTATAATGACATGGGTATGACATAAGTATTACAAGAAGAAGGTGATTTATGAGGACATTTTCAGTGTCCCCATAATTTAAAACGCTTATAAATCATACAGAGTGAGTTTTTTTGAGGGAAAATATAAATGCACCGTCTCCTGTGAGGGCTAAGTTTAGGTGTAGGGTAGGTGTAGGGCAATAGCACATACAGCTTGTACAGTATAAAAACCATTACGCCTATGGAAAGTCCCCGTAAACCATAAAAACCAACATGTGTGTGTGTGTGTGTGTGTGTGTGTGTGTGTGTGTGTGTGTGTGTGTGTGTGTGTGTGTGTGTGTGTGTGTGTGTGTGTGTGTGTGTGTGTGTGTGTGTGTGAGAGCAACATTGTGTTTCTCAACAGGTCTGCTGCTTATTTTACACAAGACTATTTTGAATTTATATAATTTATGCTATTTTTTTCAGAACCAACGAGTACTTCTACTGCACCTCTGAAATCACCATTTATTCTGTGATGGAAAGGACATTATAAATAGTTGTAGAATGAATAAGCTGACTCTTTTGTCTTATCTGGACTAATTTTAAAGCTATGCTAAACACACATAAATATTATTTTAATATATTTTAGCGTAATTCAACAAATATGCACTACTGACAATACAAAATATTCAGGACCACAAGTGATATTTACCTTGATAATTAATTATTTATTTTCAATCACTGTTTTATTAGGGGCAAAAATGTTGCTAGTGATGGACATTGTGAACAAATATTTAAATACATAATTTGTACAGAATTATCTGCTTGTTCAAATGATAATGTTTTTAAATGTTTTGGGATGGAATTTCATTGATGTCTGAAAGTCTAGGTCAAAGGTAACAAAATAAATGATGAAGGGAGGCAAGTTTTTAAAGTGACTTTAATGTAACAAAAAGAAACAAGTTGAAATCTGCTCGTTTTAATGAAACCCAGCCCCTGGGACATAACTTGCAGTATCGCAACCCGCCATAAACCCAAAAAGAAGAGGAACAGAAGATATCTTACAGTAGTCGGAGGCAGTATCAGTGGGGTGTATGGGCGGGTGTTGTTTCGTGGCAGCACTGAAGATGGGCGGACTTTAAACCAGCCAGGAAAAGACAGGAAAGCCGATACTTCCCCCGAGCACAACAAAAAGAAAACGGTAAATGTTTTGAAATGTTTTGTGTAAATACATAAAGTTAGCGAGAATGAAAGATCGCGTTTGGTGGGGAAGTCCTGAGATCGAGCGCATTTTTACTGATTTATGGATTTATTTTTTTGTTCAACGGCCCGACTGTAAATATATTTGTATATAGCCTATAGTCGCATCATTTATGCTGATGATTCATGACAGCTAGTTTGAAAACGATTTCAAATTGTTCAGATGATCATTATTAAACTTAATATGAAGCCGAGCTGCTTTCTATGCGTCGTCTTCCAGCCTTGTATTTTTACATAAGCTGAATTAACGAGACAATATTAAACGATTAACGAAATCCACTATTAAGACATATGTTAAAATCAACGTTTCAATAAATTAAAGCAAACATTATTATTTTAACGTTACTTCGGTTTGATCTTTCTCTATAGCAAGATTGTGCCACTTCGATTACAGCGTTTTTCTAAAGGATTACAGCAAGATAACGTAAATGCTCATACAATAATAAATATAATGTTTAACGTTACACTTTGTTCCTTAACGCCTTCGTAACATGATGTAAAGGGATGTCGACCCTTTCTCTGTTTTAAGTGTAACGTATTTAACATAACGTAGTTTATTTCTGAAAAATGTCGGCTAGCGGCTAACGTAACTTAACCAGCTTCCCCTTCACGTTTATCACTTGCAAGGCGAGTCTGTTTTTAAAGAAAACATTTATTTTCGATGCTAGTATATGTGTTACAGTGGTTGTTAATGTTTTATGTTGTATTATTGTGTTATCTGCGTGGATGAATGTTTTGATGGTGGGGTGCGGTGTACAGGCCTCGCTACATGACGGTTCTCACCATCAATATATCGACCTCACACGTAATACCAAATACACCTATATTATCGTTAATGTGGCGATTTATGGTCATAGCCTTTATCGTTTGGTCAATATTTGTGGAAAGTTTAGTTTTTTCTTTCTTTTTTTAACATTGCGATAGATATACCGTGTAACTTCCGGTCAAATGATAAGTTACTTCCGCAGCTATGTTTCCGGTTCATGTTGAAAAGATTCACCAGAACACATCTAACTTTAAAATCTATCTATCTATCATGTAAACTTTGCATTTCTCCACTTTTAAAGCTGATTTTTCACCCCTGGACTCTTCAGATATGTAAAGCTCTTTTGGCTTATAGTTTGTATATCTCTCTCCTCTGCAGATGGCTGCCATTCGTAAGAAACTCGTCATAGTGGGTGATGGAGCCTGTGGAAAGACCTGTCTGCTCATTGTTTTTAGTAAAGATCAGTTTCCTGAAGTCTACGTGCCTACGGTTTTTGAGAACTATGTTGCAGACATTGAGGTCGATGGAAAACAGGTATGAAAGCACACAGCTGGTAAACAACTATTTTCACTATTTCATTGCATTGTAATAAAGTGCAATATTTACTTAAATGTACAAGTATTTTTTACAAAAATATTTTAATATGCGAGAGAAGTGGAACGTGCTTTGTGTGACGATAAACACAACTTTAAATCATCTGTTTCACACATTTTCTAGTGATTGAAATGAATTGATTGAACTTACCAACTTTAAAGCTGCTAAAGCTTAAATTTAGCATTGGGACTGTGCTTACCAAAATACATCACCAGAATAATATTCAATATTCTGTCCTGCATAGATGACTGGTGTAAATTATACATGTACATTCCTCTTTTATAAGTGAGGCCACAATTGTTGTGTAAGAGTGTTAATTGTCTGAGATAGTTTAGCACATTCACCAATGTCTCTCTTCTTACAGGTAGAGCTTGCCTTATGGGATACGGCTGGACAGGAGGACTATGATCGGTTAAGACCTCTCTCCTATCCTGACACCGATGTCATTCTTATGTGTTTTTCTGTCGACAGTCCTGATAGCTTGGGTAAGACTTCCTTGTAAACAATTAGATATTACTAGCCCAATCATCACACTTTAACTCTAAATGTTGAAAAACGATACCATATTTTCAAGAGATGAAAGTGAGATGGATCTATTTTCTAAATGCATGTTATTATATTGTGAACCCATGCACATTTCTTTTTTTTTATGTTTGACATTTTTTATCAAAATACCATAACTCAATTTTCTGGTTGAAATAGCAATAATTTAGTCTGCTTAACCCCGCCAACGCAAGTTTTCTTTCATGAGCCCACTTCTCAAAATCGAATCAACAACCGATGGATTAATCCAAGTCCTCTCTTTATTTTTAATTACTTCTATGATAATTCATTACAACTGGATGCAATATTTAAGTTTTATCTAAATTTTTAAGTTAACATGAAATAAAAATTCACCCAGTCTGTTTTCTTACACTTTTCTATTTTATTATATTTCCATTTTATCGCCACTTTAAATGTGGTTCTCATAGTGGTAAAAACCACACAGCTAATAATAAAATACAACTTTCTAATGAACTGAATCCTGAAACATTCATTTGTGGTCTAAATACAATGCTTTCACATCAAAGTTAAAGATGCAGCAATTTAGCTCCAAGCAGAACTGCGTTTTCAAGAATGTTTTCATCAGGTCTTTACATCAAAACATAAACAGACATGCTCACTGAAATTGTACGAAGCTGAGGTAACAGGGAAAGATTCAGGTGCACAGTTTCGGTTTTTATTAACGTTCTAAAATAAATATATTATATATACCAATTAACTCAGTTTAAACAATGTAAGGGGATTTACTCTTAAGCCATTAAATACATGTCATAATTTAGAAATCATTTGAAATATGGTTAATACAATAACCACTCTCTCCTTTAATCCATCACAGAGAATATTCCAGAAAAGTGGACACCAGAGGTGAAGCATTTCTGTCCAAATGTTCCCATCATCCTTGTTGGTAACAAAAAGGATCTCCGAAATGATGAGCACACACGAAGGGAACTTGCCAAAATGAAACAGGCAGGGCCTTTTTTACTTGGTAAAATGTATGACTCTTAAAGGAATAGGTCACCCAAAAATGAACATTAGCTGAAAATGTACTCGCCCTCAGGCCATCAAAGATGTAGATGAGTTTATTTCTTCATCAGGACAGATTTGGAGAAATGTAGCATTGAATCACTTGCTCAGCAATGTATCCCCTGCAGTGAATGGGTGCCGTCAGAATGAGAGTCCAAACAGCTGATTAAAACATCACAATAAGCACAAGTCTGTGCTTTTATTGCTTTCAATAGAGACATATTTTACTCTGAAGCAACGGTTTAAAGCAAAAAAAATGTCACTTTTCACTTCACAAGACACTTAATGCGATTATAATGAGATTTTGACAATATTGCGATTCATCTTTACCTCACGTAAACGCAATACTTCGATCTAAATAATGCGATTAAGCTCATAATCGCAGCAAGCATAATCGTATTAACATAGGTGGCGTTCGCCGATTTTAATCGAAATATACAGGCATGTAAACACCTTAATCGCAGTATTGCCGTCTGGCCAAAGTGCGCATGCGCTTGTGACATTCAAGAATGACAGTACGCACAACTGTAGTAATATGTATATTAGTAACGATGGAGGGAAGAAAGCATCGCATTTCTGGGGAAAACACAACTCTGCCACCAGTCTCTGTTTCTCATCCAGAAACGGCAAGAATGCGACTGCAGCATATAGGCAAACAAATTACATCAAATTTCTATGGTGCTGAAAAAGTGTGGAATACTGCCATACAAAATCATTATGCATTAGACGTAAATAAATAAAAAACAGCGGCCAGTAACACACCTGCTCTTTCTGAGTCCATCATTTGTGCTGTGCAATGAGGTATGTGAATAATGGCAGTATAAAATTAACAACAATTCTTAGCAAATAATAAGAATAATGGAAATTGCATGTAAACGGGAGTGAAGAGTTTTGCTCTTGACATGTAAACATCATAATGCGATTAAGTCCTTACTCTGATTATTGGAAATAATTGCTATTATTCGTGCGCATGTAAACGTAGTCATTGATGGACTGGAGTGGTGTGGATCATTGTGATGTTTTTATAAACTGGACTCTCATTCTGACGGCACCCATTCACTGCAGATCATCCATTGCTGAGCAAGTGATGTGATGCTACATTTATCTAAATCTATTCTGATAAACAAACAGTCATCTGCATCTTGAATCACCTGAGGATGAGTAAATTGTTGCAAATTTTCATTTTTAGGTGACTTGTTCCTTGAAACGCTGCAGAACGTCCAAGCTTCTCTTTTCCATTTAATTGGATGGTAATTTATACGGTCAAACTCCAATCAATTGATCAGCCTTGATTTAAAAACATAAATAATATTAAAAGTTATTTTATGATATTTGTAGGTGTTTTTTTAGAGCTAGACAGTATAAATAACATCCATTTCCATTATAAGCTTAGGCATTCTGCGTGACATTTTAGTCTTTTTAATGAAGTATTGAAAAAATGTGATGAATCAATTTGAATAGTCCTATATGAGTGAAAATGTTTTTATTTTAGATTAAGTATTCCTTTGATATTGGGTAGTCACTTAGACATGCTTGTGATATCTTTGAAATATTTCTTCACTCAGGAGCCCGTGAAGCCAGAGGAGGGGCGAGACATGGTCAACCGAATCAATGCCTTTGGTTACTTAGAATGCTCTGCCAAGACAAAAGATGGCGTGAGAGAGGTGTTTGAGATGGCCACCAGGGCTGCGCTGCAAGCAAAGAAACGGGGCAAAAAGACTGGCTGTCTGCTGTTATAGAAACCTGTAGAAGAGAGGATGTCAGTTAACAGCCCAGGAGATGTCAGAGCAGGGAGGGAGGGATGATGGGACGAGCCTAGCATTCATGTCCTAGTACAGTCAGCGTATCAGACTGATACTGGGACATCATGTCAGACAAACTACGAGAGACCAATGGAAAGACTTCAGAAACACGATGATGTCATTTCATGTTGTCACAAAGTTTGGGCTTAAGAGTTTTCTGGTAACAAAGCAAAAAAAAAAAAGATTAAATTTCTAAACAGACTCTATACCAAGGATATTTTATGTTATCCCCCCCCCCCCCTTCTGAACAAAAAAAGGTCTTTAATAAGCATCCTGCCTTCAGCGACTGTCTTGTGCATTGGACAGATTGTATGTATGTTTGTATATGTAAGAATATGAATGTTTGTGTCAAATGAGCGCATGTCCTTCTCCAGGTCGCCAACTCTTCATTATATATGTGTTTATCTGCCCGGCTTATCTGCTTTGATTATTCTGTGCTCAACTAAAGCACACACTGAACATTGAAGTGGGCTGTATTGGGTTAAACCATCCCACTTCAGGCTTTTTTCTTTTTTATAGCTGATGTCTCAAAGGATTCTGGGCTGTACATTAGGGATCTAACCTCTTTAGTGATACTGATTTATTTAAATCATACCGTTTTTTAATCATTTGCATTTAGAAATAAAATTTTAGCTAAATCAGATTTGAAAAGTCTTTTTTTCATTCACTCAAATTCCTTCTGTGTGTGTTTCCAAAAGGGGTACTACTTACTCAATACTCCACAGTGTACTGTACACTATATAGTGAGTGAAACAGTAGTATGCTATATTGTTGTCATTTAATGCCACTATGGCTGCATATGAAATTGCATACTTATGCATGCAAGAAGAGTAGTATGTTCAAATTTGAAAATGTAAATGAAAGGTACCTGGATGACCTACTATTTCCAGCAAGACTCTGTAGTGCACATCTACTGGACACCTTACTGTCCCATGAGGCCACGGGATAGGAGCCGGGTGGCAGTGGATCGCCTTGAACTGATGTTGGTATGTCACATGTCAATGAAAACATGATGAATGCCATGAGCTCTGATTATATTCATACTTCATAGAACATACAATTTAATGATCACAAACTAATAATAAACATTTATATGTATAGCACTTTTCATACAACTGCAACTCGAGTGCTTCACAGGGGCTAAAATAAGAGAAAAAATACATTGACAATGCAATTTTGCACACCAAGTAATCACATTCAAAAGAAGCACATACTCAGGGAGTGAAATTTTGGACGCAGCCTAACATTCTGTGCCGTGTGCTTTGTTACTGCACATTTTGGGAAATGCATGTTGTAGATATTCAGTAGTTGGCATACATGTAAAATTGCATGCTACAAGCTAGAGTATATGATCAGCCAAATGATTGTGGTGTTTCAGTCCTCCTCCAAGTCCATACTTTAGTGTTGAATAAGGGGGCTCTCTTCTGGAACCTGAGATGATAAATGGGACACCCTACAGCAGAGATGCCCAATCCTGTTCCTGGAGATGAACCTACCTGCATAGTTCAGTTCCAGCTGTCTGTAATCAAGTGAAGACAGCCTGAAGACCAGAATTAGCTGGCCCAGGTGTGTTTGCTCAGAGTTGGAACTGAGTTTTGTGGTAAGGTGTATAGTGGCCTGTCCAAATACTCACACTTGCATTCTTTGCACTTGTCTATTCACATGACTTATTTCCTGTATTTGGTTCAAGCATTCAAATGGGCATGAAGACCACACGTGTGTAGAACAGTAGTCTCAGACTCAATTCCTGGAGAGCCACAGCTCTGCAGAGTTTAGCTCCAACTCTCACCTGCTTGGGTGTTTCTAGTAATCCTGAAGACCTTGATTAGCTGGATCAGGTGTGTTTGATTAGGGTTGGAGCTGTAGAGATGTGGCCCTCCAGGAATTGAGTCTGAGAACACTGTGTAGAACGTTTGTTATTTAGTAGGACACACTTATAACAAACTGCAAGTAATATTTGTATTTATTTATACATTTTGTACATGTAGGCTACTTTGCAGTTTAATATAAACTTGTTTTTTAGTAGTCCCTATATAGCACAATTTATTTGTGTTTCTTCTAATTATGTGACAGAAATCAGTTGCAAAGTCTGGACCAATAAAATCTGCACTTTATGATTTACTACCAATTTATATGTAATATCTTTTATATAATATTTAAGTTACCCTGGAACGTGTTTTTTTTAAGACTGGGTTGGGGGAAAAGGCAGTTGTGAGTTCAAGTGCTTGGTGTATTGGGTGAATTTTTCAGCTTTCCATAAAGCAAATCATGGGAGCCCGTTTAGCAGGAGATTATGTAACCTTAATAGACCAATGTTTTGTTTTTTTAAGAGCACGTCTTTATAATTATGACTGTAAAAAAGCATTGACATTTGACAAAAAAGAGACTGGCAGCAAACCTCAGTATTCACCTCGAAGACTCTGTTACACACACACACACACACACACACACACACACACACACACACACACCACTCTTCACAAAGCCAACCTCAATGAAAGAGCTGCAGTTGCCAAAACTTTAATCATAGACCTGATCTTCAACATCTGTCTTTGCCAGACAAATCATTTGTCTTGAATATTATCAAACCACTGTGGACAGGTTTGGAGAAATGTGTGAGACGCAGATTCTGTCCTTAAATATCTAAACAAGTGACAGATGTTTTGATAGACAACATTAAAAATGGCGACTAATAAGCTGTATGAGTCTATTCTAGGAAAGTATTCTTGGTAGCAAATGGTGGTAAAACCCCAAATAAAGAAATACGGCCTATTTCCCAGGAGTTCACATTATCTTGTCAAACCCCAATGATACTCTTGATGTTTGCATTGTATTGTATGCAATTTAACAAAACGATTTTTTTGCAGCAGTTGTTTCTATGCGTTTGCATGCCACTGAGCTTTAAGCCAATCAGCTGGAGAGTTGTGTCCCCGCCTCCCGAACCGAGGCCATCTTACACGGAGCTCTGCCGTGGGGCGTCATACATATACACTATCAGTTTCAACGCTTGTGACACTGCTGGTTTAACAGAGGTACGTGACATTATTATGCGATTAAAATACTGTTTTTTGATAGTTTCGTGTATCTGGGTGTTTACTCGCGGTGTTCTGTGGGCGGCTGCGCGCGCTGAGTTGAAGCTCGTGTCCTCTGAACTGATTCTAAGTCGTCATGCGTGCAGCTTTATTAAACGTATTTTTGCATGTGCTATGTATTGGGGGCACACAGGGATATAACTTTCATTGACGGTTGTTGTGTATGTATTTAGATATGTTTTTCTATAGATTAGTGTCAGGCTCAGTTTAGCATCTGCAGAAACTACTGGATTTCATATCTGACAGCATGCATTTTACACCCTTTTTTAGTTTTTCCAAATGGCGTTTAAGAAGTTATATGCAAATGAGTTTTCGGCTTGGACCAATCCATTGTATTGCATACAGCTCTCGCTACTTTCCGCCCTGCCCTTGCTTATAAAGATCAGTTGAAGTCAAGTAAAACATATCTGTGTTTGTATGCATTTTTTATTCATTTTAAGGTTGATCAATACATATTTTGTCAACAGTTGTAAATGAAGCAGGCAGAGAAAAAAGTGGGCGTTTCTGTCGACCTCCACTGAAGCATGGCTTATGAGAGAAGGTAGGTCAAGAGTCCATCAGCCTGCAGTCACCTTCTCGTTTTAATATGAATTTGCATTTAACCCTTGGATGGATTTGTGCATAATGTTTTGACCTTATTACATAACTTCATGCTGTTATCCTTGTTCACCAATGGGTCCTCCGCAGTGAATGGGTGCCATCAGAATTCTAGCCATTCTAGCCTATCAATTCACATCTTGTGATGTAAAAACCTGCATATTTGGACTAAACGAATTCATCAAGGCATTTTAATTGTATACCTTTGCTTCTGGCCAAAAAACTCCATAATAACACTTAATCCAGTGAAAAAGTCCACCATGACTTGTCCTCTTATATCAATATTCACCAATATATTCATTTAGGACTGCATATTTCTCTCCTGATTCAGACGAGATGTTTTATTTCACTGGAGAACGCAATGTACTGGATGGAAGGCTTGTATTCTAGTCAGAAGCAATGGTTTCAATGTAAAAATATCTTAATAATGGATTTGTTTCTTACAAACACAGTTTTTTCACTTCACAAGATTTTAATTGATGGACTTTAGGGGTGTGGTTTGCTTGTGGATTATTGTGATGGTTTTTATCAGCTGTTTAAACTCTCATTCACTGCAGAGCATCCATTGGTGAGCAAGTGACGCGATGCTACATTTCATCAAATCTGTTCCAATGAAGAAACATAAGTCATCTGCATCTTGGATAGCCTAAGGCAGGGTAATTTTCAGTGAATGTGTTTTTTTTTTTTTTACTACAGATTGCCTAAAAATGTCTCTGTCATTGTGTCATAGGAGCGGTCGTGGTGACCGCATGGGTCGCTATGGGAAAGAGTGTGATGATCATGACTACAGGGACATGGACTATCGTGACTATGGGCAAGAAAATAGACTGAATAGCTTGACAAATGTAAGACAGCACGAGCCTGATAGTAGTATTGAAGCAGTGAGAGACTTTTCCTCCGGTAATTTCTCGAATAACCGACCCGGATCCAGACAAAAGGGAAACCATAGATCCGAAAACAGCCAACTTGGAAAAAGTCGTCTCCAAAGTCCCCCAAATGAGAATATGCACTCAAGATACCAACAAGATGATAAGGATTATGATTTTGACCCAGAGATTGATGCACACAGGAGAGATATGCAGACATTTAGATCAGGACAGAAGGTCTATCTGGATGAACAAACCTCAGATGAAGGTGAAGAAAAGGAGGACAACACCTGGGGCAGAGTTAGAGGGCGGCACAACTCTCAGGGCGAATACAGTGCAGAATGGAGAGCTGAAGAAGACAAACATATCAGACGTTCTGCACACAAACAAGTTAGTACATTTATCTCTCCAGAACTGTTTTTGTTTTATATGAATCTATGGTTTTTCCTTGGTCAAAAAAGGTATTCGGTAGTCATGCACACTCAGTAAAAAGTACCCTACCAACGTGATCTTCTAACCCAATATTGACCATAACTAAAATAAATGCAAAGAAACAGGTTGTGATTTTAATTATATTTATTCATGAATATAATAAAACTGGCTTTCATATTTTTGTAGGTTCCTTCTTTGCTAGACCTCACAATTATAATCTTATCAATATTGAAAAAGCATTAAAATGTTTATATTTATCTACACTCTCAGAAAATAAAGTACATAATTGTACCTTTAGGGGTACAATGGCTTGTCACTGGGGCTGTACCCTCAAGGGTACAGCTTTTGTACCCTTGGCATAGGGTACATATTTGTACCTTAAGGGACCAGTTTTGTACCTGTGGTGACAATTTTGTATCCTTATTTAACAGTACAAAAATTGACCCTTCAAAAAGGGTACAAAATTGGCTTTGAGAGGGTACAATCGTTGACTATAATGAGATTATATATATATAATTATTTTTTTTATTTTTTTTACACACACACAGAATTAAAATCTGAATTTATTAAATCCTTTTCATTTTCACATTTTACAACATTTCATTTTAAACACAATGTCTAACTGTGACATATAAACGATCATCAACTGAGTAAGTGTCATTTGCCTGAAAGTCCATTTCATCTCCGGGTTTCTGTAAAGTCCATTCTTTATCAACCTTGACACTGCATGCATGAAACTGACGGTCATAGGACAAAGGAATCAACATTTTTCCACAAAGGAGCCACATGGTGTCTATGTTAAAGATGTACTTGATTTGCCAAAACAATGGAATATGCTCAGAATGCAATACATCTATAACAAATACATCTCTGACAGCATACTTCACATTGTTGACTTACTTCAGACACACGTTGGATAGCTTTCTCTGTTAAATCTACATCACAGAGGTTGTGATTGACCATCAGGGCTCTCTGCAGCTCCACAGGTAAAGATAAAAATGGAGTGGTCACATTTTTTACCGGGACTTTTTCAAATTCACCCAGCATACTCCCAGCACAGTCTGAACTGGTGTCTGTTGCTCACACGAAGTATGTGCAGAAGGCTGAGAGGATTCCTGAGTTGCGAAACACCTCGATGTGGTCCACTTTCAGAATGTTTGGAGCTCTCCTGGCAAAGGCCATTTTCCAGTCTCAGTCGGTCAACTGAATAGTTGGGTACGGGCTATCAAGATCAGTCTATTCAAAGCCAAAAAGAAAAAAGAAAAATTAACCTGACAGTCTTACCATTTGGTGAAAAATATTAATACCTCACAGATTCTGGTAACGAACCAAAATTTTATCCATTCTGACATATTGCACTTGCTCTTTAAGGAGGAATGTGAGGCTGTTGTGATGTTGTTCATTGATAGGGTTGTTAAAATAGCAATTATTAGCATTGTGTTATTGGGTAGATACACTAGATAACTAAGCACATGCATCATCTACATTCTTTCTTTACACATTATATGCTCAAATAGTGGTTTATAATTAGAATGTGAATATATTCTGATGTGGTGTGCATAAATTATGTAATAAATAGTAAATTAGATTTTGTTTTGGGTGTTCATGCTACACAATTAGAGTACAATTTAATTTTTTTTTAGTCATTGTGCACAAATATTGTGCTTATGTACTCAAACTTCTGCCTTTTCCTTCCACACAAGAACAGATATGAATTGCTGTTAAAACTTGTTTGACTGGATTTAAGCAAGAACTGATGAATCTAAAGTAATTTAACAATGGTGGAAGACAAAAAGCAATAGGACCATCCAAGCAAGTCTTCAGTGTAGCAACAATGATGAAGTGATCAGCCTCATTACCACTTTATCCACTTTTAAATATTTCATTATTTTTAAGTTGTATGTAAAGTATTACTTTAAGTGGAGATATGTGTGGTGTTAATGTGATTTTCTTTCTATCAGTACGTTTGTCAAGTGTATTTGGTCTTATGGAGGTGAACAAAAGAGATTTTAGCAAGCAAGACATACCTCCCCAAGTGTAATAAAGCGATCAATGTTCTCCTTGAAGATGTAAGGCAGAAAGATGAGGGCTGCCCTAAAGTCAATATCTGCAAGACATAAGATATACTTGATATTTAAACACCATTTTTCTAATTCAGAAGCAGTGCAGGTAAATATAAAGGTCATCACTATGCATTTGGTCCAGTGTAGATGTCAATTTCAGGTAAGCAATTTGAATATAAAAGATGATTTTTCCACAGAACCTGTGTTAATTAACACTTTGTCAATTGAAGGACACTGTTTTATGACAATAATAATAATAACAACAAATCTAAAATAGAATTAAAGACATATCAAGGCCCACGACTTGGAAAC
This sequence comes from Schizopygopsis pylzovi, assembly GCA_027422435.1. Classification (NCBI taxonomy): domain Eukaryota; kingdom Metazoa; phylum Chordata; class Actinopteri; order Cypriniformes; family Cyprinidae; genus Schizopygopsis; species Schizopygopsis pylzovi. The sequence continues at coordinate 40,349,306 of CM049816.1, forward strand.
ACTGTGGTATAGGTATTAACATTTAATCAGTACCTGGAAGATCCTCAGTAAGAGCTTCTTTTGTCTCCAGGTAAAACTTGAATACTGGACATGTCCTTTGAGCTAGGTGAAGCACCTTCGGTACAATACATTTGAAGGCTTCATTGAATCGCTGACACAAGTTCCCTGTTGCTGGATGGATACGTTCCAACTCATCACACAACTACAGAAGAAAAAACATTAAGCTTTATTCCGTATCAGAAATCATCATGCAGCTTGATACTAATCTAAGAAGCAGTACTTCATGGCATATGGAAGATATGTGACATTTGTGTGTAAACTACATGTTAGTTTTCATATAAAACCATTATTCATATAAAACCATAAAAAAATGCATAATTTATTTCCGCTGTCACATTTTTAATGATGAGTTACACATTTGAAAGTTTACGGTAGCACGTCAAACTTGTTATGTCCCGCCCCATCCAGGCTGTGATTGGTCAGTTGACGAAAAGTGAAACTGACGAGCACGTCCATTTTATGAAGAGTTGAACATGTTTAAGCAAAAGGCACCTGATATAGCTAAATAGCCAGCTAGCAAAACTCAAAACCTTATCTTCTCCCTGCTGTCTTCGGTCTCACCGCTCCAGCTGCTGACATCTGTCTTTGTTTTTGGGATGAGCTGCTCATTATTATCATCATTATGTGTCTATCCTTTGGATTTTTCTGGCATGGTTCTTTGTTGTCTAGCTTTGTTTGTAGGTGTCTGGGGAATGCTGGAATGTCAAAACTAGCAGGCATTCTCACATTAGCTCCATTCCTGTAATATAGCATTTTTTGTCTTTTAATTTTAGATGTAAATCAAATTAACACAAACAATTTACATTGCCAACTCCCTTCCAATTAATAGGTTACCAAACAATACGTAAAGTGCAGGCCTGCAGTCTTTGATAACATAACTTGAAAATTCAGGTAGCCTTAAAAAAGCAATGTCTGCCCCAAATATTAACTGCTATGAGGACAATAATTACTAGAACAAAAGTTATGGTACTACTGTTCTTAAGCTTCAAGTTGGTCACTAAAGCTAAGATGAAACTTAGAAAATGCTTTGAAAACATCATACATTCACTACTTACCTTGGTATTGCTGAACTAGATTGCTGGCATTCCTCTGGAGGCACAGGCTCTAATGTCAGGGTTACTACTGTCTCTTTCAGCTTACATACAAACTGGTTGAATTTGGCCTGCTTCTTAAAAGATCCTTTAAACAAGTACGCAACCATAGTCTCTGTGAGGCCACAGTCAACGGTTTCACCATCCACATCATTATCTGAGAGAGAAAGCAAACAGAGGGATATGAAACCGCTGTGCACTTGACTAAAAAATTATCCAAACAAACTGAAATAATTTGACCAGCATATAATAGCAACAACATTAGCTTTGTGGCCAAAGCCCTCGCTAGGTTCTCATATGTTAAACTAAAATGTGTCATAAAAAAGCGAATTCATTTAAGAATAGGCACAGACCCAGTGATAGAGAGAGAGAGAGAGAGAGAGAGACACTGACGGCAGGAGCAGATGGTGGAGGCTAGCAGTAAAGTTAAGACTGTGAACACAGCGGTGGTGTGTGCGACCGAGGCGGTGTTAATACATTAGCGGGTGTTAATTTACCCCACAGTCAGTGAATAACGTACACTTGAAACCCAAGCTAAGCTCCCGTGTCTTGCTAACCAGCTAACTTACTGACCAAAGTTGAGAGTGATAGCCCTGATGCTAGCGACAACTGCGGCCCAAGCTCACCTGGGCTTTCAGATAGGATGCGATGTGCGCGGCGCTCACACCGCGACAACGGCACCACTGCAAAACCTTTTAAGTTACTTTCCATGGCTTGTGCCGCGCCAGGACGGTGCGACCAATGCCAGAAAAGTTTTAATATTAGAGAAATGCCACTTCAAGAATCCTCATTAACGTTAACTTACATAGAATAGGGAAAGCCCGTAACGCCAAAGATAGCGATTTACCCGCCCCTCCCGTAAGCCACTGATGGGGGTCGGGGGTCGGGGTGGGGGGTGGGGGGGGCTAGTAGGGAAAAACGCTTTTAAAACCTTATTTTGGGGGCAAAGACATAACGTTAAGGACTGTAAAGAAACCAGTTTAATATAATATAGAGCTATTGTTTCAGCTCCGGGAATTAGTTATTAAAAATTTAATATGGCTTGATTAAAGTCATATTAATATTTAACCTACAGTTTACACCTTATTAAGTGCTTGTCCAGCAATCACTAAAGGTACATTCTGTTAATCTCAATTACAATCTCGCTTCCATTCCCGTGGCCCCGGTAACAATAAACGAGATTAATAATTTCTCAAGTTTGAGCTAGGTTGCGTTATCTTTGGGCAAATAAGGATGAAAATACTTAAAATCACATTCCAGAAACACTTCTTTATAAAATGGAAAAGGTTTATTCGTGATATTGCTATTCTAACATAAATGGATTACCTAATAAAGCACAAACATACACACACACACACATACGAGAGTTTTGAGGTTAACTGTGTGTGAAAGAATACCATTCTTTCTACTTCATAGCTTAACTAACCAGAAAAAGATCACGAACAAAATACGTCTGCTTTGTTACTGCATTCAGATCAAATTTTAACGGTTTAGTCAGGATTAGGAACGTTGGTTTGTTACTTGCTTTTTGTTGGTTTAAAGCAGGCTGGATGCGTTGGTTTCATTTTCCCGCGTGAGTTCAGTTCTTTGTTTCGGGTGTCACGTGGTCAGCTCGGCACGTTGCTCTGGAAACTCTGCTGGCTCACGTTGCGTGACGTCATCGGGGAAGCTCTCCTCTGCAATCGTCGAATTCGTGGCTCCGTTACGGCTTTGGCACAGTCTTAGATTCCCTCCGATGGTTGGTTCCGAGGTGAGCGTCCAGCGGACCGGCGCACGTTGGAGGGCGCAGTCGCGAAAACAGGAAGCGTAGCTTCGACGAGTTCCACAGAGTTCAATAGAGTCAAGAGAGAAGAGCGTGCACGCGCACTCGCGCGTCGTTTTAAACTGTCCGCTTTTGGACATCGCCCACATACGGCTGGTCCAATCAGAGCGTCGGTACGGGGCGAAGCCCCGCCTGCACGGCTGGTTTTTGCAAAGCCCCTTTCATGTGAGGAAAGATAACTTGTTTGTACCCCTGTATTCAAACTCTTATCAGGTTTACACATTTATAATATCACCACATTCGTTATCGTACTGATTCATAAAATTTTGCAACCATTCATAAAAGTCTAAACACTGCACCCTACACATTCCAGGTTAAAGCACGATTAGAAATCAGCCCACGTTTTCCTAAATTAATATTCCACAAGCATATCAGAAAAGAGCACACATTAATATCCATATATTTATTTGTGGATGCTTTGAAAGTCATGAAACGAACGAATGTCTTTAGGAAACGTTCTCGGCCCATTCCTTTGTTCCATAATAGGAAGAAAACGCGCGCTTTTGCGCTGAGGCGGAGGAGGGGCTTTAGAGGGTTGCTGATTCTGTAGAGTTGAATTCCTGCCGATATACGTTACATATCCCCCTCGGGCTTGGTGATGTTCCCTGATGGAACCTCGTCAAGGCCCTGGAACAAGAGGCAGGAAGAACAGGCACATACAAGACACAAACATCATTCCTATCACTGACTAAAGCCTGGTGCAGGGTGATTTGGGAAGGAACAGGTTAGAAACTTGAGAAGACATAGGGATGCATTGTTTATCATTATTGACAATTGGGTCATTTTTGACTGTTTTAATTGTCAGGGGCTCGACGAGGCGGTATAGGCATGATCTCAGTCAGGTTGTTCAAATTCTCGGGTTCGGGTTCTCGGTCGGGATTACCACGTCGAAAAAGGCGAGGGACGCCTGACGTGCATTTGTTGAGAGACTCTTGGACGACGTTCACTCGCTTGTGTAGGAGGAAGGCCAGTGTCAAAGTCACAACATATCCTACGATAGTAGAGATACAAAGCGCCGTGTCAGCGGCAGACCAGGACCGAATAATTGGCGCGCCGGCGGGCGGAAGGCGAGCGATAGCTTCTAGCGCTGTCAGCCGGTGTCAATTCAATAAGAGATTTCGATTTCAACCTGACATTCATCGTCGGTGAGGTGATACAATGCTAACTCGTCAATATGGAGGATCGCGCCCTTCGGGACAGTGATCCATAACGTTTGGTTGGGCAAATTAATGAGCGTAGTGGTGTCGTGTTAATCGCATGTGAGGGTGGCTGTTCGTGCTGGGGTATTGGCCAGCCATCGGTTTCTGATGATTTCGGCTTGCGTTACCTCAACTTGAGAACGTAGTGTTGTTTCGGCAGGGCACTAGTGTCGGGTTTAATGGATTCTAAACCACGGATGCCCCTGGTATTATCGCGTACGCAGAGTTTACTCGGGTAGGGGGGAGTGAATGTCCTAAGTGAGCGTGCCCATCTTTAAGTTTGGGGCCGGATACAACTGTTCGTTGTTATCGTAATACGCAGCGACTTTAGGAGTGTGGATTTTGACATAGGTTTTCCCTTGCCGTAATCCCACATTCACAACGTCTTTGAGCCGGTAAACATTATTAACGTCGATAATGGGCAAACTAAAAACCATTAAATCACCTGTTTCCGGGTTTGCGTATATGGGAATAGCGCTACCGGGAAAGGGCGAGATGGGTTTGGATGAGACTAGCGGGGCCCGCAGTGGCCGAAGTTACAACGTTTGAACAAGGCTACGAGGTATCGTGTAGCACGGAATCCTATTCATGGCTACATTGTCAATCGAGGAACTTACATCGTGTGTCATGTCGTTCATGATTTTGGCGGGTGGCCTCGATCGGTCGACAGCGGTTCTCACAGCGAATTACAGCGACTTTACTGACGGAAGTCGATCTCAATTTCAGGACCTGGATTCAAGGTTTGGTTAAGGGGTTCAAAGTGAAAGAGAGGAAAGGAAACACAAAGTGAGACACGAGATAAAGAAACCAAACGATAAAGTAAATTTTAAAAAAAAACTTAAAACAAAAAATTGAGAGTAACTCCTCTCTACTAGATTGGTCCTAGCAGTGCTGCTGCGGAGAGAATATGGGTTGTGTCTAAGCATGGTTGCTATATGTTCTCCTAACATGACAATACTTATGCTTGTGTGGTGCATATGGTTGTCGGTCTGTGTCAGTGGGTCGGATCTTCCCCCTTTTCCTGTCGGTGGTTTGGATTTGCCGGTTGGCACTGGCAACCCATCATGGTGCATCGTGTGCGTGTGTCAGCGTACTCCCCCTCTGGCCGTGAGGTACTACGAGCTGTGGCGCAGTGAGTGGCTCAGGGACATACGTGTGGACACCGTCTTGCAGATGCAGCATGTAGTCGACAGAGTGGAGCTCGCGGAGCTCGGAGGATGTGTTCAGGTCCGTATAGGAAATGGAATGTTCAAATGGGTTTGACATGTGAGCTGTCAAGGTTCGTAGTGACGAATCCGCATGTGAGGGTGAGGAGATCGTCAGCAGCGAACTGAGGTGGTATGGTAAGGCAGGAGGGCAGGGGTGTGCTCGCCAGTGGCGTGCTGGCGGCGGGTTACTGCTGCCACTGTAGGGTTGGGTGGGAGGGCATGAAAGGTCCAGGACTCTTCATGTGATGCACCTGTTGTGGTGAGGGCATCATTTTGGTCATTTGAGGGGCTGGAGTTTGGGAGGAAACGTTTAGGATGTCAGACCTGATCTGGTGTTCTCCGGAGGAATGGCAGGTGACTGAGACAGCACTTTCAGGAACTTGAGGAGTTTCATCAGCAGGTGTTTGTTGGACGCTGCTGTGATTTGGAGTATTGGGTGTTGAGTTAGTGTTTAACTCTGTTGCTGGGTTTTCAGATGAGGTTTCATGTCCATCTGAAGTCAGGGTGTTTGCTGTTCTCTGAGAGTGAGGTGACAGTGCTGTTTTCTGCGGCTGATTTGTTCAGCTTGTCACTGCCTTTTCGTCTGACAGCTAGTCAGGCTGAATCTGGTTCCTCTTCCTTTTCCCACTGATTCTCATGAGGCCTTGCTTGGTCCCATGACTTCTCCCAGTGTCGTCCAGGTGAGCGTTGACGTCCACGCGGTCCATCCCATCGGTCATACCTCTGTTCAGGTCGGGTGTCAGCGTGTGAGTCTCGTTCTCTGTTGGACGGGGGTGCATTCCATTCTCTGTGTGGTGGCTTAGCGCTGTCTTGGCGTTGGGTGCCCTCTAGAGCCAGTTCATGGTGTTGCGTGTTGAAATCAAGAACTGCTGGGGTTTTTGCGCTCTTTTCTGAGGCCATCTTTTGTTTGTAGTAGGCCTTTTGCACCAAGTCTCGCAACTGCTGAGTGTTCATCGTTCGTGGACATGCGAGAACGCCAAGATGGTGGCTTATGCCAGGATGAAGGTTTCTTAGGAAGAGGGTTTTAAAGTTCAGTTCATCTTCCATGTCAGAATCATTGCGAGTTCCAAAATATACTTGTCTGAGTCGACTGTAGTAAGCTTGAGGAGGTTCGTGACGTCCTTGTCTCGTCTCCAGGGCAGCCACTAAGCCTTGATCGGACTCAGGGTCGGCGAACTCTTTAATGAGGGCTTTTCGCAGCCGTTGATAATCAGTCTTTGTGTTAACAGACTGCCGGTCCAGGAAGCTGCGTACTTCAAGACTGGATGTCGTTCGGAGTAAATAGAGTTTATCTTTGTCCGTAACGTTAGGTCGCATTTCCAGATGGAAATCAATATCTTGCAGATACGCTTGGACCGTTTGGCTGTTTGGCACGCTGGGGTTGAATTTGCCAACGTTTCGGGCCAGCTTGTCAAGATCTTTTAGGTCCAAGCCATGTGACGATCTGCGGCTGGCTGCAGCAGATTCTTCTGGTTCTGTCGTGATATAAAGTTCTTCAGACGGCGCTGGTGACTGTTTTAACACCACCCCCTCTGTCTTATGTTCACGTGTCAGTCCAGGCACAGGTGACTTGGTCCTGCTTGGCAGGGGTGCAGTTGGTGCACGTCCTGTTCTTGACGGCTCATGGCGTAGTTCGTAAGCGTGCTTGAGTTCCTCTTGGAAACTTTCAGACTCCTCTGTGACGTAGTCGAGCTGTCGTGTTAGGCGGCTGATCTCGTTTCTTGATTCAGCCAAATGAGCTTCGAGGGCCTTGATTCTGCTGTTTTTGTCCCTGAAGTCAGTCTTTGCCTTCTCTAGTAGCTTCTCTGCATACTGTAGCTTGTCTGCACGATCAGCGAAGTCCTCTTTGAGTTGCTGCATTTCGTGGCTGGTAGCTGCTAGAATCTCTTTTAGCCTGTTGATCTCCTCCTCATCGGTCCCTTCCTGTCGTTCACGTTCCAGCTGCTCTATGCGTCGTTGTGCGCTTGTCAGCTCCTGCTGGCGTTGTGCGGCGTGCTTGTCGCTCAGTTTGAGGGTGGCGATGAGTGTATGACTTAAGCTTGAGGTGATCTTGGCTAATTCTTTGTGATTGTAGTTTTGACTTGGGTCTTGTCTCATGATGCTTGTGATGTTGTCATCTAGTTGGTCCTGTGTCTGATGTTGGAGTGCTTCAGCAGCTTTAGGGAGGATGCTGTTTGTTGTAGCACTTAGCCACATTTCCAGTCCTTCCCAGTGACCGACATGTTCTGTTTTGTGAGACATCTGGGAGATCTTGGACCGAACTGACACAGACCTTGGATGGGAAACAAAGCAAAACAAAAACACAAACACAAACAAAACAACAGGGGTGTAAATGTGCACAGTGTAGTGTATGCTAGTGTTGAGTGTGATTCTGTTTCTGTGGTCCTCTGTGGTGGGGTGCGTGTAATTTGCAGCTTCTGCGTAGAGATTGAGCCCACGTAGAGGCAGCACAGCTGGGAAACAGAAAGAAAAGCACACTAACAGAATGAGTACACAGGGACAATAACACTAGACCGATCTCTCTTTTAATAGCAGATTCTCTCTTCGCTTTGTTAAGTCTGATTTAGAAGGACGCTTCTAATCAGAGGATTGTAGGTGAGTTTTCTCTTTTGTAACAAGACTGGTATTGCTATTCCAATTTTCTCCTTGATGGAGGAAAACAACAGCAATGACAGTACTTGTCCCTGAATGGCAGGATTTTACACCGCAACGCTGGTCAGCGTGTGTCGTGCGTGTTTAAAAATTTTGCCGATGTCTATCTTCTCATTGCACCTGTTTTAACTGGGAGAGGTAGGATTTCACAATAGAGGGTAAATGATAAACAGTTTGAATGTAGTTCTCAAGTTTCATAAACATCTGTTCAATTGTGACATTTCGCTCTATTCGTGATCTTCCCCTGGCCAAGTCTTAAGCAAACAAGTCAAATTAGAAGTTAGTAACAGGGAGAAAAGAAAAGAGAAATTAAGATTTATTCCCAAGATTTAAAACTAATACGTTGGCACAAGGTGGTGCTGTTGAGTCGCTATGCTAAGGTTGCGTTTTATGCTCCAGATTGGTGAGAAGTGACTTTGATCGTATGGTGTCACTGTCACTTCTCCAACACAACACTAGGGGGAGCACTATCTACTCTCAGGCCTAAGTAAAGAGGACTTTATTTAAATTTAACAAAATAATTTTAATAAAATTATTATTAATTTTATTTGAGTCAATCAGATCACCTAAGGAAATGAAGTATGGCCTACAGATAGAGCCAGACTTGTATTTAAGTTTGAAATTAGAATTAAAAATTAGAATTTGGTTTCTAATTAAAATGTATGATGTTATAATTAAAATTAATAGGATTCACTTAGGATTAGAATTTACAAATGCAATCTGCAATTGAGTTGACAAACCAATATTGTTGCAAAATGTAAACAGGAAGTGTAATTAATTATTAAATGTAATTAGAATTTTCGAATTCATAATTAACTATTAAATTAATTTACAGCTTCTAAATCACTAGTTTTGGGTTCCCATAATAGTAACTAAAATAATTTTCAACTTACTCATTCCTCATTGTCATTAACATCAAAAAGATTTTTTTTTTTTTTTTCTTAATTAATCCGTCCTAATTACTGGTAAATGAAATAAATTTCTGGCCCTCTTGATAATACTTAAGGTTTTATTGTAGTGGTCAAATTATAAGAGCGTTTATGGTTCATAAATGGATGCTGTTGTTGCTGGAAGCAGGAATTGAAAATTTTATTAAATGAAATTAATTCAAAATTAATTTGTAATCAATTGTGACATTCAATTAACAATTAAAAATTCCTAACAATAGCGCTTATCCATTGATGTGTTATGAAATCATAAAAAGCCATTATAATTGAATTAAATCAAACTCACCATATTATCAAGGTAATACTGAATTATCTTCTAATAACCCACCACTATTCAACTACAAAACGTAAAATTTTAATCAACAGTATATTAAACCAACCTGTGAAAATGTCAGACAGATAAATGGGTATAACATTAACACAGCCAGTCTATTACATACGTTAGTCTTTTCAATGGGAAAATAGAGAGAGAAAGGGAATTAGTGTTAGCTGTGAACCACGCCTCCACAAACACACTGCATTCAAGCTTTAAATGCTATGTGCTAATCGCTAGCCGTAATGCTACCAGCATGGCTAAAGCTTCTTTGTTTCAGTTAGCTTATATGCGCTAGTGCTTTTCATTTACACGTGGCTAAATCTCCACGTGGCTAAACTGGTCGCTATGGCGACTCAGTGCCTGTAGGAAAAAGGGAAAATGTGCTCCAGATTAAACCTTCAGATTAACCAAGCATTGGTCAGATTTGAATCTTTACAACACATAATCTCACTCGTTTAGGGCGAGATAAATTTATCTACGGGTTACTTATAAACCAACAAAGCCTCGGCGGGCTATTATGCGAATATTTGTCTGTTTAGACCGCACACATAACAAAAACAAACAATCGATTGCAAAATTTCTCCCCCTTTTCAAACCGCCTGGTCACTCCTTTGTCTGAGCGCCGTGCGTTTGAATTTCACTCTCTGAAATCAAATATTGGCTGAGAATTACTTAAATAGCTACTTTAAAAATCCTACAGCCTGGGGAGTAATGTGGCTGGGTTTGCAGTGGAACACGCACTAACAAAACATTACCACAAAGGCCTTAAGAGAGGGGCAACAAGGAACACGCTCGTTCGCCTCTCCTGCGCTTTAGAGCGACTTTTTATTAATTATTTACTGCAGTTTAATTTCTCCTCACCGAGCTCGAGTTAACAGTTACCATCTATTTCATTCAAAACGCAGTGTTTCACAAACAAGAATGCAATATCACAAATAACCGTTTGTTTCTCTATATTTACTCAATTTGTCCGGATAAAAGTGAGAAATATGTATATTGTCTCTGGTTTGATTTATCAGATTTAAATCTTTAATTGCCAGCTTTATCCTCCACCATTCTGTAAAGAAACCAGTTTAATATAATATAGAGCTATTGTTTCAGCTCCGGGAATTAGTTATTAAATATTTAATATGGCTTGATTAAAGTCATATTAATATTTAACCTACAGTTTACACCTTATTAAGTGCTTGTCCAGCAATCACTAAAGGTACATTCTGTTAATCTCAATTACAATCTCGCTTCCATTCCCGTGGCCCCGGTAACAATAAACGAGATTAATAATTTCTCAAGTTTGAGCTAGGTTGCGTTATCTTTGGGCAAATAAGGATGAAAATACTTAAAATCACATTCCAGAGACACTTCTTTATAAAATGGAAAAGGTTTATTCGTGATATTGCTATTCTAACATAAATGGATTACCTAATAAAGCACAAACATACACACACACACACATACGAGAGTTTTGAGGTTAACTGTGTGTGAAAGAATACCATTCTTTCTACTTCATAGCTTAACTAACCAGAAAAAGATCACGAACAAAATACGTCTGCTTTGTTACTGCATTCAGATCAAATTTTAACGGTTTAGTCAGGATTAGGAACGTTGGTTTGTTACTTGCTTTCTGTTGGTTTAAAGCAGGCTGGATGCGTTGGTTTCATTTTCCCGCGTGAGTTCAGTTCTTTGTTTCGGGTGTCACGTGGTCAGCTCGGCGCGTTGCTCTGGAAACTCTGCTGGCTCACGTTGCGTGACGTCATCGGGGAAGCTCTCCTCTGCAATCGTCGAATTCGTGGCTCCGTTACGGCTTTGGCACAGTCTTAGACTCCCTCCGATGGTTGGTTCCGAGGTGAGCGTCCAGCGGACCGGCGCGCGTTGGAGGGCGCAGTCGCGAAAACGGGAAGCGTAGCTTCGACGAGTTCCACAGAGTTCAATAGAGTCAAGAGAGAAGAGCGTGCACGCGCACTCGCGCGTCGTTTTAAACTGTCCGCTTTTGGACATCGCCCACATACGGCTGGTCCAATCAGAGCGTCGGTACGGGGCGAAGCCCCGCCTGCACGGCTGGTTTTTGCAAAGCCCCTTTCATGTGAGGAAAGATAACTTGTTTGTACCCCTGTATTCAAACTCTTATCAGGTTTACACATTTATAATATCACCACATTCGTTATCGTACTGATTCATAAAATTTTGCAACCATTCATAAAAGTCTAAACACTGCACCCTACACATTCCAGGTTAAAGCACGATTAGAAATCAGCCCACGTTTTCCTAAATTAATATTCCACAAGCATATCAGAAAAGAGCACACATTAATATCCATATATTTCTTTGTGGATGCTTTGAAAGTCATGAAACGAACGAATGTCTTTAGGAAACGTTCTCGGCCCATTCCTTTGTTCCATAATAGGAAGAAAACGCGCGCTTTTGCGCTGAGGCGGAGGAGGGGCTTTAGAGGGTTGCTGATTCTTTAGCTGCCCCCCCCTTCTGGTGACTTGTAGAGTTGAATTCCTGCCGATATACGTTAAGGACTGAAGACTTTTTTGGTGGTTGTATTCAAATTTTACTGATGATTCTATACATGCAGTGTTTGTCCCGATGATCAGTGAAAATTCAGTTGTGGCTCTCTCCACGTTCACGGGCCTGGTTGTTAGTCCGAAATAACTGACCGTTAACAAGATGGCTGCCGAGTGGCGGGACTGGTCTATGACGCCACCAACTGGCGAGCTTATGCACAAGCCCAGTCATAGTTCAATGTTCTGAAAAGTCCTCTGGAATTCTAATATTTTAAAACATTAATATTAAAAAACATGGCCTGACCAGCCAAGAAAAAAATCTGAAACATTCCACGTTTCATCCACTTTATAATCCACTAGCAGAGGACATATACAATTTGGCAGGGGTAACATTAGCCAGTTAGCATTTGCTACCACAAATATTTTGTCAACTAAAATGATATTTAAATAAAAACTTACCTCTGAATCTCTGGGCTTCGACTTTGGTCACTTCTATGCCTGTTTCAGATATTTTTTGAAGGACCTCCTCGGTTGAAAGCCCTGCAAGAACCATGAGTAACTGTGCTATAACTTCTTCTCCGCCAAATGAAAGAAAGACCGCGAACTGGACGTCCTTTTATTTGAGATTCAAGCAGCCAATCAGGGCTGGCTCTACATATTTGACACATCTTTCCACCAATCAAAAGTATTGAGCTAGCAGTCTCCGTTCCCGCTCTCCAGTAAATTAGGGATAATGTACTCAGGCTATGCAATGAGAAAATGTTTCTAATGAAATAGGCCTACACTATAACAGTGAGAATCAGCCATTTGTGTGTTTATGTGTTGTTTTCATTTACATAATCAATATATTATCATAATTTCATCAGCTGGATAATTGTATTATAATGATTTACTATCAGTAAATTGACTTACAAAACTTTTATTTCCTTTATTTCAAGGCTACTCAAATATAGTGATAAGTTAAAATCTACCATAAATTATTAAAGTATCATTAAAACCTTTAAACAACAACTTTTACAAAAAAAATTGGCTTAGCAGAGGCTGTCTCTTGATATTGTACCTTAGCCTTTAAAATAAACAGTACATATATGTACCTTTTAATGCTTGGGAACATATATTTACCATTTTGACCATCAAAAAGGTACATATAGGTCCAATAATAAGCCCTATGGGGTACGTTAGTGTAGATTGTACCTTGGGGGACAGAAATGGACTCCTACTGTTAGAGCTGCACGATTCTGGATAAAATGAGAATCACGATTTTTTTGCTTAGAATAAAGATCACGATTCTCTCACGATTCTGGAGAACTTTTTTTTTTTTTTTTAAGATTTACCCCTGAACCTTAGGTTATCAAACAGTAGTAAAGAAGCAGTAAAATAAGACACAATACTTTTTGCTTTAAATTTAAAGAAGTGTAATGAAAAATGATCTAATAATGTAAATATATTTTTTTAAAGTAATTTTTATAAACACGCTCAAAAAAAAAAAAACATTACTGGGGTGCATCTTGAGACAAAACAAATGCACTGATATATTTCAGGATCAGTCAGTGCAAGTTTATTTCAGTTAAAACAGCTAAGAGTTACATTTTAGTCTAGCACTAGGTTCAAGCTATGTCTGTGAAACTGGGGGGTGGTGTGTTTTTCGTTCATACTGGACACTAGAGGGCATCCTCGCACAGAAAACCCACAGATCCAGTCACAGAAGTAGCGAACTCTTTTTCCACCGTGATATGGATAAGTAAACAGAAGATATAAACGTTGTGAATGATAAAATAATACAATAAACACTCGACTACGACAATGCATAGTTTATCTGTGTTATTCAAGCCATCTCTGGCATTTTCATAATAATTAAGTATATTTATATTCCATTGCTAATCGATGTATTAGTAGCCCAAGGAGTAGTAGTAGCTTAGCTTGTTAATGGAAGGTCTTCAGAGCAAGTGTTAATTACTGCATTCACGCGCTCCTCGGATGCTCTCATTTCTCGAGTTGTGCTTTTAAGTCTGAATGTGAAAACCGCACACTCGGGTTAACATACCATAAAGATTTGTTGGACTTGTATTAGAGCTTTCCGAATTGAGTTCATGTGCATTTTCTCAGTCGGGAAATTATTTTGCACGTGTGGTGCCGGTGATGATGCTGTGGATACACGATCCGGGATGCCTGCACGATCCATTCTGCGCATGCGCTTAATTACGTAGTAGAAAACGTCACGGTTTCCCTACACTATTTGTATCACGCATGCAATTAAACACTTGACGGCCAGGCGGCACAACTGGCGGCATATTTTTGTAGGCTACATTGTGTTTTTCATTTAACAGTTCACGTCGGGTATATTTTGATATTTTTCAATGTAGCTTATGCTATGCATTATGATGTGTTTACGTGGATGCCAATCCAAAACAATAAAGGAGCTTTTACATGAGAAGATTTTGGTTACATTGTTACCCACTGTTCTGGTGCAGGTAACAAGCACATCTGGCCTCTGCCCGCGCAAATCCGCATGTGACTTCGGGCGTCAACACGCCCGCTGTGAGTGATTGCGTGTTATCTCAGATGAGTTATGCTCCTCTCCTGTCCTTGAAAATATAATTGGCTGAATCGTATAAAGGCTGGATTAAGATCGCGTGGGGGGTCGAATCGAGATCGCGATCTTTTAACGATTAATTGTGCAGCTCTACCTACTGTACCCCTATTTCTGACAGTGTATAGTAGTCTAATTTACTACTATACATCTGAATAAAATAGCAGCTGGCTGACAAATTGCTTTGTGGCTGGTTTCCCCTCACTCTGTCTAAACTAAATGATTTCAAAATGATTTAGAATCAGAATGAGCTTTATTGGCCAAGTATGTTTACACATACAGGGAATTTGTTATAGTGACAGAAGCTCCACAGGGCAACAGAATGACAGTGACAGGACAGGACACAGACAACAAAAGAACAATATACAAATAGGCAATGTAGAAAATGGCAAAAGCACAATATAAAATACAGAATTTTTTTTGTGAGGTCTGACGTGCAAATGTAAAAAAAAAAAAAAAAAAAGAATGTGTGTGTGGTGAATAAATAATTGTATAATAGTGTTTTGTGCTCCATGTTTACTGTCAAGTGTTCATGAGATGGATTGCTTGGGGAAAGAAACTGTTTCTGTGTCTGGTCGTTCTGGTGCTCAGAGCTTTGTAGCGTTGACCAGACGGTAACAGTTCAAAGAGGGAGTGTGCTGGATGTGAGGGTCCAGAGTGATTTTGTCAGCCCTTTTGCTCACTCTGGATTAGGGATGGGTACCGAAACTCGGTATTTAATCGGTCTCGGGGCTAAATTATAAAAGACCGGAGTATCGATAAGCTCTGACGTTAACGGTTCTGTTATCGGTACTGGAGAAATTAAGAAAACACACATACATTTATTATTGCTATATATATACAGATTATCTTGCAAATTATATCCCGCCAGAGTCACCAGCTGTTTTTATATGCAATAATATTCAAACTCTTGTCTATGATGCATTTTTGCTATTCCCAAATCAGAAGCGCGATCGCTCACGTGGATGAGTTCAGCACGCGCAACATAAGCCCTGTTTATGATAAAAGAGAGAACTAACCATTAAAACATGCTTACACTTTAGGCCTGTGGCTGTTATATTAAACTGAGTTTATTTAATGTTTTTAGCTTCTAAAGATTATAGCCGTGTTTCTTCTAACACAACTTCCTTCTCTTCACAGCGGCGCGCATTCGTTCCTCCCTGACCAAAACTTAACATCAGAATCAGATCAATCGTCTGTCGATTGTTGTAAAATGCCGTCTTTACTGTTACTAAATTGCTGGACATGTTTGATAATGAAATGTTGGAAGTACAATCCACACGAGAGACGCTGTTCCTCAGGCTGAAGTGTGTGTGCGTGTGTGTGTGTGTGTGTGTGTGTGCAGGGGCGCGGGAAGGTGTTTTATGTAGGGGGTGCTGTGGGGGGGGGGGAGGGGGGGGTAGTCAATTTCTGCATATAAATATTACGCCAAATAGAAACAGAAAATCGTGCTATAGCCTACGCACTTTCATGAGATCGTGTTAGACAACAATTAGCTATTTTACAAATGGGAATAGGCTACAATGAATTCATAACAATGTTTTACATTCAAGCTTAAAAACCCTTAAAATGTATAGTGAAAAGTTCTTTTAAAAGCATCTGGAATGCAATAAAGTAATTTTAAAGCATTTGCTGCATGGATTAAAACGATAGGCCAATAAATAATTCACATCAGTCAGACAAAATTGCATTGCAACAAATCCTTTAAATTTCAAGGACAAAGATTTACATACTTTTTTTTTTATTGAATACAATTATAAAATAAAACGCAAATTATAATCGGGCCTGTTTTAGGCTTTCCCTTATTTGTATATTTTAGATGGTGAGGTGACGGGGAAAAATGACTCGCCATTTCCTCATTGGAGAAATATATGCATCTTAACGGATTACACAGGCTAATGAAGAGTTTTTGCTTTGCTTTGAATTATTTCGTTTTAAAGTAGTATTTTAAAGCTTTCTATAGATATATTTATCATATCTCTGAGCCAGTTTCGAGTTGCCGAGTTTCGGTTCATCATTGAAGCGCTCTTGTTCAAAACCGGAAGAAAGTGCATTCTCTGTTTTCCTATTTTATAAAAGCACAATGTTGATATTGTGAATGCACACAAATAAAAGTAGACCCTTTACAGTTCCAAATGATATATTACTCTTACCTTTTATGAGAGAAAAAAAATCACACGGCGTATTTTAAGTTGTTTTTACTGTAAGAAAAAAATCCTCCATGTCCTGTAAAGCTCGCTTCAGCTTCCACTCTCCAGACAAACTGTTGGATATTGCACATTTATATAGGTTAAACATTTAAACTAACACTGTGATATGCTTGAACTGTTTATAGGCCTATCTATTGATTTTATTTTAGTCAAGTCTTGATGATTTGATAAGGCTAAATTAATCAAACATAGGCGATCAACTCTGATGCTGGCCGCTTGGTCGTTGCTTAAAAGAAAAAAAACATTTAACGAACAAAAAATGCTCCCAAGGTTTTTCTAAATTAACTTTATGAAGGAAAAAAAAAACGAAACATCGTCTAATCACTTTTCCATTACATACAAAACTGAACTATTTTAGCTATAAGCTGTTTTGGGAGAAGGGAAAGACTCATATCGCTGAGAAAAAAAAAAAAAAAAGTACATCCATGATATTTCCATGTTCCGCTTTTAAGCCACAACCTACAAATTCTTCAACACAATCATAGCATTCACAAACATAAAAGCAAGCATTGGCAGTGCTGCGTGCGTGATTTGACAGGATGTGCGCAACGTGCGCATCAAATAGCCCTGCATCAGTTTAATAACTTTGATAACTTTAATTCTTACAACTGTTAAATTAATGGGCAAATGGTAAATATGTCGAAGATCACATAGAAATAGATAGCAAAATAGCCAATGTAAACTAAATGTTATAAACATCGGAGCAACCATATACATTTTTAAATTAATATTTATTATAACAAATTTAGCCTATATATTTTTTTTATTCACAACAGTTTACAGTTGCCCACAGAAAAAAACAGGGGGTGCTGCAGCACCCTCAGCACCCCCTGTTCCCGCGCCCCTGTGTGTGTGTGTGTGTGTGTGTTTGCGCGCGCGTGTGTGTGTGTGTGTGTGAGTGCGTGTGTGTGAGTGTGCGTGTGTGTGTGCGTGTGCGTGTGTGTGTTTGCGCGCGTGTGTGTGTGTGTGTGCGTGCGTGCGCGGCGCGCTCCAAGCTTCGGGCGCGTCCAAATAAATGGTATATTTGTCAGTTTGTTTAACTTTGTTTCTTTGTTCATGTTCTTACTCTATCTTATCTTATGTATATAAAACACAAAAAAATGCCTGCACACTGCTGCATTTACAAATTGATGTTTTATATTTATTTAATGAAATATTTATTTAACATCTCAGAATATAAAGCCATGTTAATTAAGCTGCTAATCTATCATAGAAATATATATTTCATACATATATGTGTATGTATGTATGTATATATGTATGTATATATATATATATAAATAACAAAAAGTACCGATAAGAATACCGTTAAAGCACCGGATCGATAAGCAGTATCGATAAGAGTAGTAGTACCGTTAAAACCTTAACGATACCCATCCCTACTCTGGATGAGTTTAGTTCTTGGAGAGTGTGGAGGGTTGTACCAATGATTCACTCAGCAGTCCAGACTACCCTCCGTAGTCTTCTGAGGTCAGATTTGGTAGCTGAGCTGAACCAGACAGTTATTGACGTGCAGAGGACGGATTCAATGATGGTAGATTAGAACTATATCAACAGCTCCTGTGGCAGGTTGAACTTCCTCAGCTGACGAAGGAAGTACAGCCCTTTCTGGGCCTTTTTCACCATGGACTCAATGTGATCGTCCCACTTCAGGTCCTGAGAAATTGTGGTGGCCAGGAATCTGAATGACTCCACTCCACTCACTGATGGTGAGGGGGTTCTCTTGAAGTCCACGATCATCTCCACTGTTTTGAGCATTTTAAGCTCCAGGTTGTTAAGACTGCACCAGACAGCCAGCTCCTTAACCTCCTGTCTGTAAGCAGATTTGTCACCATCCTGAATGAGGCCGATCAGTGTGGTTTCATCTGCAAACTTTAGGAGCTTGACAGAGGGGTCTTTAGATGTGCAGTGATGATAATTTTTCCCAGCCTCACTAGCTGCTGTCTGTCTGTCTGTCGGAGCTGGTGATCCATTGACAGGCGGAGGTGGGGAAAGAGAGCTTTGTCATGTTATTCTGAAGGGTGTCCGGGATGATGGTGTTAAAATTGGAGCTGAAGTCTACAAACAGGATCCTCAGATAAGTCCCTGGTCTGTCCAGATGCTACAGGATGAAGTGCAGTCCCATGTTGACTGCATCATCCACAGAGCGGTTTGATCTGTAGACAAACTGCAGGGGGTCCAGTGGAGTTCTTCAGATAAGCCAAAACCAGTCTTTCAAATGATTTCATGACCAAAGACGTTAGAGCCACATTAAGTTCAAGATTTTTATTCATCACATACACAATTATATAGAATATAACCAGCAGTGAAATGTAAGTCAGGTCCGCTCCATGGACAGTGCAATTATATGTAACATAAACACAAGAGAATATACATAAATATAGGTATGAAAAAAAAAAAAAAAAAATGTGCAGGACAGTATACTTTAGACTTAATAAATAATATAAGCAGGGATGTGCAAGAAGAATATTTACATAGCAGCAATACGGATGGAGAATGATGAAAATCTTACTGGTTATTAAATTGAGTCATGTTGATGTTATGAGACCGAGTTTGAGTTTAGGAGCCTGATGGTCTGAGGGAAGAAGCTCCTCCTAAAGGTGCGTTCACACCAGACGCGAATGAAGCGTTACGCGCGAATGATTTACATGTTAAGTCAATGCAAAGACGCGATAGACAAACCTGTGATGCTATTCGCGCGAATGAGGCGGCGCGAATTGAACGTTTGGGGCGTCTGGTGTGAATGCACCTTAAGTCTCGCAGTTTTTGCCATCATGCCCCGGAAGCGCTTGCCAGGGTGATTTGAGTCCTTGATGATTTTAGCAGCTCTGCTTTTGCAGCGTTTGAGGTAAATGTCCTGCAGAGAGGGGAGAGCAGACCCTGAGATGCGCTCAGCTAAGCGCACGACTCTCTGCAGAGCTTTGCAGTCCTGATTGGAGCCGTTTCCATACCACACTGAGTCAGTACAATTTCTATGGTCCCTGAATAGAAAGTTTTCAGGATAGCTGGTGAGACCCTGAATTTCCTCAGCTGTCGCAGATGGTACAGTCTTTGCCTGGCTTTCTTAACCTGTGTTTGAATGTGTGTAGTCCAAGTCAGGTCCTCGGAGATGTTTACACCGAGGTACTTGAAGCTACTCACCCTCTCCACAGGGGTCCCACTGATCATAAGAGGAGTGTAGGGCTGCTGCTGTCTCTTCCTGAAGTTCACAATCAGCTCTTTAGTTTTGCTCTATTATATATAAAAGATATAATATATAGATCTATTATATTAACATAACCTATTTTTCTGAAATATATACATGCATGTGTGTGTATTTATATTTATAATATATATAAGCTATATAGATAGCACAATTCACACCATGGGTAATTCAGTTAAAAAACAAAATCTCTGAATGCGCCGCATTGGCATGGATTAAGTCTTCTGATCTTTTACTATCATGTCAGTTGATTTTTGAGGGAGGGAGTGGAAGGACAGTTAGGGCTTGTTACACCTGGTCACTTTATGCATTTTGTCGGATCGGATATCCATCTGATTTTGTTACACTTGGCAACATAAAAAATGGATATAAATCCGATCTTGAATTAGACCAAATAATTCAACAGATATGCGGTGCATTATATTCATCATCAGCCAATTACAAGATTAAAGATCGCAACAGGAGTGAGAGTGGCATCGTCAGTTTGCGCATCGGCTTGCTGGCTATATCCATGGCGACGCGTGTAGCATTAGCACTGTCATATCTGACTATTAGGCTACATGTCATATAGTCTATAACATGCTCTCACACGTTTGTTTTTTTTGAGAGGAGTAACATGTGGTCAACAACCAAATGCATTTATACTTTTACAGTTTCGTCTGGAATGCGTCCCAGACATAAGTGGTTTGAGCGATCTGATTTAAATCAGTGTCGAAACCATTTCGAATTCGGAGGACTGGTCTTTTCATGATCGGATAGCTGTCTGACCAGAGAAAACGCATGAAGTGACCAGGTATAAACAGGCCCAGAGAGAGTGCATGGGAAAGGGCTTTCTCTCCCTCAGTTAGCATGTGCGCTATATTACAAGCGCAGCAGTCATTTACATCACTCATAATTCACATGAACCGATCAAATACAGCTTTGGCGGGACAAAAATGTGTTTTGGCGACCGCCAAAAAAAATGTAATGCAGGAAAACCCTGGCATGAGTGTACAATCATTAAAACTTAAATTCCTTTACTTGCCTTATATTGTTTACTGTATAAACATTTTAGCATATCTAAACCTTTCTCTTTGTTATTAAGAACTTGAGAAGAGTGAGGTATCTAGAATGACTGTCTTCCTGATTTAGGGGTTTCCTGACCAATCCCAACCAGCTAGAGACAAAATAAGAGATGCAAGCTTTCATCATGCTCTGGAAATGAGCCACGAGGAGCCAGAACCCTGTGACCAGGACTACAGGTCTGATGCAGAGCAGGTCCAAAAACCCAGCAACATTGTCATGCTGAGAATGCTCCCACCAAATGCAACCGTAAACGAGGTTTGTCTTTTATTTCTTTATATGAATACAGTAACCATTTCAGTAAATGTCTGTGGCATACTGTTACAACAGAAAACAAAACAAAAATTTGCAATAGAAATCTGTGTAGCAGTTGGTGTTTGTTTGCATTATAGACTTACATTGTACATAGTCAATAGTTTTTAAAAACTGCGTGATAGGTAGAAATTTTTCGGTGTTATACAACTAATGCTACAAATTACAGAATTAAAAGGATTAGTTCAGCCAAAACAAAACAAAAAAAGAAAATGTTCTCCGCCTCAGGCAATCCAAAATGGTGATGAGTTTGTTTCTTCATTGGAACAGTTTTGTAGACCTGTAGCATTGCATCACTTTCTCACTAATGAATGCTATGCAGTGAATAGGTGCCGTCAGTATGAGAGTCCAAAGAGCTGATAAAAACATCACAATAATCCACAAATATCCCACATCACTCCAGGCCATCAATTAACATCTTGTGAAGTGAAAAACTGCTTGTTTGTAAGAAAAAATACATCAAGACTTTTAACTTCAAACCATTGCTAAAATACACATCCTCTCCATAATTTAGCTTTCTCTGGTGAAAAATTCACCTTTTCTGAATCCAAAGAGAAATATGCACAGATTGAGCACCATTCACAAGTGAAAGCAGTCCAAAACTTTTCTAAACTAATATGTCAATGGATGTTGATGTGAAAGGGAAAAAAAACGTGACAGACTTTTTCACGGGAGGAAGCGTTATTATGGACTCATATTTTGGCCAGAAGCGACTATTTAAAGTTAAAATGCCTTAATGATGAATTCGTTTTTTTATAAACATGCAGTTTTCACTTCACAATACTTGAGAGAATTGATGGACTGGAGTGGTGTGGATTATTGTGATGTTTTTATCAGCTGTTTGGACTGTCATTCTGACGGCACCCATTCACTGCAGAGCATCCACTGGTGAGTAAGTGATGTCATGCTACATTTCTCAAAATCTGACGAAGAAACAAACTCTCTTCCTCCTGGATGTAGGGTGAGTAAAGTTTCAGCAAATTTCAGCCATTAGCATACTAGTTTTGCCCAAATATTTTATTTGATTTCAAATCTTGGTGTAGTTAAGCGCTGGTATTTGATCATTAGATTCGGGCTCGACTGCAGGAGCAAGAGATCCAGCCCAGAGAGGTTCGCCTCATGAGGAACAAGTCTTCAGGTAAGAAAGCTCTACTAAGGGGGCTTCGTTGTACCCCAGACTGACCTCCAAGTCTATCTTCCACTGCCTTTTATAACAAGCCTTAACTCACTCTTGCGCCTGCCTAGTTCAGAGTGTTATTTCAATACAGCCTCTCTCTTCTTTCTCACTTTCCTCCTGGTGTAGTTGAGTTGAGTAAAGATGCTGTTTAGTGGTGCTTTGAAACCTTCAGGTGTATGTTTCTTTAACCCCCCCTGCACATCATTTTGTTTAAGCCATCACTGATTATTTCCTGTTCTCTATTGTGTGTTGCTATTTTCTTACCATACCCCTTGTCAGACTATTCATAAACACTCCCAATACATCCACAAGCATGGGAATAACAGAAACGTGTACACTGGCACACAAGCACAAACACAACTACTCCAAATGCCAAGCTTGTTTCACATGTCCTGCCAGCCTTATCCCTCATGTCACTTTGATTGCTCTTTTCCTGAAGTCTGGGGAAGATCTTGCACCTTATATTGTGTAAGTATTTTGCAATAGCTGTGTTGAGAATACAAGTGTGGCTGACCATTACGTGAGCAATTTCTGGCTTTTCTGATGGGTTTTGGAATTTTGTGTCCTCAGCTAAAAGGGTGGATAAAATAATGTAAACACCATTTAAAAGGTTTTTAGTTTCTTTAATTGCACCGATACAAAGGTGAGTCAGTGTAGGTTAACTCGTTTTAAGAGTAAGAGATGCTTTGAGGATTCATCTTTGGTCGATGTTCTAATAGATTTACATTTGATGAAGCCAAAGAATGCCATTAAATCCGTGTTTTAGGAAACTCTTAAAAATTGTTCCTAATCATAAAGGAATACCTAAATCATGGGAATCATGATGTCTGATGACCGTAATACATAGTTCATTAGGGCCGTCAAGCAACAAAAAATTTGAATGTACATTATATGCCGCCAATTAATCCGACTTCAATTTGGGCTCAGGAATTACCCCCAAAATTAAATTTAAAGTCATTATTGTGTTAAATGAGAAAAGATCTGAATAGTAGTGATGGCAAAGTGAAGCGTTCGGAACCAGTGAAGCTTGTTGAAAATGTTCATTTCTCTAAGCTCTTTAAAACGGTTCATGCTGTGGCCATCTAATGGTCATAAAAATGAACAACACCTTCCAAAGTGCTGTGATTCATTACAGCTGCTGGTTTCACATCTGGTTCTTCTACTGATTCCTTGTTTTAATTTATTGTATAAAAATAATGGCCATTGTCAAAGTCATTCATTTGTGTTTATGTTAGAGGTGGGCATAGATTAATTTTTTTAATCTAGATTAATCTAGATTAATTTTGTAATTAATCTAGATTAATCTAGATTAAAATGGCTCATTTGAATTCTGCCGAAGGCATTCAGAATATGTTTGCTACCCAAATAATGACTAAAAGTAAGTAAGCCCAAAATGTCGTTTTTTGTTATTATATTGAACTGAAAGCCATCTTATTATGCACAGTGTTGCACAGATTAAATTTCATGTAAATCATCCATGCTAACACACACGTCTTCTATTTTTTTTTTTTTTTTTAATTTCACTCTCTATATATTTTTCAAAGACGGAGTTTCGAAGTTTCTCGCTCAAGTTCACATGAGACCTAAAGCGCATCCTGTTTGCTTAAAAGCGCAACGTTTCGTTGTTATTCTGAGTGCACACAAATAAACGTAGAGTCTTTACAGATTCGAAAGATGTATTAGGCTACTTTTATCTGTATGACCAGAAATGACGGAGATTTTAAGAGCAAGTGAGCGCACCGATCGCGCTTCCACACAAACACTTCAATAGCGCACATTTCTCTAGGTTAACATCATATTGAGCGGCCATGTAAAGTTGCTACTACATACATCTTTCAGATGAAAAGCCATATTTGAGGTTGATGAATGATAGGTGAGCGTTTGGATGTCCTGCCCGAGACCAGCCGTTAACAATCTGTCCATCACGGACTGCGAGCCTCTAGTTCGAAGACTCGTTCTCGCCCCCTACAGTGCAATTCGGCTAGGTATACATCCGCGCTAAAATATCAGGGTGAAAGTCATCATAGCTTGCGTAGTATAGACCCAGCTCCCAACCCAACTTTGAGAATAGATTAACGGCGATATTTTTTTTATCGCCGATAAGAGTCTCACGTTAACGCAGCACGTTAACGCCGATAACGGCCCACCACTAGTTTATGTACTGCCACGAAAATAATTCAGATAAATCAAACATAAACTCATGAATTAAATCTGTGATCTGGCAATGTTATCTCTGCCTCAGCGGAGGTTCGCTTCGTTTGATCCAGATACTGAAGCAGTTATGTGGTTTTCAGGCGAATGAAGCTTCCGATGTCATAGATCACGTGCTTTTGGCAAAACGAATCAAGCACCTCAATGTGAGATGTTTTTTTTTTCATACAAGCTTCGAAGACTTTGTGTCAAACGTCATATCACTACTGAATAGACTTCATAAAAATGTAGCTTTAGAAATATTTTGATTCAGCATAGAATGTATTACACCTAAACCTTTAAGGCTACAGTGTGGCCATAACATTGTTTTTAGAAGCTGTATCGGAAGTGCTGGCAGTTAGATATTACAGCTTTCTGTACTGTAAGCTCCTGATACCAAGAAAAATTCGCAATAAAGCCCTTTCTGATCTTCTAATATTTGAATATCACATTTGCAATCAAGTGGATATTTGAGAAAAAACAGCACTTGTGTGAAATTACTACACTATATCATATGATATAAATTAATGCCGTCAAATGATTAATCGCATCCAAAATAAGTTTTTTTTTTACATAATGTGTGTGAACTTTGTATATGTATTGTGTGTATATAAATATGTACACATGCATGTAGAATGATATGAACAAAAATGTTGTTTATATATTAAATATATTTATATAATCCGTAATATATTATAATAATAATAATTATTTGTTACATTTATATAAATGTATATAGTATGTAAATACATGTAAATATTTTATGTGTATATATATCAGCGTGTGTGTATTTATATATACATAATAAATATACACAGTACACACACATTATGTAAACAAAACTTTTATTTTTGATGAATTATTTGACAGCACTAATATAAATGTCAAAATCCATTACAAGGCATTTTTTCCTCAAATGTAGAATTTTATGGGCATAAAACTGCATTCTCATAGGCTACGCCATGCAGTGATTCATCGTCTTGTTGTCAGCATTCAAGAAAGACATAAGATGACATATAGGTCTGGGTGGGACGGGCTGTGTTAATCATTAGATTGCACATCATTTTCTTTCATAATCACGTCAAATTAACATGTTAAATCAACTACTCTAGTTACATAACAGGGGACCAGTGCCACCTAAGGGGAAAACACCGTTCCCATATCCTGTGGTGAAAACGCCTGCAGCGATACAACTGAGAATGACTTCTTAAACAGCAGGATGAGGTCAAACACCTTCCACAATGTTGTTAATTACCAGATGTAAAAATCTTCTGTATGAGTGGTTCTGCGAAACGCTTCCCCCATACACCTCAAAGAAGAGCAAGATTCTCTTGAATGGTGCTGTTCTCCACACGGTCGTGGACTTCTATGACAGCACCCCAAGGGCTGAAGCTGTTTGAAGGCAAACAGTGTATATAGATCCTTTTATAATGATGTGACCAGGTGTTTCCTTTATTTTTTCCACCCCATTTATGTGTCAGTGGCACGAAAGTATTATGGTAGAAGATTAAATAGATTTTTAAGGCATGTGGAATAGATATTGATCACAAATTTAAAGATTAGTCAGTTTAATTTGAAATAAAATGGTTATGGTCCAAATGTAATGTTTTTTTAGCAATAAGATATCTTCTGTTTTGTTTGCAGTATGACTGCTTGGGATGCCTATTTCTAAGAGCTTTATTCTTAATCAGATTGGCCAGAGACCTTTGTTTAAACACAGTCCTTTGGCATTTCAGTTCCACAGGGATCAACCTGTACTGTACAGACTTGTGATTTCAGACAAGTTTAAACCTATAATCAAAATGAGATTAGAGGTATTATAAGTTAGACTTGTATGCAAATTTGGTTAATCAGGCAATGTCGAATTGTTTTAAAAACGAGAATCACAAAAGTCGTTTACGTATCCGTATAATGTTGGATGTGTACACGCATTAAATAGATCACAAGTGACAGTAAAAAAAATACATAAATCTATTTCAAGTAAATGCTGTTCTTTTGGACTTTCATCAAAGAAGCTTGACAAAATATACCATGATTTTCACAGAAATATTAATCCGCACAACTTTGACGATAATAAATGTTTCTTGAGCAGCAAATCAACACAGAATGATTTCTGAAGAATCATATTACACTGAAGACTTAAGTAATGATGTAGGGCTCTATGATTTCCGCGATGCAGAAAACGTGGACGGAATCTCGGAATCCAGTCCTAAAAACGGAATTTACAGTTTAACGCGGAATGTCACGGATTGTGTCAAAGTTAGGATGAATTCATCAAAAGTAGGTCATTACACTTTTGGACTAGTATCTGTAAATATTAAGCCGAAAAGTGGATTTAAATATGAATCCTGCATGTTCTGCGCATCCCTGTGTGAATGGAGCAGACGCACGGTTTTGTTTGCTAAAGTTACATACGCAGCATGTGTGGCGCTCGTCTGCAGTCTCATTGAGGACATACATATATGAACAATAGCTTCACTTCACCAGCATTTTACCATTTCATTTAAGTAAAACTATCGTCATATCTTATACACACAGAACTTTAAAGGTATTCACGGCAACCCGTCAAAATAAAAAATTGGTTTAATATAACTAGGCTATAGAAATAGGCTATATTTATATTATTTATTAGAACGTACGTAATACTGCAACTACTACTGTTGAAAAATAATACAATAAAAGGGACAATCACTAAATATTTTAATTTTAATAATAAATCCCCTTTATTTGCCAAAAATTTAAATGTTTAATTAATTAAAATATTAATTAAATCAATATTTTATGCCATCATCTGATAACCAGTGAAATTTAAATACACAACACAGAATTTCTGAGGGGGGATTTTTTTTTAATATGGCTACTGTAAGAATAAATAAAAATAGTTTGCATGCATTCAAATAATTAGACCTGCTTAAACAGAATTTGGTAAAAATAAAGGTAAGAAAAAATAAAACAATTCATACGGCCCTAAACATGTCATTGCTTTTTGATTAATACAATTGAATTTGATCATTAAAAAGGAGTCCAGAAAAATGTAAACAGAAAAAAACGGAATCTAGAATAATTAAAACTGATTTTAGAAAAACAAAAACTAAATTTGTGGAAAATTAAACCGATTTCATATGGCCCTAATGATGCCAAAAAAATCAGCTTTGCATTTTAAGATGTTTTTATTAAAAAAAATATGTATATTGTAATGTTTTACGTAAACACAAGACTACCCCAACTTGTGAACAATAGTGTATATGGTTCTCAGATGTTAGGTTTGGTGAAGCATCAGACATCTAATAATTGTCTTGTGCAATTATTGTCTTGTGTTAAATTGACTGGTGTAAATAGCAGAGGGACAAAAAATTCCAACAGTTATAGCAGTTTAAAGGCAACATTGTGATGAATGGTTATAATACAGCTATATCTCTTTCTACTCTCTCTCTCTCTCTTTATTTCTCCCTCTCTCTCGATGTGAAAACACTAACCCCTCACTGCGTTGTTGTTGTTCTGTCATTGTGGCCCGGCGACGGCTGTCTCCAGGTCAGAGCAGAGGATTCGCCTTCGTCGAGTTTAATCACTTGCAGGAGGCCAGCCGCTGGATGGAGACCAACCAGGTCACTTCACACTGCACACACGCATACACACTACAAGTCCAAACGCGTATGGATATAATATACCCTTTACGCCTGGATTCCTTATGATTTTGCCATCTCTTAAGAATGAGGACTGTCTGTTGTCCATCTAGCACAAGTATCGAACACTGCTACTAGTTGGGTATTTTCTGGAAATGCCCAAGTTCAGTATAAATTTAGCAGTGTTCCCCTGAAAGCTCAGTTTGTGTGTGCTATTATCTCCCCTTTTCAGTTATCTGCCGCAGTGTCCGCAGTAAGATCCTAGCGTGAGACCTGTCCTATATTTTGTGTTTCTCTAGTTGAATCCACATGGCTTTGTTACAAAATGAGTTCCAAAACCATATGAAAATGTCCTGTTCTGATAATATATCTTCTAAATGAATTATTACCAGTGAGTCCATAGATTAGCTGACCTGTATACTCAATATCAGTTTACACGATAGCTAGGAATAAGTTATTAATAATCTGATACAATGGCATATGTTTGTAAATGTATATATTGCTGAAGTGCTAGAGAGCATCATTGCAGCTTATTCTGTCTAAGAACCGTCTCTTTCTTAGACTGGAAGGAAGAGTTTGTTTAACAGTCATGTAAACCCCAATTGTGTTTTTGTTCTGATGATACCATAATAATAGACCGTGTGCCATATAATCTTATCTAAATAATGATGCTTTTATTTCCTCATACTATTGTACAGAATAATCTGGAGAAGGCTGAAGAACACTGTAGACTTTAACCAGAAGCCTTCACAGAAGTAATAATTACTTCACATATAAAACCATGTGAAATGAACATTAGTGTTCTTGCTGCTAATGGCCTTGCAGATTTGGGCTAATCCAATGATTTGTTCTTCCTTAAGACACGTATAGCTTAATATAACATAAATTATGTCTCATTTAAATATGTAGTAGAAAACCAATGAAAGATGTATGTCGACATTGTTTTTGGACTATGGGGGGGGTGCCATTATTTCATGTGCACAGTGCCTTCTGCGTCGATCACGTCACATGGTTGCACTCAGTGAGCTACTGGAGCTTGTTTCTATAGCCTTTGGCTTTTTACATAAACACAACTCAGAAAATCAAATACTGATACGATACCACATTGTGTGGCTTTTGGTTGTAATTTTCAGTCGAAGGGCAACAAGAGAAACAATGTAAGACTTTCCTAGCGATAAGAAGAGGAGAAAAGAATGGGAAGATGCCTGTGGACGAATAAAACTACCTACATTTAAATTTACATTTATGCATTTAGCAGATGCTTTTATCCAAAGCGACTTACAATTGCATTCAGGTTATACATTTTTGTCAGTACATGTGTTCCCTGGGAATCGAACCCACAACCTTTGCGCTGCTAACGCAATGCTCTACCACTGAGCCACAGGAACACCTAAAGACCTGTTTCTTTTTCTCTCCACTTTAGCCCTGATGCCTTTGAGTCTTTTAGTAGAGCACAGCTACTGACAGAGCTTTCAAACGGCTGAGACAAGACACGCTAGATCCCATTTGTTAGGATGAAAACGCTTCGACCGCTAGAAGAGTTTCTCAGCATCATATCAGTATTTTATTTTTCGAGTTGTGTTGTGGTAAAAATAGCAACAGGTAGCGCTTGTAGCTCACTGAGTGCAACCATTTTACGTCATCAGAATAATGGCGCCCCCCATCGTCCACAATATGTATAAAACTATGTGATTATTTTTAAATAACATAAACATTCATGGGGTTTCTTCTACATATTTCAGTAATATACACAATTTACATTATATTAAGCCATACAAGTCTTAATACCCAGGGATCCCTTTAAAGGGGTAGTTCACAACCCCCCCCCAAAAAAAATTGCACACATGCCGTGTGAGAGAGAGTACATGATAACTAAATTTTCATTTTTGGATGAACTATTATTTTAAGTAAAGTAGCAGGCAATACCTTTCTAAACCCCAGTTTGTTTTATGCTGTGCACCCTGATTTCGGGTATTTGTGGTTTAGCAGCCAGATAGTCAGATTTGGAATTGGCCATTTCATCCAGAGCTTGGTATTTTTGTGTGTAGCGTAATGAAGATGGTTCGTAAATGGACTGTGAGTGGTATGTAGTCTGAATTGGATTTGAAATGACCAACTTTGAGTTACTAGCCCAGATACTGATTTTAACAATGCTGGGAAAATGTTGTTTTTGTATTGGTTGAGTATGATGATGGGGTGCTATAGCAAATAGTTAAACGTGAAACCATATCTATGCATAAATGTTTTTATGTACACAAGTACAGGGTCGTGTTGTTTGTCTTAATCTATCAGACCTCTGAAGCGCTTCAAATTGGATAGTTGCTGGCTTTCTTTAAGTCTTCAGTTACATTAAGGATTTTTTATTAAAGGGATACTTCCCCCAAAATGACAATTTGCTGTTAATGTATTCACCCTCAGGCTATCTGAGATGCAGGTGACTTTTTTTCTTTATAAGAAAAGATTTTTAGCTGAAACATGGACCTTTGTGATCTCTTTCAAAGTCAAGAAAACATATACAGGCAACACAAAATGAATACCCATGTCTTCTGCTGATATATTGAGGTCTTATGAAGTGAAACGATCAGTCTGTGCAAGAAACTAAATGATCAACATCATTATTATCTGTAATCCAGAGCCTCAGACAGATGGTCTGAAGTGATTTGTTCACAAACATATAATTATTCTGAACTGGTTCTTTTCAGTGATTTCACCTAAAAATCTTCTTTACTGTTTTACTGAAGAAAAAAGGCACCTACGTCTTAGATGGCCCGAGGGTGAGTAGAGTAACGGCTATTTTTCATTTTGGGGTGAATCATCTTTTTAATGCTAGTATGAAGTACAGCTTGAATGAGGGAAGTTGTCGTTTATTTTTAAGCATTGAGCTCCTCAAGGAATTATTTTTGGCGCAGGTTTAATAATACATTCAGGTCTTTATTCTACATGTCCTGTCATCGCTGTATGAGTTTACTTGTGTGAATTTTGTTATTTGTGGCTTACTGGGGGTTTCAGGGTGGGCAGGAGTGAGCGTGACATGTTTTTGTTCCCCTGAATGGGGGTGGTTGAGGCTTCTGGCCGGAGAGGGTGTCCGCACGCACTCTCTCACACGCAGGCCGGCGCGTCTTTCTGATGGTGATATCTGTCTTCCTCTCTCTCTTTTATCCAGTCTTCTCCTCCCCTCTTGTGTGAGATAAGGTTTCAAGTGTGCCAATTCCACCCTGAAAATGATATTTACCCTCTTTTATTCTTTTGTCCCTTGTCTTCCTGTGTCTCACTTTCAGAGAGTGCTCACTATATTGGGACAGCGTGTATCTATGCACTACAGTGACCCAAAGCCCCGTGCTAATGAAGACTGGCTCTGCAATATGGTAACTTGCATAATGTTCTTTATTTCAGTTTAATTAAAAGTATGCCTTTTGAGTTCATTTAAAAAAAATGACAATTCTGTAATATACTATCATGTTGTTCCAAACCCATATGGACTTTTTTTTTTTAAACATGAGAGATTTTTGTCCCTAAACTTTCAAAAAGTTCATAAAGACTAATTATGAAATTAATCCATATGAATTGAGTAGCTTAATCCAAGAACTTCTGAAGAGACACTTTCAGATAGCAATGTATGATTAATTTAGGCTTTAATTTACATATAAACAATAAATAAATATACATAGTGTACAGGTGTTTATTATATTCATTTATTTATTTAAATATTACAATTATATTAATGATGTCACTAATAGATCAAGTGGAAAAACATTCAAGTAATAGTGCATTTTTTTGTATATTGATCAACGTTTATGTTTAGAAACAAATTGATTCAAAAGGATCTATGACATGGAATACTTTTACAATGTCTTTATAAATGTTTTTAAGTATCAACCTTTTGGTGGAATGGATTTTCAGTGGAGGGACAACAAAAATATCTTATTTCTTGTTTACAATATTAATACAAAAATGGATTTGGAATGACATAAGGGGAAAAAACGAAATATCGGTCATTTATGTGAAAACAATGTTCTCTCTTGTTTTTTCCCAAACATCTGTTTTGATTGACAGTGTGGAGTACAGAACTTCAAACGAAGAGAAAAGTGTTTCAAATGCGGAGTTCCTAAATCAGGTGTGAATTCAAATTAATTTGTTGCAGTTATTTGTGACCGCATGGCAAAAACATGAATATAAATGTATATCCTTGTGCATATGGCCCTTTGTTTTCAGAGGCTGAGTTGAAACTGCCTCTGGTGCAAAAGAGTTTACCTCTGGGGCAATTAAAGGACTCCGCTCAGGGTTTACTGCCCCTTCCTGCCATATACCAGACAGCAGCTCCACTTATCAACTTAAGTTCCTCGTCCCCAGCTGTCGAGGTGGCCAATGACAGTAAGTTATACACGCATCTGCAGGGATAGTTCACCCAAACTTTTTTATATGCTGCTAATTTACTCTGTCGCAGTGATGTGATTTTGCCAAGTAAGACATTTTCCTGGATCAACATCTTTTGTTTATCCTGGATCAACATTACTGTCTAAAATTCTAGACTTAACCCAATCCCTGCCCCTAAACCTAACCCTACCATAATTAATTCCTAAAATCAGTGGGAAATGATAGTTGATTAAAAAGGGTGAGAAGCCCCTAACCCTGATCGTAAGCATACAAGAGATATTTCCTGAAAAATTAACCCTCAATTCTGATTGGTTGATTGGAATGTTGTTCCAGGATAATCAAGGATGTTGATCCAGGAACATGTTGTACTTAGTGAAATCACGTTCCCCTAATTGACTCGCTCTCAGGCCAGCCAAGGTGTAGATGACCTTTTAAAACCCATGTCTCCTGATGATATATTGAGGTCTTATGAAGTGAAACAATCAGTCTGTGCAAGACACTGAACATTATTTACGACAATATGACCTGTAATCCAGAGCCTCAGACAAACGGTCCGGAGTGATGTTCGGTTCACAAATAAATCATTCTTTTGAACCGGTTCTTTTTGGTTCACTAGTTGAAGCAGTTCACGGCTTGAGCAGCACAGATCTACAATTTACTCAATCAAAATAGTTTTTCTTTGACTCGAACTATGACTCGAAAAGCGCTAAAATACTGGCGTATCTGTTCCTATGATTCTATGAAACAGTTCGATTTAGACCGAAGACGAATGAGATGGATGTGTAAAATGTGCAATTGAAAGTTTTGTTTTTTCACGGTTTATGTAAAAAGATGAGTTAATGAAGACCAGTTTATTCACTTTATATTCTTTAGACAAGTATAACACCTGCTTTTTACATCATTACTGGGTGCTTTGGGTATACATGATGTCATTGTGTGATTTAAATGCATCGGAACTAGTTGATTAAAACAACCAGTTCATGGAAAAGAGTCGGATATCCCCATTGCCCGAGACTGCACAGATCATTTCTCTTCATAAGACCTTGTTATATCATCAGAAGCCATAGGTATTAATTTAGTGTTTGACTCTCAAAGTGACGGTAGCCATTGAATTGAATTTTATGAATCACCAAGGACCCCGGTTTCAGCTGAAAATCTTCTACTGAAGAAAAAAGTCTGGGGGTGAGTTTTCGTTTTTGGGTGAACTATGCCTCTAACACTTTCTTTCATCTGGGGTAAGACACTGTATTCACATCTATCCTCTTCAGCTCTGATTTTGAGGAATCTGGGACCCCATACAACGCTGGAGGCCATTTTGTCTGCTCTGGCCCCGTTTGCTACTCTCTCACCTTCAAACGTACGGCTCATCAAAGACAAACAGACGCAGCTCAACCGAGGGTTTGCTTTCCTGCAGCTCACTACTATCGTAGTAAGACGATGACACTACTTCTGTTAGCGCTGTATCGTGGCTACAAAGCATATGTGTAAGACTAACACGAACATGTGTTATATTTTGTGTTTTAGGAGGCTTCACAACTGCTTCAGATCCTCCAGTCCCTACAGCAACCTCTCTCTATCGATGGGAAGCTCATTTCTGTGGAGTTTGCCAAGGGCTCCAAACGGTATGAGTTCATGATGTTCTGATACTGATCCTGCAGCGTAACGCTGATGTCATAGTTGTGTAATAGGAAAATGCAGTGAAGCCACACATGTGAGAGAATATTTACAGAACACATCATTACTGTAATAATGCTTTGCATGAGTGGGGTAGAGTTTTATGAGTTCTCTCTCTGTCTCTCAGTGATGTTTTTCTGACTGATGGGAATCGAGTGAGTGTGGCGACAGTAGCGAGTACAGCTATAGCTGCAGCTCAGTGGGCCGTCACTCAGGTACCCACAACACTGGAAAATCAGGCTTGATAAATTTATCATTTGGATGAAAAATTAACTTTAGGATGTTGAATGGTCCAAAAAATTGTGTGGTGGCAGACCATAGTTACCACATGTACATTTGTCTACCTGAAGATGTTTTGGGGCTGTTACTAGTTAAAAATGCACAAAACAACTGGGAAAAAATAAGTGACGTGGAGCTGTTATATTTAAACTTGGTTCTATTTCATCTTAACCAATCATTTTATAAAAATGGATATGTTTGTTGAATATTACCACAATGCTGTACTAGACATTTCAAGTAGTGACGCACTGTTTTGTAAATTTTTTTAAGAAAACACTGAAACCAAAATATAAGTTTAAATTAGCCAAATTCTGAAAATGAAAATAACTTAGATTTATTAATTTATAAACTTAAACATTTATTATTTAACACTCAAGTACAAACTGGGTTGTTTAGAAAAATTTAAATTGCACATAAGGCTGTTTTAATATCAACTTTTTCATGATATAACTAGATTAGATCGTTTCTACATATATAATGTAGAAATATAAACATTTTAACATGGCTGTAAAAAAAATTGTCATGTCATACAATAAATAGTGAAGACAGTTAAAGTAAAAATTAATGCTGTCATACGATTAATCGCGATTAATCGCATCCAAAATAAGTTTTGTTCATAAGATACATGTGTGTGTACTTTGTATATTTATTATGTATAAATAAATACACACACACAGTATATATTTTGAAAATATTTAAATGTATTTGCATGTAGTTATATATAATTGATATCATATAATTTGTATTATATATAAATATTTTTTATTTAAATCTTAAATATATACATGCATGTGTGTATTTATATGTACATAATAAATATAAACAGTACACATGTCATGTAAACAAACCTTTATTTTGTATGATTAATCGCAATTAATCGTTTGACAGCACTAGAAAGAATATAATGAATATGCAATATAGTGCAGATATTTAGCAAAATACTCCTTTCTAGAGTTATCTTTTATAGCTGGCTAATGAGTTTATGGACCTTGAATGCCATGTAATGTCACAAGACATTGTTTTCAAGCGGTTTCATTGACATCTTCCTGCAATTAAAGCATTGAGCGATTACATGAAACGCTTAAAAGAGCTCCAAAAACGAGAAATCAATATTGTCAACCCAGACCAGTTTATCCATGTTGTGTGCATAAAATAGAGACACTGACACAGTCAAAATGTGCCATTGGAGAAGCACAAATCAAAGGGATAGTCCACCCAAAAATGAACGACATGAGGGTGAGTTATTAATGACATTTCATTTTTGGGTGAATTACCTCTATGGGTGTCACCATTTTGGTCAGTGATTTTGACGCTCCCAAACAGTTCAGACGAAACAAAAAAAAATTCGCCAAATATTTTTAGTTGTGGAAATTTTGGAGCATCACCATTTTCAATGGTTTTCCTAATGAAAAATGACATATATTCATGAACAAGTCTTTAGTTCATTAGTTATTTAAAAAAAAAAAATGTTGAGAAGGTGACCACTGGTTATTGTTCCAGACGGCGCAGGTCTCAGCAGCAGCTCAGAGAGGTGATATTGGTGTGCACCAGCAGGGGGTGGCAGCGGCTGTGTTTGGGCAGGAGGCCGTGCAGGTTATCAGTGCAGAGGCTCAAGCCTTTAAAAGGCCAGTGTCTGCACTACTGACCAGCCACACAACATTAGGTGCTCCTGACGGAGGAACAGCCTCTACAGGTATAACCACAGCTCACTTTCATCTGCTGTCAGCACACGAGTCTTGTATTGCAGTGAGTGTGAATGTGTGTTTGATCACAGGGGAAATGGGTGCTGCCTCCATATTGGCACTTGTAGCAGCCCAGAGGAAACTTGTCCCCACTACAACCCCCATGCAAGCCCATCAGGTAGTGTTCTGTTTTTCCTGTTCATTCAGAAGCTGATTTGCTTTGTTACTATTAAGTTTCAAGCATTTGCTTATCTGAAGCACTAATTGTCTTTCTTTATACTGTGCTTGTTTGTTTGTTTGTTTAAAGGCCCTGGTGGAAATCATTGGGAAACCTCAGCCTGCGACCCCACACCAGCCTGCCACACCTGGAACCGATCTGGAGCGCCAGCAGTACCGTAAGCAAACCACCCACCCGTTCAAACACATAAGACCTTTGTTCGTCTTCAGAACACAAATTAAGATATTTTTGTTGAAATTCAAGAGCTTTCTTACCCTCCATAGACGGCAACACAACTAACACGTTCAAGGCCCAGAAAGGTAGTAAGGACGTCGATAAAATAGTCCATGTGACATCAGTGGATCAACCGTAACTTTATGAAGCTACGAGAATACTTTTTGTGTGCAAAGAAACAAAAATAACTTTATTCGATTTGTGTTTCGAATAGGGTTGGGAATCGAAATTCGATTCCAATTACAGAATTGGATACTTAAGGACCAGTAATCGGATACTTGTTGTAAAATTAATTTCAATTCTGCCTATCGATTCCTGTGTGCGACCCAACCTAGTGATATGCCAAGACCTTGCTCGCTAATCTAAATGCTCCAAAGTTTGGCTACACTTGCGATCAGAAGCCGAAAAGTCTAAGTAATATTTGTGATAAGCTAATCATGTTGCAAGAGAGGGGTCAACACCAACATGACAAAGCACTTTAATTTAGCAGATTGTTAAAGCTCACGAACATGATTCAAACTCCAATGTTCTATTCCTAAATTACAATGATTCGTCTGTTTCACCCCTCAAACTTTGATGTGTGCGATCACAACGTTGTGGTTCATCCCTGCAGCGTACATCTTTGTTTGCGCTGCCGGTGACCTAAAGAGAGCAGCTGTCATGTACATATATGAATGAAACAGCTTCACAGTCTTATCAACACACAGCATCGTTATTTATGTTACAAACATTAATATAATCACAGGGATAAACTGTGCTGTACTGTACTGGGATAAAATTGTAAAGTTCGGATATAAACTCGGTAGTGTTCAAAACAGAGTAAATCACATTTTGAAAGTAATTTGATCAAATAAAGATTTATCGATTACATTATGCCAATAGGGGCTGTTAAAATGTACACTGCACAAAAAATTATAAACGCAACTTTTGTATTTGCCCCCATTTTTCATGAGCTGAACACAAAGATCTAAAACCTTTTCTATGTACACAAAAGGCCTATTTATCTCAAATATTGTTCACAAATCTGTCTAAATCTGTGTTAGTGAGCACTTCTCCTTTGCTGAGATAATCCATCCACCTCACAGTTGTGGCATATCAAGATGCTGATTAGACAGCATGATTATTGCACAGGTGTGCCTTAGGCTGGCCACAATAAAAGGCCACTCTAAAATGTGCCATTTAAATTGGTACCATTTACAGCTGACAGTGGAAACGGAAATAATTGCGTACTGTACTGTACCGATCCGTACCGCTCAGTGGAAACGAGCCATTATTCAGCAACCTCAGTCGCAAACAATATAGATCCATGATTTGGATTTATTACAGTTTGTCACTGAGAAGATTTAGTCACAGCTAACCATATAAAAATACAGCCGCGTGAAGGAACACACTGACTGCTTTACACTTTCATCTGAGCAGAATATCTCAGTGGAGATGGTTTAACTCCACCTTAGTACACTTAGATCATCATGCACAATGTGTTTTTCTATATTTGTTGTGACTTTGATAAAGATCGGATTACATTTCATGACCAATTATTGCAGGAAAGCAGCCAATCCCAATGGGTTCACATACTTTTTCTAGCCATTGAATTTAGTGTTGTTGTTGTTTTTAAGGCAACATGATGGATTGCTGTGCATATTCGGGTTCATATGAATGAGGTGCATCAGTTGTATTTCCTCTTTCCTGCAGCGGATCCTGATGTGTCCACGTACCAGTACGACGAGGGCTCTGGCTATTACTACGACCCTCTTACAGGCCTCTACTACGACCCCAATTCACAGGTAATGAAGTCATTAGCTTGCTCAGGAGCCTTTAGCCATATTCGGACGGGACTAGTTTTCTAAACTTTGTTTGAGTTTCGATTCTTATCACATGATGTCTGCGATTTATTTATTTTATTTTTTTCATGTACCAATTCGGACGTGACTAGCATCTCCGTCTTCTTACAGAGGTGGGAGGGTCTGTTTTGTACATCTGGGCGTGCATTGAAATTCATAGCTTTCAGTCACTGTGACCGGCTCGAAGACCTGGAGGTCAAAACCATAGAACTGCAGCACAAGACTGTTTCTATCTGTTTCACAGCCGCAAATATTTAGATCACCTCTCAAAAGAATAAAACAAAGGTATTTCTGAACAAAATGGCCATTTGCAATCCATATTAAGCCCCCGCGGCAATATTTCAGTCATTAAACAGTGCGACAAAACGTTGTAAAAACACTTAAGTGCTTTAATATATTTGAAACAGTAATATTAAAAGATCAAATTCAGTAATCTCTATAGTTAATGA
Source organism: Schizopygopsis pylzovi (assembly GCA_027422435.1). Lineage (NCBI taxonomy): Eukaryota > Metazoa > Chordata > Actinopteri > Cypriniformes > Cyprinidae > Schizopygopsis > Schizopygopsis pylzovi. The sequence continues at coordinate 40,388,224 of CM049816.1, forward strand.
TGCATATTTTACATAGACAAAACAGATGAGGCCGGAATATGAACACAATCCGCTTAACGGTTCAGTGTTTTCTTTATAATGTTTTCTATGGGAAGCCTTTTAATGTGAAACTTTGCACATTGCGTTTATATTTTGGATTCATCTGTTTCCCTGTAAAAAAAAATGTACATCATCAATCAGGTGTTTCCTGAATTTTGCCTTTTAATATCTGTGTTTTACTACATTACTACTTAATGCAAACTGCGTAAAAATAACTGGCGGTCAGTGGAGCAAAGCTTGGTTTGGCCCTCCAGGTGGGTGTATCTTTAAAGGTGTGACGTCACGTGAAAACTATCAATAGTCATTCGGATTCAGTACCATTAGTATAAACCGTTTTACTACAAATACCACGGTGAAGCTATATGGCTAATATAGCAAAACCATGGTTAATGTGTGGTTACTTTAGTTTAACTATTTGATTTTTTTTATTTGCAGTAAAACCATGTTTAATTTTTCATAAAAGTACATATTTAATTAAATCATGCTTTTCCGGGAAGCAAACATATAAAAAAGGCACACTGTAAGAGTGTCTACGGTTGTTCACGTTGGCCAAAACACACAAGGAAATAATATTGTTGACAATCACAGTCATTTGCATTCGTACGGGATTAGTTTTCTCAGAGGATCATGGAAGAAAAACAGTAGGTAAGTTGCTGTGTTTTTCTCACACAACCTCTGTTAAATTACACGGACGTGGCAGATTCGGACGGGATTAAAATCGCAATGTACGTCTGTGAAATACAAATGTATCTAACAAACTAGGGATGGGTCGCGATTTTCGAATATTCGAATATTCTATTTAATTCTAGAATATCGATTAGGTTGTGCGATTATTTTCTAAAGGTGTACCAGGGCTTGACAATAAAGACTGTCCGATGGCGTGAAGGACGCTCGGATTTGTCACTTACCAGATCGGGCCACTGCAGGTGGTCACTAAATTGTATCATTTGCATGCGTTTTTAAGCCTTGTTTGTTTAAAAATGTAAGCGATTAAAAAGCATTTGGGCGCGAAAGACAACTCCTTTCAGTACATGCGCGTTGTGTTCTGTTCTGTGTGAACAGGGCGTGAGCCTGTTCTGTCTCTGACACGCGCGAGCAATATATTGTGAGAGGGCCGTTTGCTACAGCGTCCCAAACAACTCAAAATAATAAACCATAAAGTTAACAAAACGATGCACTCCACAGATTGCTTCTCTGCCGCCTTCACGTCCTGTTTCCCATTTATGAAGCCGTGACGACCTCCCTGCATTCAAATTATTCGTTTTTTGCTAAAATAATAACGTAATATTCCACTGGTTGATATATTATATTTATATGCAAAATATTTGTGTTGTTTTTCGTGTTAAATGTGAAGAATGACAGGTTGGATGCCACACTTATTATTATTATTTTTTTGACAGAGTATACAGGTGTAATTTTAACTTTAACTTCAGGCAATGTAACATGATTTTATGATCGTAATTTTGACTTTATTCTTAAAATATTATGACGTTAATTATTTAGTTATTTATTTGAGAAGGATAAACTGATCAAACGTGCGCTGGGCGCTTGGTATTTAAAAAAAACTAAAACTTGAATTTAACAAAAATAAGATGCTCCAATCATATTTCTAAATTAAATTAATAAAGAAAGGAAACAAAATAATGACCAATTTGCTATAAAAAAACTGAACTATTTAAATGGCTCAGCTAGAGAGAGAGAGAGAGTTCTAATTGTGAACAACACTCCCGTCTTCTTCCCGAGCATGTGAACATGTTCATTTAATATATTTATATATATGAAATAGGTTATTGTTATGAAGACAGACGTTAAAATGACTGTTCACATAATAAGTGCCGTCATTCAGGCGGTTCACAATATGTTTTAGCGCGTAATATGTTTTAAGAATGATATTCTGTTTAGCGCGCAATATGTTTTACGCCTAATATTCATTGATGCATTAATCAGATTTAAGATTTTCTTTTTAATAATAGGAATGTTCATGTTCATTTTTAAAATAGAAATGTCCTAGCCTTATGAGCAGTTGATAATCGACGGACTGTTCTGTTAATAAATGCCGTCCTTCGGTTATGTTATATTAATGTTTCAGCACTCATACTTTACAACCATTATTTTTCTTGGGTTAAGATAGACTATTCTCTGATTAACTAAACAGTTTGTTATCATACAGATTGAAAGCCTGGATGGTCTCTCTCCCCCTCTCTCTCTCTCTGTGTGTGTGTGTGTGTGTGTGTGCGTGCGTACGTGTGTGTGTGCGTGGTGGGCAGGTGCATGCGCGGGAGGGGTGCGATTTTCGAATAGTAATCGAATAATACCCAGCGATTATCGAATATTACTTTTGCTTAAAATGCCCATCCCTATAACAAACCTCGTGAAAACTAGTCCTGTCTGAATAGGGCTTTCGATTGTGTTTGAGCAGAGGTATCTAATCCTGTTACTGGAGGACCAATGTACTGAAGTGTTCAACTACAACATATTTGCCTGGACATTTCTAGACCTTGAGTAGCTTGACTAGGTGTGTTTAATTGGGGTTGAAGCTTAACTAAGACAGTGATCCTCCAGCAGCAGGATTAGACACCCCTAAATTGAAGAAATCTTGGCAGTTGTCTTTATTTGGTGACCAGTCCATCATGCTTGTAGACTTAATGAGCAACTAACCAAAGCGTTATACACAAGCTCACTGATACTGATAATGTTGCTGTTTGTTTTTGTGATCTTCTAGTACTACTATAATCCCCATACGCAGCAGTACATGTACTGGGATGGGGAAAGACACACGTATGTTCCTGCCCGTCACAGACGTCCGATGACACCACAGGAGCGATCTCTGACCTTACAGGTGCTCCCAACAGCAGCAAGGACAAGAAGGACAAGCCCAAGAATAAGACGGCACAGCAGGTACAGCCTCAGACTGCGGCTGTTGAAGTGTCAGATATCAGAAACCCTCGCTGCTTTGCACGTTCAGGTGTACCAGTACAGTGTGAGGTTTTGAGGAGGTGTGATTTAAATTGAGTTTTTCTCCCTGTTGTGTTTGTACTTCTCTTCAGATCGCTAAAGACATGGAGCGGTGGGCCAAAAGTCTGAACAGGCAGAAGGAGAATGGGCGAGTGGGCACTATCTCTCGACTGATGGCACAGGGGCGACCCGATGACAGACGGGAATCTGCCAGCGCCGACGCAGGCTACGCCGTCCTGGAGATGAAGGTTGGGTTTTTACACGTCTGATTAATGCCTGGCTCTTAAAATGCCACCTTTTTAATTTGTATAACTGATAGTGGTTGAATGGATCATGGTTGATCATGTAACATGCCATGCTTGTAATGTGTGTTTTTACTGGCTGTTCACTTGTCTCTTTAATAATGTTTGAACTTTCTTAAGCCGGGCTCACACTGTGCGAATTTACTCCTTTTAGAGTACTTTTCAGACTGTACGAACATGATGATCATGTGACACTGTAGGATCTCAGTTGTCAGTAATGTCAGACTGTACAACAGTCAATACGCATTAAAAACGTGTGCGTGCAAGAAAACGTGTTTTACATTATCAAGCAATGCATGTCCAATGACTGGGAGCTGCGTTGCACGCGGGACCGAAATGTTGGCTATCATGAAAAGTATGTGGACGGCGGCAATACCGGCATATTTAAGAAGAATAGAGTATGCAGCTCTACACACCCACATGAAAACAGCGACGCAACCATTGTTTATATAGAAAAGGCAACATATCAGATGAGTGGAGGACAGGAGCGCCGGAGATTATGGCTGATAGAATAACTCCCTAGCATTAATTCTGCTCATAGCTTGTCTTGAAAAACGGAGACAGTATGACATTCATCGTAGGGGTACTCACACTGCAGGATAGTGTGCCAAATCTTCTGACACTGCCAGAATTTCGTCGGAGGTGAAATTCGATCGCAACAGCCATTAATCAGCTGTCGATGAACATGTCAAACCAGCGATCAAAGACTACAGATTTTAGCCTAAGATTATAGGAATCTTTTAGGATTTTCTAAATTTGTCTCAGATGACCAAATCGTGCCCCAAAATCGCACCGTGTGAGCCGGGCTTATGGCTGAGGTTTTGCTGTGGAATCGAAGAAGTACTTGTGGAAAGCAAAGTGACATTGAATGTGTTGTTTTTTTTTTTTGCTAATCAGAAAAACGATCCGATCTGTGGCTCAGAAACTGTAATATGTGATCCGTTGAATCACTAATAACTGATGTTGTTTCTTCCCTCTCCACAGGGGGCCTTGCTGGAGAGACCGCTTCTGATGGAGCAGATCAGACATCGAGAAGAAAGAGAAGTGTGTTTGGTCTTTCAATTTTGTGTTGGTTTTGCTTGGTATGGTGTTTGTTTTATTTTAGATTTTGTTTCATCTTTTTGTTGTTTTGATATGCTTCATAATTATTTTGTGTTTTTAATTTTGATTGGCTTTTTGTTATTTATTATTTTAAGTGTTTAACATACAAAGACATTTGAACTGAGTAAACATCTAGAAGAGGGAGAAGGTTTTTTAGTTTTTATTGTTACCTTATGTAATGGCTTTTGATTTTGGATTGTTTCTCATCTTATGTTACATTTGTATTTGTAATTTGTTGAATTGTTTTTGTTTTGTTACAGTATGGCTGTTTTATTTTTAAATATATTTATTTGACTTTTTAACACACAAAGCAAGGAAGAGAGCAACCTCAGGTTCTGATGTAAAACATCAAACATCCAGAAGAAAGACAAGGTTTTGTTTTGTTTTTGTGTTTTATAGTTTTATTTTTTTGTTTGGTTTTATTACCTAATGTTTTAATTTAATTTATGTATTTTGTTTCATCTTTACATTCTGGATTTATTTGTTGAATTTCCTTTTGCTTTTTATTTTTTTTTTAATTTTTAACATTATATACAAAGCAGTAAATATAAACAGCAACAATAATCGCAAAACAAATAAAGAATCAATAAAACAAAGAGCAAAAAGTGAGACTTGGCTTTAATTTCTTGACTTGTTTGTGTGTGTTTTTTGTGCATTTCACCATGCGACTCACCGCTTGCATCTTCTGTGTTGCACTCTGTTCGGAAACCCTTTTCTATTATCGGCACTGCAGTGTTATGAGAATAAATGCTGGTCTTGTCTGTCGGCAGAGTCCTCCTCGGGGTCTGGTGGCAGGAGACCCTGGAGAGACAGACAGTGAGGAGGAGGCTGGAGAGAGAGAGGAGAGGCTGACAGACTGGTCTAAATTGGCCTGTCTGCTGTGCAGGAGACAGTTCCCCAGTAAAGAAGCTCTGATCAGACATCAGCAGCTCTCTGAGCTACACCGGGTGAGTCGTGCACGTCACACCATGCCTTGATATCTGCCAACATGAGCCATGTCACTTCTGACCTTATGTTGACATTTTTGTGAAGCTCCTTGATCACTTATCATTTTCCACAGCTCATGTCTGGAGTTTTTGTCTAGTAAATTGCTTGGAAAGATATATTTTTGCAGTGTTTCATCAACAAAACAATTCAAAGCCGCATTAGATGACAGCACAACCCACTGAATAGATGCATATCTACCCTCACAATCTTGCTTTCATTCTAGTCTGTTGTTCAGGAACTCTTATGGATTTACGTTTTGGAACAAATACCATTTAAATTAATAAAAATGGGTCAGAAGTAATCAGTGTTATTACTGTTAACTAAAACAAAGTCTATTAAAAAATTGTAAATCAATTAAAGATGGGAAAAATATATAAATATTAGATGGATAAACATCATTTGAATTACAAAAAAATATTTTTTAATAAACAAAATGCCTTGGCAACTTGTTGAAACTTGTTAAATTAAGCCTGAAATAAAAATGAATAGAATTTTTTTTTTAAGACAAAAAGTAATACAATTTCAAAAGCACATATTACTAAAATGAAAACTGCAATATATAAAAAATAAAGGTTAATGATGATAATATATAAAAATACTAAAATAACATTGACAATAATTAGACCAACTGTATTAGTTTTGCATACAGCACAGGGATTCCTCCGCCCAAATACAAAACAATAACGCTTGTACTAAAATGTAATCTCATTTTGGTAATATTTCGTCTCCTTTTGGTTATATTTTTAGAGGCACACATTATAATTGAGGCTGCAGTAACTAACCGTAGTACTCTGAATGTCAAATGAATAGAATAATGCAGTATATTCACACTGTTGATTGTTATTTCTCAATGTTCAGCAAAATCTGGAGCAGAGGCGAGCCAGACAGGCTCAGTCCGAGACACAAGAGCGATCCGAAACCGAGGTAAATACTGCGCTCACCTTGTTCTGAAAGCCCTGTTTACAGTTCCCCTGATGTTTATCTACCATTTCCAAATATAACTGCTATTTCTTTCTCTATAACTCATTGCTGTGACACTTTTGAAGTATTGACCTCTGGGTGGCGCTGTTGGTTTTAGCTGAAATACAGGGACCGGGCAGCAGAAAGAAGAGAAAAAGGTGTTGTCCCACAAGCACCAGATGCAAAAAAGAGGAGATTCAGCCCCGTGTAAGTTAAACAAGTCAAGTCATACTTCATATGTACTGTCAGTTAAACGCATAGCTGTCACAGACATAATAATACCATGATATCTGAGGTAATACCATGGTGTTTTGAGGATAACGTCTTATTTTTGCTCTTGCTTCCTGGAAGGATGGAAAAAGGCTTTTTCACTGGGAACCTGCCGGTGGAATAACGTCGGTCTTCAGTGCTAAACGAAATGCCTCGTGAGCGGTTTATCATCATGTGGGGCAGAACACGTGCACAGTGCAGCTAAGAGACCATCATCAGGATGAGAATGATGTGCGAATGTGCAGATTTTTAGATAACATGTACATTACTTCATGGGCTTCAGGTTGATGTAAAGAAAAACCCAGAGAAATACAAAGAAGCTCATATTAATAGCACGCTGTTACTGTAAATACAGCACAACTATGTGATATATTCATGGACTTTTGCCCATTGTCGGCTTCCCAGAAAGCAATTTGTGAATATTTATAGAAGGCATGAATTTATGAAACATTTTGTCTTTCTGGGAAGCTGTGAAAATGATGTCAGGATGGAAAACTGGGATAATTCAGAAACTATTTAATGTAGTTTCTTCATCTTTTTGTCCCTTTAAGTATGATTTGAATAACAGCCATCGAGGGCCCTGAGGAGAAGCTTTGCTAGTAAGTGTGCTATGCATTTGCATGTCTTGTATGACATGACCGTCTATGCAGAAATGACAGCCGCAGCTGTCTGGTGACTTGCACAGTAGATTAGACTTTAGGGATTATCTTGACGAAAAGGCACAGCAGATGATTATTGTTTACCTATATGAATTTCTATTAACCTGATTTGCAGTGTATATGTATCATGACTATATAAGCTGGTATACTTTTTTTAATGTGAATTTAAGGTGGGCTGAGTGAATTTGTGAGTGTATGTCTTTATGAGCACTAAGTGCCGTTATGTTTTGTTTTGTCATTGTTTATGCATAGATAAAAATCATGTAAATGAATTTAATTTTGCTTAAATGTCATCAGAAAAGGCTGAAAGCCCATTTTGGTTTATAATTGTTTAAAAAATGGTTCCTAATGAAAAATGAGTAGCATTTTTAGCAGATAATTTTATGTGACTAGAGCATACTGTATGAATATTGAGAATGAGACACATTGAAAGAATTTCAGAGGATTTTTTACATTTATGTCTAAATGCAATAAAAGAATGTCACAAAACCTGTCAAGAATGTGTCTGGGTCTTATTTCCCCAAATCAAAATCATAAAATCTGATATACTAATTTACTCTTAGCTTATAGCTTATTTTTTATTGGTTAAGATTTTTCATATTGTATTGTTACATTATTTTAATTCCAGTTAAGCATTTTATGTGGGGTGGGATTTTTATATTTTTCCTTTAGTTGTATTTTATTTTATATTTGAATTATGCTTTGTAATATGACATATTAAGAGACATCTCTTTGTGAGATTGACCCTACAGGTCATAGTGATACAGTGACCCCTTAACCTTCTGGGACTTTAGCAACGAGATAATGTGTCCCTCAATCATCAACGTGTGTTAAAGAACACATTAGCACAACTTTTGTATTATCAAATATTGTAAAATGTAATGTATTCCTGTGATGAAAGCTGTATTTTCAGCATCATTACTCCAGTCTTCAGTGTTACATGATCTTCAGAAATCAGTCTAATATTCTGAACCATGAGATACCACTATTCAAATGTTTGGAGAATGTGTTTGTGTTTGATTGAAATTAATACTTTTATTCATTATTATGCATTATAACGATCAAAAGTGGCAGTAAACACAATGTTACAAAACATTCTCATTTAAATAAAAGCTGTTCTTTTGAACTTCCTGTTCATCAAAGAATCCTGAAAAATGTTTCCACAAAACATTAACCCATTTAATCCCACATTTTTTCCAGACATGAACATATCCAAATGATGTGTCATAACCCTTAGCAATAATCAATAGTATTTTTTTTTTTAAATGTGTGCGAAAAATTGTTTTATGTTCGTTCACAGTTGTGTGTACTGAAATCACATATTTCTGCAGTCATACATTTTTTTATATATCTTAGCCCAGCTATTTTAAACCGTTTGATCCCATTCTAGGGTTACTATTATGCATAAAAAACCTTATGCAACATTGATAGTAATACTGAGATGAAAACAAAACAAATTCAACCATCACTGCATGTCAATTCTTTTCATTAATTTTTTTAAATATAACATTACATTTTTATATTTATGCTACGAGTAGTACAACATCATTGTTGTACCTTTTTTGTAACATTTAAATTTTTTATTTAGTGGAATATTTTGTCATTGCAACATTTTATTATAATTTTCACTAACAACTGCAACTGGATTTATATTTATACCTAAGTTCACCGTTATCCCAGCGGTCACTATTGTGAACATCAACTCATTCTATGACCACACTCAACAAAACTAAATATATGCAAATGCATATATTAATACTAGACACCCTAAAGATCATGTGTACCAAACATCTTTGTCATATCTTTATGTTAACATACTTTACTAGCCTTTTGTTTTGGAGCTTTGATGCAGTCATCATCTTCTCAAGGTGCAAACAGGAATTAAACTGCTCTGGTCATGTGACAATTTGCACTAATCATGTGACACTGCACAGATTTCATTGAGACCCTTTATTTTTCCATATTTGCAGGAAGTGAGCTAAAACATCAGCCATTAAGGTTTTTAGAGCTTTATAAATGAAAACCTTTTTTGCGGTCACTATTGAGACCAGTGGGATTAAATGGGTTAAGTAGAGTTTTTAAAAAACAGTTTTTAACATTGATAATAAGACCCGTTATTAATAACTGAGCATCAAATCAGTATATTATACTGATTTCAGAAGGATCATGTGACACTGAAGACATACTCTTAAGAGACTTAAAAACATTCATCGAATCAGCTTCTGTCTTGGTGTCTCGGGCTGCATGTCTTAGATTGTTGTGGTGAAGCTGTTGATTAGTTTTATTACTCAGTGAAATAGCTGTGCTGCATGGAAAGTCATGCGTTCAGCGCATAAGCTGGGCCTTGTGCAACAACACAGGCCGAGTGTTCAAGAGCTAGCAAGGCAAAAATTCTTGTCAGGGCAAGTCTCCTGTAGCAAAGAGACTGTAGAGATAATTATATCACCAGTCCTGCATGATGAACCTGCTCCATACAAACATAAGGTTGACACGGCAGCATGAACTACTAGCAAGTGAAGTCTTGATGGCTGTCAAACTAGAATGAATCATAAAAAGGTCATGGATTAAGCGTCCTTGGAAAAGCATCTTAGATAATGTCCAATATAAGCAAATGCAGGTAGGAAATGCTTGTCAAGACGTGTCCGAACACTTACAGTCAGCATTTTGTCTATATGAATCGACCGAGTCTTGAGTCAGTTTTGTATCTGTAACTACAGCAGTGCAGTTTGAGAATGATGATGTCATTTAAAAAAAGACATAACAACTGAATACACGCCTCGTTTTTTATTCACACGAGAGACTATGTTATCAAGGAATGACTAGTTCATGGTTTCCAATGAAAGGTGTGCTGGGCCAGTGTTCACATTCAAACTGCACACTTAAAAAAACACCAAACGACTTTCTAAAACGTGTGCTTTTACATCACATGCTTCTAAGCCACAAATACAGAAAATGCAATCTGTACATCAGCTTGACATTCAAAGCGGGAGATCTGTGTGTTCATGGCACATGGGTGTTTCGTTCACAGGGCTTAGAGGAATGTTTCAGGCTCAATACAGGCTGAGTTTGATCTGTAACCGCTAAAAATACGAAATAAAAAAAAAAACAGTAATGCATTTGCAATGGATGTGTATGGAACAGGACACTGCACTGGGATACACATAAAAATACACAAAAGTACTTCATGATTTAAAGGTATAGCCACAAAAATAATACATCAACAAGACTACAAGAATAGTGGGAATAACACTTTACAATTATTAGTTAATATTAGATAATGCATTAACTAACATTATCAATAACCAATGCATTTGTTACAATCTTTGTTCATGTTAGGTTATTGTTCAATGTTAGTTCCATTAAATAATATTAACAGATGCACGTTTGTATCCATTAAAAAGTTATTCAGCTCCTAACCAGTGTTATTTTAGTATTACTATACTAGTATGGTTTTAATGTTTTAATTAGCTTCATTTTTTATTTTAATTTATTTTATCAATTTAATCATTGATTTATTTTTATTTTCTTAGACAAGCTTTTTATTGTATTTTTTAGTGATTATTTTAGGTAATTGTCAAGACAACACTGCAAAAGTTTTACATTTAATATTTATATTCTATTACAATTTTACGGCTCAAATCGCATGTATTTGTAAGAATGTAAAATAAGTGCTTTAAGAATAGTACAAGTTTCCATCTTGCCTAGATTTCATATTGAGTGCAGTTCTGTACATGTGTGTGTTCAGACACGCAGAGCACGGACACAGACTGAGGAATGAGCAAACGATGTACCGTTCTACAACCTGTGCTGAACTGGAACATTCCTTTAAGAACATCGAAAACATTCTCACCGGATTCTTTAGGCTCAAAATGTGACGTCTTTGTTTTAAGAGCAGAACAACTAACGTCTGGTTTTTGGAGGGTCTTGTATCGGCAGTCTTGCCAAGCTTTACTTCAATCAAGTGCTGTTCTAACAGAATTTGTGCAGGACAAAATATATACAGTATCAAGCAAGCAAACCACTCACTTGTCATGTAATGTGCATAAATGCATTTCTACAAGCACAATAAATTAAAAATAAAATGCAAAAAAAAACAGCCACTCAGTCATATTTACATTATTTTGTTCTTGCAGTGTTGAGATTTAAAACTTAATGTTAAAATCTATCACTGACAATGTAAAAAGGTCCAAAAGGTCACGTGATATGGCTAGTTCATTCACTCTCTCAGAAACTCCGGTATGAAGTGACATTCATATATGTGTGCACATCTCGTTTGGTTGATTTATTTTTCTCGCAACGGTTCTAATGAACACTGATGCTCTGACAGTTCTGGGGAGTCATTTGTTCAGCTAGATGTCCACTAGCATGGCCTCAGCGTTTCTCAGAAACACATCCCATTCTGAGGCACGGGAGAATTAGGTCCACATCTGTCCGTAAGGTGCTTCTGTTTGTTTCTTCTTTCTGTTGTGCCAGTATGTCTTTTGGTCATAAGTTGGTGAATACAGCAGTCGTGTTGCTGTGGGATCAGCATGCGCTCTGTGACGGGACTGACATGCCGAATCAGCTATTCCAAAAAGACATTTCGTTCGTGGATAGTTCCCGTACTAGACGTTAAGGTCATCTCGTAAAAATCATAAACTTCTTTCATTGTTTCACTGGTTTAAGGTTTTGAGAGAGCATTAAAAAGAGCTTTAAATCAGCACTGTCAGTGCAAGTCTCTGATGTGTACAAATAAAATCATATCAGTGAAAGACGACCTGTCCTCGTGTGCACTTTAATGGTCTGCGTCAGAACAGCTGGCCATGGCACCGAACACCTCTGCTGGCTCTGATGTGTAAGAGGCGGCACTTTCTGATGGGAACCTGCAATAAGAAAATGCAAACATTAAATCATGTCAAGAGTTTGAATTTTTAGGTTGAGTTTGTCTTAATAATGTAGTTAGATTGAAAAGTACCATGGAAAGAGCATAGTAATTGAGTAAAACCATTGTAAAAGGCATTAACACTGCCCTAAACGTGTTCACTAAGATTGAACTACAGTAGTTGACAGTGCAGACATGATGTAGTTACAGTATAGTTGTACATAACTGATTTATTAATTAATGTATTAAATTAAAATATTTTACAAACATTGTAATTTGGTCAGATTTTCTTTGCATCCTAAAAATCTACAACAATCTAAAAAAAAAACACTAGCAGCCTCCAAGCATCAATGTGTCAAACCAACATTTTATTTTGCATGTACAAATAATTTTGCAGCAACAAATTTGGTCTGTTTTTGTAATCTAAATAGGTACAATGAATTTTGGGTGTTATTTAATTTAGTTAATTTGAACACTTTTTGTATATATTATTTGTTTGATCTCTTATTGCTTGTTTTGTTTGTTTCATCTATTTTGTTTGCATTTATTTTGTTTGTTTGATCTTTGTTTTTATTATTTGTTTGGTTTAATACATTTTTGTTCATATACAGTATATATATACATATATTTCATTTTATGCAATATTTGTTTGATCTCTTTCCGTTTTGTTATTTGTGTGGTTTGTTTGATGATTGATCTCTTTGTTTTTATTGTTAGTTAGCACCATTTGCTTGACGTTTTCTTTTTTTACTATTTGTTTTTGGTTACATTATTTGTTTTATCACAGGTGAGGTACTTGCATTTTTTTACATTGCACTGCCACAAATCCTAGTTACAACAACTGGAAATGTTTTGTTATTTGCTGGGTGGTTGCTAAATGTGGTTAAGATGCCCAAAATTGGCTGCAACTGAATATCACTGAATTAGGTTATTATCCTAATTCACAAAATTACTTCACTATGACCTAACACTGATGCAACAGACCTTAGTTAAGGAAGAAGACATATTTGACAGGACGAAGTAAAAATGCTTATTTCCATAAATGACTAGAGTTCACAACACAACATGTAAACATTAGCTGTTACCTAGGGCCTTAAGCCAGGGTGTCAAATTCTACTCCTGAAGGGCCACTATCCTGCACAGTTTAGCTCCAGCCCTAATTAAACACACCTGAACCAGTTAATCAAGGTCTTCAGAATCACATGAAATCACTTCCAGGTGGGTGTGTTGAAGCTGAACACCTTCCAGGATAAGAACTGGACACTCCTGCCCTTAAGCCGTTATGACATAACGGTCTCAAAGCCTCATTTTAATTTGTGTCAGATTAAATGTGACATCCATAGTGAAGTCCCCTGCGACAGAACGCCAGTCAAAAGTCTCAGAAAGGTTATCCTGATCCTTCCTGGACCTGGAAGACCACTATCCTGTGGAGCTTAGCTTCAACCCTAATTAAAAACAGCTGAACCTGCTGCTCAAGGTGCCAGAATTACTAGAATCTCCCAGGCAGGTGCGTCTTAGCAGGTTCAAGCTAAACCAGAGATTACTTACTATTGGAGAAAGCATAATGGTCAATTTGGATGACGTATGCCTTAATAACCACAATCACATTATAGCATTGATGTCATTGAATTTCAGTCAGAGTTGAGCGAAACTCAATCGTCGTTTACGGATACCATAGGAATGAATGGGCAGTGCTGTAATCTGAATCCTATCTGTCGCAAAAAGTCTGTGACTTCTCTTATAAAACTATTTTTTTCAGTGTAAACTCTAACAATAGTTCAATATCTATTGTTTACTGTAAAACATTACATCCATTTAATGTGTATTAGTTAAATAAGCTGTTTCCTCAAAAAAAACTGTTTATTCAGCATAGTGAAGCCTCTTCTCCATTGACATCTATTAAAAAAAACAGCCTGTGTACCACCAAAGTGGAAGAGTTAGCATTAGCCATTAACTTTTTTTGGCTAAAGGTTGCAGGCATGCCTTCCAGTGGCTTTGGCTAAACTCTGTAAGAAGGTGGTCCTTCAGGAGCAGGACTGGACACACCCACACAAGGTAGAGACTGAATTTGATAGTATTCACTGTGGAAAACCTATATTAAGAGTGGTTACTAAAATAAAGCTTTACATTGCAGCATCCATAAACATATATACATACCAAACCTAGATGGACTGACAAATATACCTATTATGAATACACCTAAATATCTGGTTTGTGTGTCTTGTCCAAAGTAGTTTTCGGTCTCACCTGTTGTGAGTAGGACTGCGACTGTATGAAGGACTGTAAGCCCCAGCGCTCAAGGGACCATCTGGCAGTTCACCATCAGTCAGACCCACGGCTAAATGATTTTGCCAGTTCCCCCCTCCACTGGCAGTAGACGACACTAGTGAGGAACAGAGGTGTGATATGGTAAAGTAACATTAACTTAAAGTTCATCAGAAGAAAAGTTTATGCTTTATTTTGATAATCCACTTTTGATATTCTACTAACTTTTATAAGGAACTTTGCAACTCCATGTCAACTAACTTTCATTAGACTATTAGCAAAGTTACTTATAGTCAGTTAAACGTCTATTGGGGACTGTATAATTAACTGTTAGCAAATATTAAGCTGAGAGTCTAGTAATATTTTAATGACTGGTAGTTGCCATAGTTATTTACAGTCAGCAGAAAGTCTAAATTGGACTATCAAATAAAATGTTAAGGGTAAAAACCCATGCAAAACTCCATGCTACAAAGCTAGGGTGCTGCAAGGGCTTTGCTATGGGGTTGTTAAGGTGCTCTGTGTAGGGTAATTTGGGTGGTTGCTTACTGGCCCAAGTCAAAGTGTCCACCACAAGTCACACTATTCTGTTCCCAAAGATTTACCTACCTGCAGAGTTCATTGCAAACCCTGCTCCAACACACCTGTCTGTAATTATCACATGGTCTTGAAGATAGTTAGTTGGTTGAGTTGTGTTTGATCAGGATTGGAGCTGAACTTTGCAGGAAGGTAGATCTCCAGGAACAAGATTGGGCATCCCTGCTCCTTGAAGACTAACGTCCTGCAGACTTTAGCTACAACTCTAATCAAACACACTTAAACCAGCTAATCAAGTTCTTTGGGATCATTTCCCAAAAAAAAAAAAATCACAGGCTATGTGAGCTGAAGCAGGTTGGAAATAAACTTAGCAGGACATTGGTTACCCAGGAAAAGGGTATGCGACCTAGTCTCTACAGTAGTCTCTTCTGGTCTCCAGATGTGACTCGATTCCTGAAGTGCACATCTACAGTGTTTTCTGGCCATTTTATTGACTATCTGATGAAAGTTAAATCATAGTACTAGCTCACTTTCCTCAATATGCTGCATGATAAGGTATCACTCATTCCCATAGCACAAGGGGTGCAGGACAAGTAACTGTACGTGCCCAGGTTTACTAAACTTTAAATCGCTCTGGCAGTTGACAATAAATCAATATCTAACTTCTCGCTGGTCCATTTACACTGTGCAATTTGATAAAAATCAATTCCTATAGTCCTTTTAAATTTGTTGACTACTGAGTTTGCAAGTAATCGTTTTGGTCATACCAGAGCAGGGATGCCAAAAAATGGGGGGACAAATGGACCTTTCGGCTTGAGGGCCATGGCTCAGACCACTCAGTAATGATAATTCAGCTATGGGGCCCATAATGAGTGGTTTGAACAAGAAAGCCCAACAATTGCTTACTGCAGCCCTGCACCAGATCCTGGCATTTTGTCAGTAGTGTTGTTGAGTTTGGAAGTAATAGTTTCAGTCATACTAAAAGGGCCACCAAAAAGGTGGAACAATGGCATATTTTGGCTTGAGGGTGGCCCGGACGGGATCGAGAAGGATCTAGATCAATTAGGAACATTATTTCAGCCAAGGAGCCAATGATGAATGGTTTGTACCTGGCCAAACAATCGCTTATTCTGCACTAGTGTGTGGTATTTTTTTTTCATTGAGTTGTTGAGATTGGAAGTAATAGTTTCGGTCATACTATAACAGGGCCACCAAAAAGGTGGAACAACGGCACTTTTGGCTTGAGAATGAACCTGACTGGATCGAGAAGGATAAAGATCACTTGGGAACACTATTTCAGCCAAGGGGCCCATGATTAATGGTTTCTACTGGTCCCAACAACTGCTTACTGCAGCCCTGCACTAGAACATGGCATTTATTTGCCCATATGATTGATTTTATTCATAGTCTGCAGTGTATGTTTGAGGAACTGTACTTACCTGAGGAGAACGAGTTGGTTCGGCTGGAGTGGCTGAAGGGTGCGGGCAGTGTCTGGTAACCCAAGCTGTGCTGGGAACCTCGGTCATATTTGTAGGTGTACACCAGCTGATATGTACCTGGGTCCCTGTGCCCAGCACTACGATTGTACCATCCCTTAAATGCTCCGCCACCAAAGCCTTGTACATGTTCTTCGTCAACACCTCGTTCAAGGGTCCCTGTCTTCCTCTAGGGGGCCTCACGGTGGCGTATGGATTTTGTGACAAATTATCCGACCTCTCTATTCCATAATGCCTATTCCGACTATGACTCTGGTAACCATGTGCTGGGTGAGTGGGATTGATGTTATAGTGACCCTCAAGTTCGCTCTCGTAGACGTAAGCTCCATTAGAACAAGGCTCATATTCGAAGCCGGGATACCCAGTCACGTTGTACGCCGTGGGGCCGTAGTGATTCTGCTGGAAACCGTAACAGCTGGAATTTTGAGGGACCAAGTTGGGCATGCTGCCCGTATTGCCATAGATCTCCACTTTGCGGTGGAGCCGGTAGTCGTGGGATTGTGAGTCCAGCGTGCGGTAGGGAGGAGTGGCCGAGCGGGGTAGACAGTGGTCCATGCTGGACATGCTGGTATAGGACGAGCAATCGTCCAGCACCTCAGTGCTGTTGCTACGGCGGGACGGAGGCAGCGGGAAGGCAGACTTGTTTGCACTGTGAGAGTTGAGAAGTTGTGACTGTGACTCCAAACTGCCACTGCGGTGCCGGAAACCACGGATGTGACCTTCCGACCTACAGGACACAATAAATATATTTTATTTTGGTAAAAGAGTATGCACTGAATAAAATAAACTACTTGCATTAGAAAAAATAAAAGCCACAAAGCTATCAAGACTTTTATATTTTTTTAATCTATTGTGAGTTGTGTTTGAATTGTGTCACCATCACAATTCTAGGGTGTTGTATGTGGTTGTGAGAGATTTTGTTTGTGTGTGTTTTACCGGACCAAGTCAACTCACCTGAGTTGGCTGCTGCTGTAGGCGTTACGGGGCATGACGGGGGTTTGCGGTAAGCTGCGAGGGTCCTTCGGCATTCTGGGTAAAGTTTTACATGGACTGCTTTGGGCAGAGAACACCTCTCTGGGGATGTAATAATGTCCTGGGCCTTGGACCTCATGATCTAATCTGAATTCAAACAGATAAAAGAATACCTCTGATGAAAGAGAAATGTCCAGTGATGCCTAAACCAAGAGCTCAGACATTGAATCTTACTAAAACTGTCAAGAACATGTCTTAGAGTCAAAAAACAAAAATAAGAAATAATATTTTTGCAAATGGAAAATAATTATTATTAGCAGCAGCAGCATCATTTTTTACATTAGTTTCATGACGTTTTTATATGCTAGATTTGATGTCATATACTGTATTTATTGAATAGGCCAGAAGGCTAGAAATATAGTATGGGAATTACATTTACTTTTATGGTGCATTTCTGTCTTTTTTGTACAACTACTACAACTGCTAATATTTATTATTATTAAATGTTATATAATTATTATTAATTACATATAATCTATATAACATCTTAGTACAGTAATGTAGTAATGAACATTATTATTTTCCAAATTATAAAAAAAACGTAAAAACAGTGTACAAAAAATGTACAATATAACTGAAATATATATACAGTGCTCAGCGTAAATGAGTACACCCCCTTTGAAAAGTAAAATTTGAAACAATATCTCAACGAACACAAAAAACATTTCCAAAATGTTGACAAGACTAAGTTTAATATAACATCTGTTTAACTTATAACATGAAAGTAAGGTTAATAATATAACTTAGATTACACATTTTTCAGTTTTACTCAAATTAGGGTGATGCAAAAATTTGTACACCCCACAACAAAAACTACTAAATCTAGTATTTTGTATGGCCTCCATGATTTTTAATGACAGCACCAAGTCTTCTAGGCATGGAATGAACAAGTTGGTGACATTTTGCCAGATCTATCTTTTCCATTCTTCAAGAATGACCTCTTTTAGAGATTGGATGCTGGATGGAGAGTGATGCTCAACTTGTCTCTTCAGAATTCCCCATAGGTGTTCGATTGGGTTCAGATCAGGAGACATACTTGGCCACTGAATCACTTTCACCCTGTTCTTCTTCAGAAATCCAACAGTGGCCTTAGATGTGTGTTTAGGATCATTGTCATGTTGGAAAAGTGCACGACGACCAAGGGCACGGAGTGATGGTAGCATCTTCTCTTTCAGTATAGAGCAGTACATTTGTGAATTCATGATGCCATCAATGAAATGCAGCTCCCCGACACCAGCAGCACTCATGCAGCCCCACATAAGGACACTGCCACCACCATGTTTCACTGTAGGCACCATGCATTTTTCTTTGTATTCCTCACCTTTGCGACGCCATACAGTTTTGAAGCCATCAGTTCCAAAAACATTTATCTTGGTCTCATCACTCCAGAGTATAGAGTCCCAGTAGTCTTCATCTTTGTCAGCATGGGCCCTGGCAAAATCTAGGCGGGCTTTTTTGTGCCTGGGCTTTAGGAGAGGCTTCTTTCGTGGACGGCACCCATGCATGCCATTCCTCTGCAGTGTACGCCATATTGTGTCACGGGAAATAGTCACCCCAGTTAGGCTTTCTACTTCTTTAGATATCTGCAGTGAACTTGCATGTTGATTTTCTTCAACCCTTCTCATCAGAAGACGCTCCTGACGAGGTGTTAACTTCCGTGGACGACCTGGACGTCTCTGTGAGATGGTTGCAGTTCCATCTTTTTTAAATGTTTGTACCACTTTTGCTACAGTATTCTGACTGATAAGTAAAGCTTTGCTGATCTTCTTGTAGCCTTCACCTTTCTTGTGTAAAGAAATTATTTTCTTTCTCAGGTCTTGTGAAATTTCTCTTCCATGTGGTGCCATTGCTGACAGCATGAAATGGGAAGGGGTTTTCTTTAAGTAACACCCTTTTATAGTCAACTGTCACCTGTGTAATGAATAATTAGACTCACCTGTGGTTGAATTCTTGTTAAATTAGACATTTGTAGTCTAAAATTTAGCTTTGCTCCAGAGACTTTCAGTGGGGTGTACTCATTTTTGCATCACCCTAATTTGAGTAAAACTGAAAATTCAGTTCTCTAAGTTATATTATTAACCTTACTTTCATGTTATAAGTTAAACAGATGTTATATAAAACTTAGTCTTGTCAACATTTTGGAAAATGTTTTTGTGTTCATTGAGATTATCACAAATGAAGCTTCCTTAACGCCTCCTCCGCACCATCAGAGGGAACACTCACCAGAATATTGACTGTCTCTCTTTTGAACTTCATTTCCCAGCACCCCACACACCTAGGACTGATTGAACACACACCTGCTCATCATTACACCCTCTCCATATAAGCACACCACTCACGTTCATCCCCACGAAGTCTTGATTTGCTATGGTGATCATTTCTGAGCGTTTATTATTGTGGATTGTTTATTCTGTTATGACCTGGACTGTTTCTCGTTTCTGTGATTCTCTGCCGCCTGCCCCGACTCATATCTGTTTACTGGACTGTGATTCTCTGCCGCCTGCCCTGATCTTCGCCTGTATTTTTAACGCTCTCTTCTCGCCGTTACGGCTGTTTGTCTGTGCTGCATTGCTGTTTAATAAACTGCATATGGATCCTCAATCTACTGACTCCTCGTTACAGAGATATTGTTTAAAACGTTACTTTTCAAAGGGGGTGTACTAATTTACGCTGAGCACTGTATTTTTTACATTTCTATAATATACAAATAATTATTTAAAAAAGTATAATTTAAATAAAATTTTAATAAAAAAAAAAATTCTGGAGTGAGGACCGGAGAACCATCACTGGATCCAACTAAGAGCACTCCCCAATCCGTCGAGCAAAGAGATGTTTTATTGACAAAGAACCACCTATGCGCCGATGTTTCCAATCACGCAGCAATCAGCCGAACACCTGCAGAGACACAGAGGCATTCTCCCACACCCAAACAAGAAACAACCGACAGTGTCGTCACACCCAGACATGTTCTTGACAGTATTCATGAGATTCAGCCCAGCCTGTCGTACTATGAGTGTTCACACCTGTTAAGAGCTCTGTCATGATGTGTGTCGCTGGATGAGGATCGTCTCTCGGTGTCATATTCCAGGCCAGATGATGACAGAGGAGGACTGAGACACGGGGAGCACTGCACGGAGCGGGAACGCGGCCTCTGGCCAACATCGTCTGGAGATACAAATATGGTTTTTGACTGCTATGTTTTCTGCTCCGCTACCTTTGGTTGCATCCGGTTCAAATAACAACATATAAATTCATTGTTGGTTCTGCATGATAAATGATCTATTATGAGTGTGTTAATGTGCATGACTCAGTGCCTACATTAGGGAATAATGCTGATAGAGAAGCACTGGAAGTGAGGTGGTGAGTTGTAATAAATCTTAATTACATAAGCAGAGAGCTGATAGTGGTTTCATAATTGATGTCATTACCGTCATCTAGAGGAAGACTTTCACACAGGGAGCTGCACTCGGACTGAGCCAGATCATCTATGGAAGAAAGAGAAATTATGTTATGTTAATGAAACACTACATAAATTAAATCAAACATTTCATTGAATTAACAACATGACATGATTAATCATATTAATCAATCGCATATATTGTAATTTGATTAATTAAGCCCTATTTTTTATAATTAATTGCATCAAATCAACAGAAAATTCACCGCCTGATAAATGTATATGTACAATATGTATATTCAGTATATTAAATATTGGTGTCACAGTAAAAATGCAGTGATAATTTGTTTTGTTTTTCTGTTCATGTATATATTGCTTTAATTCTTCCCTCAGATGGACATGTGCTGAGCATTGTCTGTACTGACAAGCATTTATGATAAACTAAAATATACTTGAATGCACTTTATATCAAAACTTGCATCATGTATTTAATTTGTAATGATAAATGTGCAATTTCGTACATTTAAATATATAATTTTCAAATAACAAACTATAATGAAAAGTACTTTAATACAAATTAAATTAAGTACTTTACATGCTATAGTGTGTTAGTCGACACATCAAAATAAGAGTACTTCTGTAAAACACTACAAAATATTATTAAAATATATATTTTTTACTTTTATTTATAAAGTGTAAAACTATTCTAAATAAAGAATGATGATATGACTAAAGATTAGGTCAAGATTTTTCATGCATGCATGCAAGTAAAAAAATGTAAAATCTAGTTATTGTATTTTTTTTTTTTATGATATGCCTGCGATGAGCCACTTCAGCAAACATCTGTCTGACATACCGGCTATGATCACAGAAGCTCTCTGTGTGGGTTTCTGCCCTTTCTTCAGTCTGTATTGGTTCATTTCATCTTCAATCTCATGCAGCTTCTGCATGGCGTCCAGACAGTTCCTCCTCCTTTTTTTCCTCACTAATTTAGAGATGTCAGGCTCAGCAGCGAGCTTCTTGGCCGCCTCCACGATTTTCTGCTGCAACGCAAATCGGCTCTCCAAATTTCTGAGGTATGGATCCTAGGAAGAAAGATTGTCATTCAAAACAATGTCGATCATTTTGTACAAAACTTGAAATATACAAGTGAGAAGAGTCATCAATATTTGTGGTCCGTTTTCCAAAATGCAAAAATATGCATATTTTGTCAAGCTTTCTGAGTATACTAACATGCAAATAGCCTCAAAGCTAATACAGATTAATTATAACCCATAAAAAACCTGTCATGATCTCATGGGGTCTTTAAGGCCGCAACCTAAAACAAATACATCCTAGGTTTGTTCTCAATCAACATCTGTGGTTGAAACCACCAATCAATAAACAGAGTTAAAAAAGTGTCTTTTTTTCAAAGCTTGATCTCCAATTCAAGGCCACATCCTGGCATTATTTAACAAGTAAAATCATACAGGTAATAATGTACAGACACTAGAGGAAGATCAGATCCACGTACTGACACACGTGAGCTAAAAACAGCATGATATATTATTCAGTCCTCTACTTGGCAACATTGTTGTGTGGCAGTGTTGCACACTAACCTCATTATATGGGAAAAGGTCATCCAATTTGAAGGCTGTTCCGACTCTCCTCCGAACATGAGGAGAGGTTTCGCCTCTGATGAGGGGATACTCTTTTGGGAGTTTGCCAGTGAGCTCCTGAAAGCAGATAAAACACACTGTAAATGGGTGAAAGACACAAAGAACCAGCGTGGGTCATATTTCACCTCAAAAGAAGAAAATAAATAATTTGCATAAAGAAAATGAACCCAACTGGGGCAATATGATTTTAATTTATGCAATGGGGGAAAAAATATCATTCTCATTACTGTGAGCATAATAAGAATGTGAGATGAAAAATCATATTGTAAATGTTTGGGGTCTTTAATATTTTTTAAATGTTTTTAATATAGTAAAGCAATTTACTATTCTTAGATGGATTGAAATATAGATCTTCTGTAACATTATACTGTACATTTTGACCAATTTAATGCCTGAATAAAAAATATTATTTAAAAAAATACAATCAAACTAGTGCTGTCAACTGATTAATTGCATCCAAAATAAATGCTTTTGTTTACATAATATATGTGTGTATACTGTTTTTATTTATTATGTATATATAAATACATATGCATGTATATATTTAAGAAACATATGTTATGTTTATATATTAAATATTTTTTAAATATAACATAAAATATAAGAATATGAATGCATAAACATGTAAAAAAAAATCGACATATACTGTTTGTGTGTGTATTTATATATAGATAATAAATATACACAGTACACATACATACTGTATATATTGTAAACACATTTCTTTATTTTGGATACGATTAATCATTTGACAGCACTAAATAAAAAACTATTTGTCTAAAATATAAGTTAATTCTCAATATAACTATTATAATACATAGCATATGTTATTTATTAGACTTGCTATGTAATAATGTGATCACAACAGAAAATAATGGACTTGTTTGCTCTTACAGCCTCCCGCAGGCATATTTCCTTCAGCTCTGTCAGTTTTTGGCTCAGTATATCCTGGATCTCTTTCTCTTTCTTTCTCAGCTCGGCGAGTTTCTCTTTTTTCTGGTCATCGTTCATTTCAGAGTCAGCCGAACCTGTGAAATAATGCATAAAATAATGCATGCGGTCATTATGACAAAAGATGACGTCAAGACTAAAATACAATGAAGTTTAATGACATTTCACAAAGTCTACAATGAAAGAAAAGGTTTGAGAGGAAGCAACACAAGTAAGAGGAAAATAATCCATCTGAGTAGTTCATAAACGCTGAAATGAACGGATATCTGTGGAAGTATGTTGACACATGGATAAACTGAGACTGACTCAACCATCACATTCTATTGAACTATCCTGAGGATCATGTACCTGTTGAAACCAGACTCCCGTTACTGGCCATGATGAGCTGATTTCTCACTCCTGCGCTCAGTTTGTTCATCTTTGATGCTCCGTTCTCTGTCAGGTCAGCCGCGATGTCTCCTAAACTCCTGGCTGTGGTGATTTTTGCCTGTTAATTGATATATAACAGGATATAGGATTTTATATTAACCCTATGAAGTCTACTATGTAAGGCCTCACGGTCAACATCATCAACACTTGCTGACTTCCTCCTTCAGATAGGTAAATATTCTCACTATATCGTACTATATGAGCCATAAAAACCTTTCTTTTTTTTAAACTAATGCTTTGTCTAAAAGTTCAATATAGTGTTCCATTTAAAAAAACTGATTGTGTTTGTTTTTTTACAATTCCTAAATTAAATGAAAAAAAATCAAACCTGAAAACATTTTTATTTATGAAACGCACACACCTCTACGCTGCCAGAAGACAGTGGGTGTAGAGCGACTATTATTAAGAACAAGGCATGTTTCATAACTCTGGAGTGGTGTAACGCATGATGTAACTTTTTGGATTTGAATCTTGAATCTCAATCCATATGAACCAACTGTCCTTATATAGATATAAGTATATATGTGCAGTCTGACTGAACAGACCTCATCGGTCATGTGTGTATGCTGACTTACTTTGCTCTGTTTTCTGTTCAGGTAGAACTGGTGTTGGCTGATGGCCATGACCCAGATGGTTTTGATCAATGAGTGACTGGCATACCAAGTGTGGATCACCAACCCCGTCTGGCCAAACGTGCGCTTAGTCACTGTTCGCCTGCATGCATACACACACAGACACACACACGCATACACACACGCACGAACGCACACACGGACACACACAGATGCAGCATGGTCACTGGAACACATTCAGAGAGGAAACTGGAAAACACTTAAATTCACGCTCTGTAAAAATAGCAACTAACACATTGCATACTTGTTTTGAATTTTTTTTTTGTACATTTACTAATCTTTCGATAGCTTTTAATACCTCTTAATAACAAACTTGCATTTATAACATTAAGAAGCATGATTATTTTACCTTGACAAATAGTTTTCAAAATATTCATGGTTTTATTTTCATTATTTTCTGTTTCTTGTTGCATTATATAAAGCTTAATGTGTCATACACTTTTAAATAATTACAATGCAAATTAAAATTAATTAATATACTGTTATAAAAATAATGAATATACATGCTTACTGTTTATGGAATGTAAAATGCCATTCTGAAAGTTTGGGGTCAGTAGGATTTTCTTTTAATAAATTAAAACATTTATTTATCAATGCTGCATTAAATTAAATACAAAAGTAAATACATTCGTTTCAGAGGATTTCTATTTGAAATAAATGTTTTTGGGACTTTCCATTCATCATCTTCTCATCATCAAATCAGCATATCAGAATTATTTCTGAAGATCATGTGACACTAAAGACTGGAATAATGATGCTGAAAAATCAGCTTTACATCACAGGAATAAATTACATTTTTAAATAGAAAAGAGGTATTTTAAATTGTAATATTATTTCAAAATATTACTGTAAGAGACTTCTTAAAAAATATATAAAAAATCTTACCGACCCCAAAATTATTAGCTCGTGGTCTCTTATTCAATCACATGCAGATCCAAGATCAGTCTCCACAACCTCTATTTCTCCTCACCTGTGAGGGTCATTCACCTCCACAGCAAACTTCTTCTCTCTGAAGTACAAGTTCTCCAACTGCTTCCACTGGAAGAGCTAAATCAGGAAAAACATCATGTGAGAGAGTTTCAGGGGCTGGTCTCTCGAGTGCTTCACCCACTACACCTCACTGCAAAATCACTCGGTGCACGTCAACCTGGCAACCACTGCATTACTGCATGTAACCACAACAATCCTCAAATTATGTTGCCGTATTAAAAATACATTCATATTCAAGCTGATTCAATCATTCAGCGTCATTCAAAAGTTTGGGGTTTGAAAGATTTGTAAGGTATTTGAAAGAAGTCTCTTCTGGTCAACAAGGCTGCATATATATATATATATATATAGAAAAAATACAGCAAAAACTGTAATATTGTGAAATATTATTACAATTTAAAATAACTGTTTTCTATGAAAATATATTGTAAAATGTAATTTATTACTGTGACGTAAAGCTGAATTTTCAGCATAATTTCTCCAATCTTCACAGTCACATGGTCTTCAGAAATAATTGTAATATACTGATTTGATGGTTTCAAGAAATGTTTCTTATTATTATCAATGTTTAATACATTTTTCAGGATTCACTGATAAATAGAAAGTATTAAAGAAACATTTATCAACATGTTTTTTATTGAAACCATTACAGAGTAAAAAGGTATTTACTGTCACTTTTAATCAAATACTTCCTTGCTAAATAAAAACGTATACATTTCCTTTTTTTTATATCTGACCCCAAACCTTTGAAAGATACTTTTTTAATTTAGACATTTAACAGTAACTCTACATTTGTATGGTTATTCTACCATTAAAATAGTATGTGTACGTTTGCTGCATCTACCAATATTTATAATCTACATAAAATAAACACTTTCTCCTTCACGTTTTAAACCATCACACATTTCATCAGAGTTACCGACAAGAACAAACTCTCTCAAGACTTCACATGTGAAACTGAATTATCCAGCTTTCAGAGCCTCTTACCGGTGGTTGGGAAGGTTAAATGGTGTTAATCAAATCCTGAGCTTCTTCATTATGTTACCGTCTACTCTGCTGAAGCTGTCTTTACTCGCGGCTCCTGACTTGTCTCATCAGGTTTCCTACAGGAGCTCAGGCACGCAGTCAGATGCCAGAGCAGCTCCTCCCAGGACTCACACCTCCCTGCTGTGAAACTCAGCTTGAGCCCAGGGTGGATCACTCTCACTTAGGCTGGGTCACTGCCCAGCCGGAGGATCCTAAACCAGTTGTTCAGGTCATATAACTGCATTATCAGTGCAATAATCTCTCTACGATGATTTTAGGGCTCTATGAGATTCGTGATGCACAAAACGCGTTCAGAACCGCAGAATCCAGTCATAAATATGGAGTTTACTGGTTGTTTTCAGCCTCTGCAGTCCAACTATATAACAACATGAACCATGAACACACAAACTTCATCTCCAGAGCTGCTCCGTGAGTCCCTTCTTAAGCATTTTAATGTTTTACTGGAGGAATAACTACTGAGATACACACTCACAGGTGTTCACTGCAGGGTTGCCAGGTCTGCGAAACTAAACCAGCCCAACTGTCAATCAATATTAACCGAATCATGTTTGTTTTTTTGGCTGACCCCTTCTTCAAAATAATGCTTTAACCCGCAGACTAAAAAACAACCCATGGCAACAGTGTAAAAGTCACCCAACGCTGCTTCACAGCATCCTGTCAAAATTAAAGTTTGGTTTAACTTGAAGAAATTATAACAGAAATATATTGCTATTGTACAGTAGAGTATACTTATCAAATAATACTAGTGATTTACCAAAAAAGTTACGGACTGCAGCTTTAAATAAAAACATTAAAATGGAATCCAGAACATTCTAAAAATGAAACACTGAATTTGATCAAAAAATTTAATTAAAATAAAACCAATATAGTGCTAAAACCAATATAGCACCCTATAAACCATTATTAAACTGTTGTTCCCTATCTGTCGGTCACTACGAGTTATGTCGTGACGACATAGGGGGGATTTACCTGGAAGCCCAGAACATCTCTGACTAAGAGAAAACGCCAATGAAATTGGCTAGTGGATTTTGCATACCTGAGCCACTCCCCGTGCATACGGGTATAAAAGGGCGACAGGTGCATCCACTCATTAGATTTTTGCTTTGGAGCTGAGTGGATGAGAAGAGTGCTGATCTTCACAAAGCCGTTCATCTTTGTTTTGTTCCCGGTTGGCGTAACGGTGCGATCAGCGGAGTCCCTCTCATCAGCGATTCCCCTTGGCACTTCAACTGAGAGAGCAAATTCTAAAAGAGCAAATCACGGACGATCGCGTCTTTTTCAAGATGCCGTTTCGTCCGTGTCCTTCTGGTTGCGGTCGTTTTCTGTCTGCGGATGACGGACACGATCGTTGTCTTCAGTGTCTGGGCCGCCGACACGCTGAAGCTGCGTTCATGGATGACTCATGCGTCTGTTGTGGGCGTATGAGCATGATTTCGCTGCGATCTCGCCTTTCCTTTATGAAAGGATTGGCACCCTCTGCCGCCACCCGTGCTGATCTCTCTGGCTCGAGCAGAGGATCGCCGGCTGACGCTCTGGGAGATCTGAGGGTTACTGTAAGAGCCTCTCCGCCGGGCACGCCCCCACAGACCTCTTACTCCTCACGCAGCGAACATCCCGTCCGGTTCCAGCCGTGATGAGGTAGGGGTTTTACAGCCCTTACTTCATCGTACCCAAGAAAGGTGGTGGCCTTCGGCCAATCCTGGATCTGCGAGTCTTGAACCGGGCTTTGCACAAGCTCCCGTTCAAGATGCTGACGCACAGGCGCATGATCAAATGTATTCAGCCCCAGGATTGGTCTGCAGCGATCGACCTGAAGGACGCTTACTTTCACGTTTCGATCCTTCCGCGACACAGACCGCTTCTACGGTTTGCGTTCGAAGGTCGGGCATGGCAGTACAGGGTCCTCCCCTTCGGGCTCTCCCTGTCTCCCCGTGTGTTCACGAAGGTTGTAGAGGGCGCCCTTACCCCGTTACGGGAAGTGGGCGTCAGGATCCTCAACTACCTCGACGATTGGCTTATTCTAGCCCAATCCAGAGAGCAGTTGGGCGATCACAGGGACTTGGTGCTCCGGCACCTCAGCCAGTTGGGGCTTCGGGTCAACTGGGAAAAGAGCAAGCTCTCCCCTGTGCAGAGAATCGCTTTTCTCAGTGTGGAGTTAGACTCGGTGAGTATGACGGCACGCCTCACGGAGGAACGTGCCCAAGCAGTGCTGAACTGCCTGAGTTCCTTCAGAGGCAGGAATGTGGTACCACTGAAACAGTTTCAGAGGCTCCTGGGGCATATGGCATCCGCAGCTGCAGTCACGCCGCTCGGATTGCTTCATATGAGACCACTTCAGCACTGGCTACACTCCCGGGTCCCGAGGTGGGCATGGCGCCGCGGTACACTGCGAGTAGGTATCTCCCAGCAGTGTCGCCGCTCCCTCAGCCCCTGGACAGACCTTCCCTTTCTACGGGCCGGGGTGCCCCTAGAACAAGTGTCCCGGCATACTGTTGTCACAACAGATGCCTCCAGCACGGGCTGGG
Organism: Schizopygopsis pylzovi; assembly: GCA_027422435.1. Taxonomy (NCBI): domain Eukaryota; kingdom Metazoa; phylum Chordata; class Actinopteri; order Cypriniformes; family Cyprinidae; genus Schizopygopsis; species Schizopygopsis pylzovi. The sequence continues at coordinate 40,417,314 of CM049816.1, forward strand.
GCGCTACATGCAATGGGCAGGCAGCCTCGGGGCTCTGGACAGGGCCCCGACTGTTTTGGCACATCAACTGCCTGGAGCTGTGGGCAGTGCATTTAGCCTTGCGGCAGTTCCGGTCACTGCTGTTGGGCAAGCACGTGCTAGTCCGCACGGACAACACTGCGGCGGTCTCGTATATCAACCGGCTGGGGGGTATACGATCACACCGCATGTCACAGCTCGCCCGCCATCTCCTCCTCTGGAGTCACACGCAGTTCAAGTCACTGCGTGCTGTTCACATCCCGGGGCAGCTCAATCGTGCGGCCGATGCGCTCTCACGACAGCTCACGTTCCCCGGAGAATGGCGACTCCATCCCGAGACGATCCGGCTGATCTGGAGTCGATTCGGGGAAGCTCAGGTAGACCTGTTTGCCTCCCCCGAGTCCTCCCACTGCCAGCTGTACTTCTCCCTGACCGAGGGCCCCCTCGGCACAGACGCACTGGCACACAGCTGGCCTCGGGCCTTACGCAAGTATGCGTTTCCCCCAGTGAGCCTACTCGCACAGACACTGTGCAAGCTCAGGGAGGACGAGGAGCAGGTCCTGCTGGTTGTGCCCCATTGGCCCACCCGGACCTAGTTTCCCGAACTCATTTCCCTCGCGACAGTACCTCCCTGGCGCATTCCTCTGAGGAAGGACCTCCTTTCTCAGGGGCTCGGCACCATATGGCACCCGCGTCCAGATCTATGGAACCTCCATGTGTGGCTCCTGGACGGGACACGGCAGACTTGAGTGGTCTACCACCGGCGGTGGTAGAGACCATCATTCAGGCTAGGGCTCCTTCAACAAGGCAAACCTACGCACTGAAATGGAGTCTGTTCGCGACCTGGTGTTCTTCTCGGCGAGAAGACCCCCGAAGATGCACGATTGGAGTAGTGCTTTCTTTCCTGCAAGAAAGGTTGGAGCGTAGGCTGTCACCCTCCACCTTGAAAGTGTATGTAGCCGCTATTGCGGCTCACCACGATGCAGTGGACGGCCGGTTCCTGGGAAAGCATGATCTCATCGTGAGGTTCCTGAAGGGGGCCAGGAGGATGAATCCCTCCAGGCCTCCCCTTGTGCCCTCTTGGGACCTCTCTATCGTCCTGGCTGGACTTCAGAGGGGCCCCTTTGAGCCACTGGACTCAGTCGAGCTGAAGTTCCTGTCTCTTAAGACAGCGCTCCTGACCGCGCTCACTTCCATCAAACGGGTCGGGGACCTACAGGCGTTTTCGGTAAGCGAAGAGTGCCTTGTGTTCGGGCCGGTCTACTCTCACGTTGTCTTGAGACCCCGGCCTGGATACGTGCCCAAGGTTCCCACCACGCCCTTCCGCGATCAGGTGGTGAACCTGCAAGCACTGCCCTCGGAGGAGGCAGATCCAGCCTTAGCGTTGCTGTGTCCCGTAAGAGCATTGTGCATATACGTGACCCGCACCCGGAGCGTCAGAAGCTCCGAGCAGCTCTTTGTCTGCCACGGAGGGCAGCAGAAAGGGAAGGCTGTCTCCAAACAGAGGTTGGCCCACTGGATAGTGGAGGCCGTCGCCTTGGCGTACCAGTCGCAAGGCGAGCCATACCCCCTGGGGGTGAGGGCTCACTCCACTAGGAGTGTTGCCTCCTCCCATGCGTTGGCGCACGGTGCCTCTTTGGCAGACATCTGCAGAGCTGCGGGCTGGGCGACACCGAACACCTTCGCAAGATTCTACAATCTTCGCGTTGAGCCAGTTTCTTCCCGTGTATTGGGTAAGTAATGGGCAAGAAGAACTGGCCGGTGTCACGCTTGCTGCGCCATTCCCCCTCACCCGGGGATACGAGCGCCTTTTTCTCCCCCAGTTCAGTTCCCCGGACGGTGAACCCTGGTGGAATCCTCCAAGCACCCCCGGCAGTCAGACTGGGCGGAGCAGTCTGACACCAGGCCCAGTACTGGTGTTAGCTCACCCGGGTCTCCGGTCAGCCCCTGTACTGGGCTAGGTGTCCGTATGGCCTGATTCCCCTTCGGGTAATCCCATATGTGTATTCTTCCACGGTAAGGTTTCCCTCATGGTAAACCCGTGTCTTCCCTGTGACAGAGCTTCTGTCAGGTTCTGCTGGCAGCCCTCCTCCCTACTCCTAGGTAGGATCTGCCCCAGAGTCCAGTTGTATGTAGTACTGCCCCAAGCCTGGGCCAGTCCATATCAGTGTCTCCACATGTTACCTCCCTTCGGGCAGGATGTGGCCTCCGTAGCGCCCTTCTATGGAAGGCTCGCTTCCCTGCCGTTACAACAAGCTGTAACAACAAAATAGGAAAGACCTGAAGCTATCTTTCACTGAAGGTCGAAATCCCTTCCGATTCCGTGGGGAAAGGAACAGCGGCTTGGCTATCTCCAGCAGCGATGTACTCAGTGGTCCCGGTGAGCACCAAGGTTAGAGAATTTGCACTGGAGCGGTAGGAAGGTTGCAACCTCTTGCATGGCATTTGTCTGTCACGCACTCGCTTGTCAACATCTGCATGCCACAAGGTTGTGACGGGGTTCAGCTTGTGGCGCTTTCCATAGGACCCCTATGTCGTCACGACATAACTCGTAGTGACCGACAGATAGGGAACGTCTAGGTTACGTACGTAACCCCCGTTCCCTGATGGAGGGAACGGAGACGTTATGTCCCCATGCCACAATCTTGAACCATCGCTGGTTGCCAGGGACTCGTCTCGGCTCCTCAGCGTAAAACCTAATGAGTGGATGCACCTGTCGCCCTTTTATACCCGTATGCACGGTGAGTGGCTCAGGTATGCAAAATCCACTAGCCAATTTCATTGGCGTTTTCTCTTAGTCAGAAATGTTCGGGGCTTCCAGGTAAATCCCCCCTATGTCGTCACGACATAACGTCTCCGTTCCCTCCATCAGGGAACGGGGGGTTACGTACGTAACCTAGACGTTAAATTGTGTAGATTTTATGATTTCAATTAATTAGACCATTTTTTATTAATGCAATTTTATTTTACCATTAAAACTGAGTCCAAAAAATAAACAAAGAAAGCAAAACACTCTTTTTTACGTAACACATGCAGTCTGTCCATGTTAAATGTTACACCTCATTTCTATATCATCATAGCCTCATGATGAAAGCAAGTGCTGACAAGCTGTGAGTCTCATCTGGGGAAATACTGAGCTCTGTACAATGACTCATATAACACATATCTCTCCAGTGCCTAGAGACAGAAACATACCTTTCGAGGCTTTACTTTATCTTGGTGGTCATACTGTCCTATGCCTTTATAGCTGATGCCCAGCCACCACGGAATGCCTTGCTTATCCTGCCAGACAAGACCTTTCCATTAGATACACACCACAGCTTTAAATACCGATACTGTCTTCTATTAGTACATATTTAAATGTGCCAACACTTTATTTCATGTGACGTAGTTACATATAGTACAGTGTAGTGTGTACTTACTATAGTAATAACAGTAAAGTATGCATAATTACAAGCAACAAACCCTAAACCTAATTCCATTTAAATGCGTTAATATTACTCAATACTTATTTATGTAATTACACTGTAACAACATCACCTTAAGATAAAACGTAACCTGAAATATGGATTTAGCCACCTCAAAAAAAAAAAAAAAAAATGTCTGATCCTGAAATTGAAATTAACTAGGTGATAAAAGTGACAAAAATTATTACAAAAATGGTTATAAAAATGCTCTCATTAAGGTTCAATTTTGCTGTGGTAATATACTGAAAAAAATAATATGTAATAATATAATATACGTATTTATCATATGATATTATAATGCATATCATGTAATATAATAAATATATAAAACATAATATAATTATATTATATTTAGTGCCGTCAATTGATTAAAAACTTTTAATGAATTAATAACAAATTGTTCTGAAATTAATCACGATTAATCTCACCTAACATAATTTTTTAAAAATATACATTATTGCAATAATTTCACATGCAATCTTCAAATGAATGTACAAACAGCATAAATACAGTATATATTTGTATATGGGTTTAGAGGCATCTTTTCTCCAGGTATCTCTGATACCAATACAACTGATGTCTCCATTTAACCCTTGACTAGCCATTCAACATTACAGTTTAATTGAGAGCTATCAACTTTAACATGTATTAGACTTCAAATAACAACATTTCAATTTAACTTAAAACAATCTTCACATGAACCCATTATAATAAATGTCATATTTAGCAACCTGTGCCCTTCAGCAAGTAGGAAATATGCAGAAATTGAATAACGTTATCGAACACTAAATTCTAAATTAAATATAGATGAATCCTTAAAGCAACAAAAGTGATTGATTTCCTCTTTTTTCTTTCGTTCTTTGATTATCAAACATCAGAGCAACTGGGTTTTAGGGTTTTTGGCTGCTATTATTTTAAGAGCTGCCGCTGCTGAACATAACGCGGATCTGACACGCATCGTATTTTCTCACAACCTCTTATATATAATTGTGTAAAGACGTTCTGCATCTAAATCAAGGGTCGGCAACCTTTTCGACATGATGTGCCGTTTTTCATTTTTCTGATTAACCACTGAGCCAATACCCCCCCCAATGTTAAACCGTTCAGTTTAATCACCATTCTATTTAAATTCACACACACCACCCGCACGCAGAGATCACATTCAGAAGCTCAGAAACTTCTTGTCAGTGCTGCCACTGTAGTTTGCATCACTTACAGAGCATCTGTGATTTGTAAACCCCGCTTACTTTGATTTGATTGGCCATCTCAGTCATTTTGACATTGACAAGCGCTCGCTGAGGCTTTGATCTGAAGCACCTATGTGCAGCGATCACGCGCACATCCGTAGACTAGCGCAAGTTAATTCTAAGACTTTAATAGTATTTATCGCTCCTAACATGCTGTATGACTATGAGGAGTTATTACATCAAAATGTACGTCAGCATGCAGTTTTCCCTATTGCTCACGTGCCAGCGATCATCCCTCTGCGTGCCACTGTTGGCACGTGTGCCGTAGGTTTCCGACCCCTGGTCTAAATAAACAATTATTGTCAAGAAAAAAATAGACAGAAGCAGCAGTTGTGAGTGAGGTGGCCAACCCTAGCTCCATCCCTGCGTTAACCGTGTTAAATCGTTTTAACCGCATTAACAAGACAATTTTTAATATATATTACATTAAAATATATTATATCATAGTTCAATTGTGACACATAAAGGGGTATGGCAACTGGTTCGATACACTATGGACAGTTTTTACCTTCACTTCATAATAATGCACTCCGTATGTGGGCAGTGACTCCACCAGGGTCAGATACCTGAAACAGACAGATTGATGTTTAACAGTATCTTAAGTATCCATCAGCACACATCAGTCCTGAGGATTAACGCAGCCAATCATAAATCAGGTCTCCCCTGATGGCCCGCCCCCCTGAGGCTAATCATGGTTTTTCCGGTACTCACTGCACAATGGCCTGTCCTCTGGAGAGCCCTTTCAACAGCTTGTAGTGCTCAATCACACGCTCCTCGCTGCAAAAGAGAAGGACGATGAAACCATGATCATCAGCCATAAAACACTCATAAATGCAGCTTCAGCATCATAGACTCTCAGCTGTCTGTGCCGCTGCCTTAAGTGACACATCAGCACTGGCAGTGATTAAACATACCATCATATACATATACAATAATATAGTAATCACATTTTAATCAGTATTTCGTCTTGTCGTTCAGTTAATATTTGTGCTGTCAAATGATTAATCACATCCAAAATAAATGTTTTTCTTTACATAATATATGCGTGCTGTATATATAATACAATGTATATATATATATATATATATATATAAATACACACACATGCATGTATATATTTCAGAATTTTGTATTTTTAAATATTAAATATTTATTTATAATATCAATTATACGAATATAAATATTGATATGTAAATATTTTCAATATATACTGTAGGTGTGTGTGTTTATATATACAAAATATACATAGTACACACAAATATTCTGCAAACAAAAAAAGTTTATTTTGGATGCGATTAATCGCGATTAATCATTTAATAACAGCACTAGTTAATATATTTCAAATTCCTAAAAACAAGACACGTTTTCATGAGAAGCAAAATATGTAAATGTGTAAGATAATAATACTCGTATTCAGAAAATATACACTAATGTTTAAAAATGTATTGTGTAAGATTGCAGTAAAAAACCTGCTCACCAAGGCTGCATTTATTTGATCAAAAATACAGTAAATTGTAATATCGTGAAATATTTTTACATTTTAAAATAGCTGTTCTGCATCCTTGCCGAATAAAAATGCATATAATAATTATTATAATTTATATAACAATAAAAGTATTAATGAAAAAATCTCATTGACTCTCATTTGACAATTGTATGTAAAGCCAACAAAATAGTTTGATGTCTATCTGAATCGTATTATCTTTCACAGGTGTTTTCTATTCGCTTAGTTGTATGAAAGCATGTTTACCAGTATGCTAGAGACGGATGCTCCTTCAGGACTTTAGTGGGCAGTGCTGGAAGCTTCTTCAGATCTGCTCTGGTGTTTTCATCACTAAAATCAACACAAATACACTTCAACATGCAGCCAACATTTTCACAGTAGCATAATGATTTATGTTACATAACCGCATTATCACGTTATGTACGGTAATGTACACTGAATCATCCTTGGCCAAGTAATAAGGTGTAACAATTTGACAAAATGCTTAATTAGACAATAAACAAACACATTTGCATATATTTTGTTTACCAAAAATGCTAATAGAGCTAAAGTTTGCTATAGCTAAGTGAAAAACAGCTTAAATTAAAAGTTACTGTATCATGTGACTTGAGAAGACTTCAATATAGCACACAAATTACAACTTTTCTGCTGCTTTATAGTCCTTTAGATAGATTGAAAGTCAGCCTGCTTTTTCTCAGTTTGTAAAACAGCAGCTTGGACATGCCACTAAATAACTCGGTAAGAAGAAAGCCATATAAGTTTGGAAAGATGTGATTCTGAGTAAAGATTAGTGGATATATTCTGGGTGAACTATTCCTTTAAAAAGTCAAACTTTACTGATCCTATTATAAAAAATGGACTTTCATTATTGCATGACTCTAATCTCATGCTGACCTTGTTTCTCAATTAACAACCTTTAATGTATTTGGCCATATCTTAGATCTACTCAGTCCCTGTACTTCCTGACAGTGAGAGACATTTACTTTAATGTAATTATACTCTCTTCAGAAAACAACCAATTCATTTCAAGAGTAATTATATATATACGAGTGTGTGTGTGTGTGTGTGTGTGTGTGCGCGCGTGTGCGCGTGTGTGCGCGTGTTTATGCTACATTGAGAGGACCAAATGTCATCACAATGATGGTAAAACCTGACATTTTTTATATTGTCCCCACGAGGAAAAACAAACAAACAATTAAATATAATAAATGATGTTTATCTGAAAGTGTAACAGTGCAAAGGTGATTTATGAAGACATTTTCAGTTTCCCCATAATTCAAAACACTTATAAATCATACAGAGTGATTTTTCTGTGGGGAAAGTAGAAATGCAGTTTCCTGTGAGGGCTAAGTGTAGGTGTAGGGTAGGTGTAGGGTAATAGCACATACAGTTTCTACAGTATAAAAACCATTACGCCTATGGAAAGTCCCCGTAAACCATAAAAACCAACATGTGTGTGTGTGTGAGTGTGAGTGTGTTTGTGTGTGTGTGTGTGTGTGTGTGTGTGTGTGTGCGCATGTGTGTGTGCGTGCGTGCGTCTGTGTGTGTGTGTGTGTGTGTGTGTGTGTGTGTGTGTGTGTGTGTGTGTGTGTGTGTGTGTGTGTGTGTGTGTGTTTATATATCAGTACACGGACCTCCTTCAGTACCTTGACATACGCTTGATTAAAAACAAAAAAAATCCTAGTTTTATCTCAACACTTGACAGTCCAACATGACATTAACGTCTTAAAAAAAGGTGTTTAGTCCAGGTTCACAAGCTTTGTGGTAAATAAGTATGGTAAAACACACCTTGTATAGTCTCCTTTAGATTCCTGTAAAACAAAACACTTTCAGTAAGCGCATTTAATACATACCACTGACTAAAACATGAAAGCATCTCGTGTCTTAAAGCTCTGATAGTCTCACCTGCAGTGCATGAGCAGCTAATTTAAAAACCAGCTCGCTCTCCACCTCAATGTCACCCTGCGCACAAACAAGCAAACCTTCACTTCAAGAACTGAATCTGTGTCAAATCCGTTCTGTGAACAAATCATGCTCAACGTCAGGAGACAATGTGCCACAGGTATTCCTGCCATGGGCATCAATTTGTTTTAGTGAAATGGTTTAGCTCATGAATATTAATTAGGTTATACACAAATAATTTAAATTGATCTTCCAATGTTTTCATCAATAAATAGTCTGTCGTGTATATGAAATATTCAGTCCTAATATAACCATTCATTATAATAAAGGAAAATTGCCACTGTACATTGGAGACATATATTTATACGATGTATGTGATTTAAAGTATGAACATGGTTATAATACAACTAGCTGTAGAACAATCAATATTCAGCTAAAATGGATGAGACTGAAATAAATTGGATTTATTGATAATAAATATTTAAACCTGGTAATTGTGTATTTAAAACACAGAAATCTGACTTGTTTCATTTATGTATGTGAAAACTAAAAAGTATGAAAATGGTTAAAAAGCAATATTCAATTAGCTAAAATGAAACAAACTGCATTTATTTATGATAAATATGTATATAAGTCTGGTAATTGTGTATTAAAACACATTCAATTTATTAGTAATATTATAGAAATATTACCCGTTTCATTAAGTTTATGTTAAAACTCTTTAAATTGTATACAGTTTAAGAACATAAACCTTAAATTCATTGGAGAAAAATACCTGTTGTCACTTTGCACCACTGATAACAATCTTAATAACCAGCAGCGACAAATTAAAACTAAAAGATTTCAGAGCAAACACGAATTAAATTTTGCCTCTGTATTAGATACAATTATGCCACAAGCTTATAAAGTGGCGAGGAAAACCCAGGCCATAATAAACAGTGAAAAAATGATGCCCAAAATAATGCTTATGTTGGTTTTGATGGTTATGAAGAATCTTGCAAGAATTTTCTGTTCTTGATTAACAAGCCAATCAGTGACACATTCCCTTCCTGTGGCCCTGTCTGAGGTCTGTGGCTGTCTAATTGCTTATAGAGGCGAGAAATGAGACCGTCAAGTACTTCAGTGGGTAAACAGACACAGATGTACTCACATTATAGATGGCCGCCTTGGCATTCAGAAAGAATAACTCCACAGTCGTGTGCTCCTTCAGAAGTGAAATGCTCTCAATATAGAACCTGCAAATGACATTTCACAATTTTGCAGCATTAAACAAGGCGAGTCGCAGCCAAAAGACAAAAAAACCTAACTTTAAATCTAAAACAAGGTGTTTCTTTAGAGCAGCAGCAGCAGTACAGTGATTCAGTCCAGGAATGCGCTGCATTCTGTGGTCGCTGTGGTCATGTGACTTCAGATATCATGAGGCAGAGATCACATACCTCACCAGGAACTGAAGCGCAATAGGCCCGGATTTCTTGGAGAAGTCGTGTTCCAGCACTCTGCGGTCCAGCTGCAGCCATTTGCACTGACCACTAGAAGAGAAAAGGTCATCTGACTGAGATGTGCAAGCTCACATTCATATTCAGTACACACTCTGCAATTTAACACTAATAGATGAAAATCATCTGCACTGAAATGACTTCAGCAGGACTAAGTGAGATTTTGCCTTATAGTGATGCTTGAATTACTGTTATATAAATAGTCACATACAATTCCTTTTTAATGGTTCATTCAAACAAATTTGTAAAAAAAAACTAAAACATTTGACTCTAAAAGAGTAAAACTTAAGGTCATTGCACACTGAGTTCAGAATTTTTGCACATTACAAAATAAATACGACCTCACATTGTGTCAATCACGTGTACACACTGCCTCCGAAACTTTCGTACGCCATAAAAAAAGGATCGGGTTCAATTTTCTGCATTTACGCATTCCGTATTCATCATTTTGATCGGAAAAAAATGATGAATACGAAAAAACGCATACGAAAATTTCGGACTCAGTGTGCAAGGACCTTAAAGGGGACCTATTATGCAAAAATCACTTTTATAAGGTGTTTGAACACAGTTGTGTGGAAACAACTATCCTATCATGGTAAAAATCCACCTACTCATTTTTGTATAATCTAAAAAAAACTCATAAACAGTCTCTCAGAACGAGTTTCAGATTCTTCCTCGGTTCACGTCACTGAGGGGAACAAGTCCCGCCCATTTGTGACGCTGCCCTATAGACACAGCCCCGAGTGAGAAGCTGCGGTCTGCATCCATTACTGATTACTTGCTGTAGCTGCTGGAGATATTCATGGATAGTCATAACGAACATAGGAGTCTCATAGACGGAGGGAGTCTGAGCCGCTGAGGACACTGTGGTTAAGTTTTATTGTCTGAGGAAATGTCCTGGAAAAAATCATTAAAGTCCCCAATACGTGTAGGAATCCATACCAACGCTTCGTGTGTGAACATCAGCTCCAGACAAAGTAAGTGTCACACGTTTGTTTTCCAAATTGCCTTTCTGAAAGAGCTTCTTGGCACTCTGTAAGGTGCCATTGTCTCGGTCTGTTTTCACTGGTTCTGTCTTCATGAATGATCATGAATAGGAATGTGGTAGTTAAATGTTGCATATGAAAGCAAGTCAAGTAAAGTCAAGTCACATTTATTTATATAGCGCTTTTAACAATACAAATTGTGTCAAAGCAACTGCACAATATCAAAACAGGAATTTTTTTGAGTTAAAGGCATTTCATTATTGAATTTAGTAATGGCATTGTCCAGCTTAGTTCAGTTTAAATAATATCTGTGCAATCAAGTCGGTGATATCGCTGGAAATGAAGTGTCCCCAACTAAGCAAGCCAGAGGCGACAACGGCAAGGAATCAAAACTCCATCGGTGACAGAACGGAGAAAAAAACCTTGGGAGAAACCAGGCTCGGGGTCATAAACAGCAATGCGAGTCGATCGCTTGAGTTTATTGAGCTCATAATCACGAGCGGGACTTATAAAGTTTGTGATAGCATGAGATCAGCTATGTTGTTATTTTTATCCTGTGCTCTTTGTCTGTGTAATTCATAAAATGTATTATTAACAGTAAAATCGGATTACTGACTTTTAAATAGAGTATGTTTTCTGTAAAGGTAACATGCTTGTTATTTGCAAAGGCTAGCACTGCTATAGCCAGAGCTTGAGCTCTTGAAGCTCCGCCCTCTTCGGGAGCAACAGCTCATTTCCATTAAAGCAACATACTCAATATCAGAGCGTTTGGGCTCATACCCTAAACGTGGCATTTTTAACAAGCTATGAAAATTATCCGTGGGGTATATTGAGCTAAAACTTCACATACACACACTGGGGACATCAGAGACTTATTTGACATCTTGTAAAAAGGAGCATAACAGGTCCCCTTTAAGTCTAGGAGTAAAACGGAGAGATGCATGGAAATAATAACAGTAACAAAACGTGGCATAGAATTAATGTTTTTTTCAACACAGTACCTTGATAATATCATGTTTTTACATTTGTACAATATGTACAATAATAATAAATTATTATTATTATTATTATTATTAAAGTAAAACAATATTACCATGTGAAACAATACTATATTACGGTACCACATTATTTTTTTTGCAAGAGAAACGATACATACTTTATGCATGCAGTCTACATAAGTTATTTAAAACCACAGTGATGAACAGCGGTATTTAACAAATGTATTATTAACACTGAAATTGATATGTATTTTATATGGACACTTGTTTCCCCAGCTGAATAAAAAATAAAAAAGGTAATTGCGATAAAATTACAATCGCAATTGTAAGATTTTTTTTTTATTTTTTTATTAGAATTGAACGTAATAACTTGCAGTTGCGAGTTTATATCTGACAATCCTGAGAAAAGAATTCAGAATTACGAGAAAAAAGTCAGAATTGTGTGATATGAACACACAATTGTGAGAAAAAATGTCCGAATTGTGAGATAAAAAGTTGCAGTAACCTTTTTTATTTTTTTTAGTGCAGAAAAAGGGCTTCCATAATTGTAAGTGTTGTTCAGGGACTTTGGCTTCAGTGAATACATTTTCAGAACTGGCTCATTCAAATAAACCATCAGAACTGACTACAACATCTGATTATCTTAAAGGGATAGTTCACCCAATTATGAAAATTGTGCTCATTTGCTCACCCTTATGCCATTCCAAACTTCAAATCAGTTTCGAAAAACACAAATGAAGATCATTTTTATTAAATCTAAGAGATTTATGTCCCTCCACTGAAGAACTATTCCACTAAAACCTTGAAATGCTTCAACAAATATATGTATCATAAAAGTAATCTATACTATTCGAGCAGTGAGTGATTAATGACATAATTTTAATTTTTGCATTAATTATTACAAGAGGTACTCACATGTCATCCACATAGGTGAACCCAAAGTATTCCTTCTCTTTCAGGTTAAAATGGGATGAGACCAAATCCAAGAGTTCACGAGACAACAGCTTTGGCTGCGAGAGAAAATCCATTGATCAATATAATGTGAGACAGCGAGGTTTACTGAGGTCCATTACGCTTGAGTGAGGTATAATAGACTAGAACTGGGATCAGAACTGTGAAGCATTATACCTGGACCAAGAGCTCCAGCTTCCTGTCCTCCAGGAGCTGCACCTGACAGAGTCGTCCCTCGGTCATCTGTGGACACAGGTATGACATCAGATGATTGATAGGCACTAGCTCCGCCTCCTCACCCACTACAGCGGCCAACTGAACAATAACTTAACTCATTAGATTCAAAATTCAAGATGTATAATTCTTCTTTCAGTTGGTACACACTGGGAAAGTAAACAGACAGAAATATTTCACTACCACCGTATATAATAACTGTCATCTAGAGCAGAGCTATGAGGCATCTCTCAGCAACAGTCAAAACAATCCAGAAAGGATCTGTTATGGCAGCATATTGACAAAGTTCTGCAGATGGCAGATTCATTCTCAGATGCCTGAAATAAAATTTCAGTATAGCGTTAGTGTTAGACATTTGTTTTTATTATTTTCAAATTAAAATTATAAAAAAAGAAATTAATTAGTAGGTTTGGTATTCATAAGGCCAATTCACACTGAACTGACAGACACAGACAAACGTCAACAGACACATTCGGCGGGTTTTGTCGGATCTCTGTGTTACCCCCGTTGTTGTCTGTTGGTGTTGGTTGCCACTTGTTTTTGCTGACTGAACATGTTGAATCAGTGTTTGTTGGGCCTTGAAATGTATGAGACATGACGTACTGCAATCTGGTGACCATCGGCGTTGGTCTGCGTCTGTCGGTGTGGTGTAAATTTGCCTGTACGCTCAAAATATTAACAGATAAATTTAGTATCACTCAGTTTCAGTATTCTGTGCAACATTTTACATGTGAAACAAACAAACAAACAAACAAACAATCAATTTTATAACCCACCAAACAACCAGCAGACCAACCAAATAAACATACAAATGAGACAAACAAACATGTAAACAACCAACCCAATCAACCAACCAAACAAACAACCGCTAGCCAACCAACAACAACCAAACAGCTATATAAACAACCAACCAACCCAACCAAACAAACAAACAACCGCTAACCAACCAACCAACAACCAAACAGCTATATAAACAACCAACCAAACAAACAACCAACCAGCTAACCAAACAAATCTATCCCACCAAAACTATCCAACCAAAAAAACAGTCATTCAACCATATAAACAACCAGCCAATAAACAGACCAAACCCTGAGCCAATCAACCATGTAAACAACCAACCAATAAACAAGCAAATCAACCATGTAAAAAACCAACCAACCAAACAAACAAACAAACCAAACAAGCCAGTCAACCAACAAAATAAACAACCAACCAGCCAGTCAGCCAATTAACCATATAATCTACCAACCATTCAACCAAAAAATGCCAATCAACCCACAAACCAAACAAACATCTAGCCAACCAACCATATAAACTAAAAACAAAACTAACCAACCAAACAAACATATAACCAATTAACTAACCAAATAAACAAACAATGAAACAAAACACTCAACCAAATAAATAAATACATATTCCATGACATTTCTTTTTCAAAATTCTGTTATATTCGAAATGTTTTAGGGCTGAAGATTACAGAGTTCAAAGTTGTTGTTGTTATTGTTTTTAATGTTTTATAATTTTTTTTCAGAAGGACTGTACCAGAAGGCAAAAGTCTTCATTCGCTTTGCACCAGAAGTCATGCACACATTTGGTATACAGAACAAACCAGAAACTAGTTATTTTTCTGTCACTGAAAATAACAACAGGATGTTGGACGAATAAATGAAGTCAGTGCATTTTTAAATAGATAAAACATCTGTTAACAAACCAGTAGAATTTTATGTAACCACAAAAACAGCACAAAATTGCTTTGTTTTTCAGTTCGACTCAAAGACTCTGTGCTATAAACCAACCAATACCAAAAAAGTCTGGTTACAATATACTGTGGTGGAGATGATGTATAATATCTCGTAACTGTTGAGGTGTTCTTGTAAAAGTCCAGTCCAAATTTATTCAGAATATGATACAATCTTTGGTCAGGATAAATGTGGAGCATAATACTTTAAGTTTATAGTAGTATTTTCATGGAAGATTATTGGTATAAACGTGTTTACTAGCACAGATCTTTCATCTGCACTGCACTCCTGAGGGCTAAACCTATGTGCAGGATTATTGCATTATGAG
>CM049816.1:41130637-41439374 GCA_027422435.1 Schizopygopsis pylzovi
CCTGATTTGATTTACATTTCACTTCTGATTACACCCTGTATAATTTATTATGTGACAAATAAAGAAACCTTGAACCTTAGGATGCTTCTTAAGATAACTTAAAAATATATGAGATTATTGTGATTAAATAAAAAAAAAAGTAAAATGTAGGTTTAATTCTGTTTTGGACCCAAATAGCAAGGCCCCATTGAATAAATAACATCAATAATAATTAAAGCTGCAAGCAGCGATGGAAGGGACCTCGCCCGGCTCACCGCCGACCGGTGGCTTCAGAAAGACAGGGAACAGTGAGCAATATGCATTTAAAATGCAAATATAGAGGAATATGTCAAAGTCATTTATATGTGCCAAACCTGCTGCCAGCTGGTGGCGCTATGTCCATAACTGAACATTAACATATAGATGTCTTCAGGCTAGCACCTTTATCGAACATATTAACTTTTGTGCAGATTGAACATGGTATGTTTGAGTTAGTGTAAAGCCTGACACATCCTCTTGTCAACAGATGGCGCTATGGTTACATCTGAATATTGGCCTTTAAATGTCTTCCAGGGCAGGACTCTTTCAAAATATGTGAAGTTTGGTGCAGATTGGACATTTCATGCTTAAGTTAGTGTAAAACAAATCATTTCCTGTTGCCAGCAGGTGGCGCTATGTCTTTAACTGAACATTATCGTGTAGATATCATGAGACCAGTACTTTTATCAAACATGAATTTTGGTGCAGATTGAACATGGTATGTTTGAGTTAGTGTAACGCATGATATATCCTGTGGTCAACAGGTGGCGCTATGATTACATCTGAATATTGCCATTTAGATGTCTTCAGGCCAGGAATCTTACCAAATATGTGAAGTTTGGTGCAGATTGGACATTGCATGTTTATGTTAGTGTAAATCAAGTCATTTCCTGTGGCCAGCAGGTGACGCTCTGATTATAATGAAATATTCGTATGTAGATGTGTTCAGGCCTGGATTCTTATCGAACGTGTGAAGTCTGGGGCAGATCGGTTATTGCATGGCTGAGTTACAACAACTTTTATTCCCATGGCGAGACATCGAAATTTGTGATGCCGCCAAGGACACGCCCATTAGCGAAAACTCAAGCTCTTCGCAATATAACATCGCAAAGGCCTTTAGATTAGACTGACCTAAATATTATGTTGATGTCATTAAATCTCTAGGAGGAGTTAGTTGCAGAGTAAAACATGTCACTTCCTGTTGCCAGCAGGTGGCGCTATGACTATAACTGAATATGGTCACTTAGATCTCTTCAGGTCAGGAGTCTTACCAAATATGTGAAGTTTGGTGCAGATTGGACATTGCATGTTTAAGTTAGTTTAAATCAAGTCATTTCCTGTGGCCAGCAGGTGGCGCTATGACTATAACTGAATATGGTCACTTAGATCTCTTCAGGTCAGGATTCTAATCAAACATGTGAAGTTTGGTGTAGATCGGACATTGCATGCCTGAGATATAACAACTTCCTGTTTCATGGCGAAACATCGAAATTTGACAGGACGCCACGGACACGCCCTCCGATGAAAACTCTAGATCTTCGCAATTTAACGTCACAAAGGGCTTTAGATTACAATGACCAATTTTGGTGTTCATCCGAATAAATCTCTGGGAGGAGTTCGTTAAAGTATGACACCTGAAAATGGCAAAAATGACACAAAATATGACGAGAAAATTCAAAATAACCGACTTCCTGTTGGGTTTCTGATTTTGTACCAAGAGACTTTTTTGTAGGTATTGTTAAGTTACATGAGTGTACCGATTTTCGTACATGTACGTGAAACGTAGCTCGATGAGCACTCCGCTGAATATTTATAGGTGGCGCTGTCGAGCCATTTTGCCACACCTACTTCTGAAACCCATATCAGACGTAAATTTTCACCAGTTCTGACGCGTGTGCAAAGTTTCCTGACTTTTCGAGCATGTTTAGGCCCTCTAAAATGCGATTAAGTTTGGAGAGGAAGAAGAATAATAATAATAATTAAAGCTGCAAGCAGCGATGGAAGGGACCTCGCACCCGGCTCACCGCCGACCGGTGGCTTCAGAAAGACAGGGAACGGTGAGCAATATACATTTAAAAAGGTAAATATAGAGGAATATGTCAAAGTCATTATATGTACAAACCTGCTGCCAGCTGGTGGCGCCATGTCCATAATTGAACATTAACATGTAGATGTCTTCAGACTAGCACTTTTTAAGTGTAAGTTTGGTGCAGATTGAACATTGCATGTTTAAGCTAGTGTAAAACAAGTAATTTCCTGGAGCCAGCAGGTGGCGCTATGTCTATAACTAAACATTGGCACGTAGATGTCTTCAGGCCATGGCTCTTAACAAACCTGTGAAGTTTGGTGCAGATTGGACATAGTATGTCTGAGTTAGCGTAAAGCCTGACACATACTGTTGTCAAAAGGTGGCGCTATGGTTACATCTGAATATTGGCCATTAGAGGTCTTCAGGCCAGGAATCTTACCAAATATGTGAAGTTTGGTGCAGATTGGACGATGCATGTTTAAGTTGGTGTAAAACAAGTAATTTCCTGTAGCCACCAGGTGGCGCTATGTCTATAACTAAACATTGGCATGTAGATGTCTTCAGACCAATACTTTTATCAAACATATGAAGTTTGGTGCAGATTGAACATGGTATGTTTGAGTTAGTGTAAAGCCTGACACATCCTGTTGTCAACAGATGGCGCTATGGTTACATCTGAATATTGGCTTTTAAATGTCTTCAGGGCAGGACTCTTACCAAATATGTGAAGTTTGGTGCAGATTGGACATTGCATGTTTAAGATAGTGTAAAAGACGTCATTTCCTGTTGCCAGCAGGTGGCGCTCTAATTATAATGAAATATTCATATTTAGATGTGTTCAGGCCTGGATTCTTATCGAACGTGTGAAGTCTGGGGCAGATCGGACATTGTATGGCTGAGTTACAACAACTTTTATTCCCATGGCGAGACATCGAAATTTGTGATGCCGCCATGGACACGCCCTTTAACGAAAACTCTAGATCTTCGCAATTTAACATCACAAAGGCCTTTAGGTTAGACTGACCTAAATATTATGTTGATGTCATTAAATCTGTAGGAGCAGTTAGTTACAGAGTAAAACATGTCACTTCCTGTTGCCAGCAGGTGGCGCTATGACTATAACTGAATATGGTCACTTAGATCTCTTCAGGTCAGGATTCTTATCAAACATGTGAAGTTTGGTGTAGATTGGACATAGCATGCCTGAGATATAACAACTTCCTGTTTCATGGCGAAACATCAAAATTTGACAGGACGCCACGGACACGCCCTCCGATGAAAACTCTAGATCTTCGCAATTTAACGTCACAAAGGGCTTTAGATTACAATGACCAATTTTGGTGTTCATCTGAATAAATCTCTGGGAGGAGTTTGTTAAAGTATGTCACCTGAAAATGGCAAAAATTATACAAAATATGACGAGAAAATTCAAAATAGCCGACTTCCTGTTGGGTTTCTGATTTCGTACCTGGAGACTTTTTTGTAGGTATTGTTAAGTTACATAAGTGTACCGATTTTCGCACATGTACGTGAAACGTAGCTCGAGGCGCACTCCGCTGAATATTTATAGGTGGCGCTGTCGAGCCATTTTGCCACACCTACTTCTGAAACCCATATCAGACGTAAATTTTCACCAGTTCTGACGCGTGTGCAAAGTTTCCTGACTTTTCGAGCATGTTTAGGCCCTCTAAAATGCGATTAAGTTTGGAGAAGAAGAAGAAGAAGAATAATAAGAATAATAAACGGAGCAGATTCAATAGGGTCCTCGCACCATCGGTGCTCGGTCCCTAATAATAATAATAATAAACGGAGCAGATTCAATAGGGTCCTCGCACCATCGGTGCTCGGTCCCTAATAATAGGGAATATTTATTTATTTATCGTTAGAAAATACCTGTATGCCTATCAGCATTTTAAATTGTGATATATTTTGGAATCAGGGTTGCAAACTTCTTAGAAAGGCTAAAAAATAATGAATGAAAATTAATAAGGATACGTTTAGGATAAATGAGTTTAGATGGTCTTGTGACCCACCCTATGCATGATGAAAAAACTGTTGTTAAACACTAATATGACAAGACATATGATGTGATTGAGCTGTTTGAGTAAAGTTAATTTAAGGTTAATTTATGTATTAATACTATTTCAGTGATTTAATGTTAACTTTCAGTAGCTTTACAGTGTCATTTCTCATCACTTTTCAGAGGAATCAACAAATTATTTACTAATATGGCATAGTTATAGAACATTTTAATAATGAAAAATGCACGCCATCTCATCAAGTCAAATAGCCAGCAAACAGTCAAACAGGAAACTGACATTTGTAGCAAAATAATAAGCAGGACATTTATCCCGCAGACAGTCCTGGGCTGGGCTGTGTAATTAAGCCAGGCCTCCTACACTCATGGCTGGGTCAAGAGCTGACATATCGCTGCCTCCTCTTCACTCATTGACTCCTCATCTTCTTCATCCCACCACTCTGCGCTTCAGAAGCTCGCTATTGTCCCGTCAAGGCCGGCTGCAGAGAACAAACACCCTCCTCCACACACTCATCAAGCTCTTCATATATTCGCCTGCTCTTCAGACACTGCCGGATAGAGGGATTAAGCAGAATAAACCAATACAACAAAGACAATAACAATCCTATTAATTTTTTCCAAAGAGAAATATAGACCTTCCATGAGCTCTGAAGTTGTTAATCAAAGGTATATGGCTTTTATTTTAAATTGTAATGTTGTTGTTGTTGTACACAGTCTGTTCCATTGCCCCCATTATGTATTTATTTAAATAGCCTTTGATTTCTAACAAAGTTAGCAATGTTGTGATCTATCTCAGAGTTTGATGGTTTGGTTGAATGCTTATAAATGTTTACAGAAGACTTTTAAAAAATCCCTGTGGAGAAAATGAATATAAAGTATATTTCCATAACCCCCCCAAAAATGGGCCATCACTGTTGTGCATTGTGACATCTAGGAATTACATTTCTTCATGCTTTTGAAGGTAACCACAAACAATTGCAGCGGAAATAAAACTCAAACTTGTGTTTTTGGTTGCTTTGGAGTCAATACAATATTAACAATCTAGTTTATTCAAGTAGACAGCACTTTACTGACAGAGCCAATTATGAATCCTTATTCTTTAAAATGAGTGTATACCATGAATTGTGAATAACAGTAGTTATTATCAGTTATTAAATGATAAGCTCTGCGCCACATACAGGGGTTTAGGCATATTTAACTGCTTCAGAACAGACAAGCCGAGTCAAAGGGACAGCAATTAGACGCATTCCTCAAATGCCGCGTCGGCCCACAAGTCCTGCGGGGCAAATAGGGAGTTCTCATTCAATACTGTATGTGGTGCCATCACTGATTTACTCACTACCTAATGTCTTACCGTCAGAGTGATAATGCTTTTTGTAAAGTCATGTATTAAAAAAAGACTGTAAGTCTGTTATTTTCAAAAAGTACAACATACTGACTATAAGACAATTTGCAAGTATACGTCAACTTATTCTACTAACACTAAACCTAACCTAACAGGCTACTCTGAGAGTTAGTAGACATGTAGTTGCAAATTAATGAGAATTAGTTGCAGTGGCGGCTCCAGGTTTTTTTGTTGGGGTTATTGGGGGGGGTGTCTGGCTTAACAGTTGGAGGGGGTGCTTAAAAAAATAACTAAATTGAGAGAAAGTAATGAACGCTATCAGTTTTTTATATACAGCAGTTATACAACTGTTACATTATTCTTATTATTAAGGCTATTATTATAATTATTAGAGTACTTTTATTAATAAATTACATTAAATTATTGCCCCGCTATACTATACTGCATGATACACCAACGACTGCGTGTCCTCTCACAGCTCCACTTCTATCATTAAATTTGCGGATGATACTGTGGTTCTGGGCCTCATTAACAACGATGACGAGGCCGCATACTTGGATGAGGTGGAGCGACTCACATCATGGTGCCAGGACAACTGTCTCTCTCTGAACGTGAGCAAAACTAAAGAGCTGATTGTAGACTTCAGGAAGAGACAGCAGCGGCCCAAAACCCCTCTTATGATCAGTGGGACCCCTGTGGAGAGGGTGAGTAGCTTCAAGTACCTCGGTGTAAACATCTCCGAGGACCTAACTTGGACTACACACATTCAGACTCAGGTTAAGAAAGCCAGGCAAAGACTGTACCATCTGCGACAGCTGAGGAAATTCAGGGTCTCACCAGCTATCCTGAAAACTTTCTATTCAGGGGCCATATAAAGTGTATTGACTCAGTGCATCTCAGTGTGGTATGGTAATTCCTCAAACCAGGACTGCAAAGCTATGCAGAGAGTCGTGTGCTTAGCTGAGCACATCTCAGGGTCGGCTCTCCCCTCTCTGCAGGTCATCTACCTCAAACGCTGTAAAAGCAGAGCTGCTAAAAATCCTCAAAGACTCGAATCACCCCGGTAACCATCTTTTCCGTTTACTGCCATCTGGCAAGCGCTTCAGGAGCATGATGGCAAAAACTGAGAGAATGAGGAGGAGCTTCTTCCCTCAGGCCATCAGGCTCCTAAACACAAACCCAGTCTCATAAACACTTACAAGATTGTTACTGAAAAACATCCAATTATCATCACCCATATTTTTGTGTACATACCCTGAACAACCCGTCTGCACATCCCTCCTATTCATATTACTATTTATTAAGTCCCAGTACACTGTTTTTTGCACATCTTATTGTTTTGCACATCTTATTGTTTTGCACTTTTTCTTCCATTGCACATTTTACTCTTATTTCTCTTTTTTTTTTACCATATACTGTATATGCTCTTGTGTTGTGTTACTTTTATATAATTCTTATTTTTTATTCTTTTGCACTGTCCACTGAGCGGACCTGATTTGATTACATTTCACTTCTGATTATACCCTGTATAATTTATTATGTGACAAATAAAGAAACCTTGACCTTGATGATGTGCTGTGAGGTCAACAAAATAGGCGAGCTTACTCCTCATTGACAATGTTTTTAAAAAGATTTTTTAAACAGGTCTATTAATTTATACAATGAATTATAGGCCTATAATTACAATTATTAACAATGCAGTCATCAATGGAATTTCAGAGTAGCTTTATTTCAGGCACTGGTTTAAAAAAATAAAAAATAAGTTTCTTCAAATTTTTTTGACTGTACGAGCCACAAAATAAATATTAAGGGACTAATTTAAGACAGTTATATACCGTTATCTGCATATGTTAGAGTAGATTCGTCTCTCGTTGTTTCAGAGAGAATATGTGCCATTAATGTAGCGTTAGCTGTCAGTTTTTTTTACTTTCACTCTCTCTATAGAGAATTGTGAGTTAACCTTTTGGGCGTTGCTTGCTTGAGTTGCTTGACTCCTCCCCTATAATATCAATTGTTTATAGGCCACATGTTAGGCACTTTTTAAAGGTTTTTAAGGTTTATTTTTCAATGTTAATGAGAGTGACACAGAGAATTAAAAAACAGGAAAATCATTTGGAAATCCTTGGTGGGGCTGTGCTGGGGCTAAGCAAGTTTCTGATGGGGCTATAGTCCCGTAAAGCCCCACCCTAGCGCCGCCACTGATTAGTTGACATGTCATTGCAAAGTTACTTGTAGTTGTATAATGTCTAAAGTAGACTATCATATTAAAGTGTAACCATGTACAAATCTTTTTTTTAGTCATACTATTCGGAATATTGTTGATTTAAAATAAACGGTAATTGTACCATAGAAAAACATGTGTGAAAATGCTCCGCAGTGAAAAAGAGCACTGTAACACTGCAGAGAACCCATTAAGATAAACAAGTGATTCATTTTCAACTTTCTAATATCAAATAGATTAATACGTTTGAACACAAGACATGTTAACGTCACCTAACAGGTAGGGCTGTACTACTCGAGTCAGGACTCAAGACGTTTTTCTATCATCTCGGACTTGTCTTGGACTCGTTGGTATTTGGATACGGACTTGTCTCAGACTTGATCATTGGACTCGCCAAATGTTCTAGTTGGTCTCGACTGAGTCCAGCTATGTATGCTTTTTTTCTCTTTCAAAACAAAACCATTAATCTGGCTTGCTTGTTCGGTAAATGGGTAATGTAATTGGTTAATCTATTACTTCCAATGATAAATTTTCTGCAATAAACATGGGACTTTAATTAACAAAACGAATAAAAATACACTATTAACATGCTATAAGCCTAAT
Source organism: Schizopygopsis pylzovi (assembly GCA_027422435.1). Lineage (NCBI taxonomy): Eukaryota > Metazoa > Chordata > Actinopteri > Cypriniformes > Cyprinidae > Schizopygopsis > Schizopygopsis pylzovi. The sequence goes on from CM049816.1 coordinate 41,138,892, forward strand.
ATAAAATAACAAACTTATAAAATGTTTAAATGTAAAAAAAAAACTGAAAATCAGCAAATGCTGTAAAACCAAATGAGTAAGAAACAGAATGAATAAGAGCAAAACTAATAAAGCCTGGAGGCACGGAATACACCTGGATTTAAAATAAAATAAATAAATGACACAAAAATTGAAATAAAGTAAAAATAAGCAAACATGGCTGGGTGATTTTTTTATTTTATTTTATAGATTCATTTGAATTTAATATTTTGCCACAATTTTATCTTTTATAAATTGAGGAATCACAATTTTTAATATAAATATTACCAAATGCTAAAATTAGACACTTTGACAACAACAGTTAACTACTCACTTGTGATGTTCTCTAGGTGCCCTTCACACAGAACGTGCTTTTGTGTTCACGCGGGCAGTGGAATAGAAAAAAATGCAAGAAGATGGGAGCTAAACATCCTTTAATAACTAGAGCTCCACGTTTTTAGAATGCTGTTTCATGCACGAGACGCTCCAAGAGACGCTGCAAGAGACGCGATCGCAACAGTCAAAGGCGTCCATTTTTACATAGAAAAAACTATGGAAAAGCATCGTAATCAAATAAAAAAACTGTAAAGAACTACTACTGTATGTCTGATATTGCATGTTTGCATCAGGGTGACAGGCTGAAAACTGCTCTTCAATGTTTTACAGAGCCTTTATAGTTAATAATAGCACTCAGTCATTTATACCTTCAGTCATTTTGAAATGTAATTACTTGAGAATTTTTAAAGCATTTATCTTTATTATTTCTGAACATATAATATGCATAATAAAAGTTTGTACAAGATGTAGTTGTAGTTCATGCATCTTTTCTGCAAATATATTTAGTGATTTGTTTAACATTTACATCATGATGATAACTTAATGTGTGGTGCACTTAGAATAGAGTTTTCTTTAACTAGTTAATAAATAAAAAAGTTGAATCATGCTTGAATCATGTTATAGTTACATTTTCAAGTTGACTATTTAAAATCGTACAAAATCGAGAATTGGTCAAAGGTTCTGAGAAAATCAAAATGTAATTATTTTGCCATATTGCCAAGCAATAGCAAAATAAAAATGTTCAATCTTTAATTGTCTGTTCTCTAACTGAACTAAATTAACACCTGTAACACCGGGGGTAAGTCGTGGCCTAAAGGTAGAGAGTCTGACTCATAATCAAAAGGTTGTGAGTTTGAGTCTTGGTCTGGCAGGGATTGTCGGTGGGGGGAATGAATGTACAGCGCTCTCTCTCCACCTTCAATACCACGATGAGGTTCCCTTGAGCAAGTCACCGAACCCCCAACTGCTCCCCGGGTGCCGCAGCAAGACTGGCTGCTCACTGCTCCGGGTGTGTGTTCACGATGTGTGTGTGTGCATTTGGAGTATGGTCACCATACTTTGCTGTATGTCACGTCTCTTTCACTTTCACTGTCTATATCCCCCATCCCCGGGTGATGTATATATTATATAGCATCTATATTATATGGCCTAAGGCAAACAGCAAACAAATGAATGCGCGGTCACACACAGACCTGAAGGTATATGCTACACAGCCTTGCTTGGGAGGGTTATATTGTACTATGGTTTCTTTAGGACATTGGTCTCGAAACTTGGTCATGTAGGGCTGGTGCCTTGAAGAGTTCAGCTCCAACCCTTATCAAACACACCTAAGACAGCTAATCTAAGCATACTAGAAACTTTCAGGCAGGTGTTTTGAGGCAAGTTGGAGCTAAACTCTGCAGGACACATGCCTTCTACGACTGAGTTTGGACACCCTGCTTTAGAACTAGTAACAAGTTCAAGATTGATATAACACCTTAATATTTATACGTATCAGTGAATGAATGAAATAATATAATTAAAGGTAGGGTAAGCAATTTCTGGAAGCCAATTATGATAATCACCGAAGCAGACCCTACTCCAAAAGGGTCTCGCCCCTATTTTGATAGTTTCGCCCCACATATACATAGCTTACACAACCCAGGCAATGATTAGTTCTGTGAAACATAAGCCGCATTTCCACCGAAATTACCTGGAAAATTATTTCCCAGAAACATTTTTCCCCCAGACCTGTTGCTATCTGCGTTTCCATCACAGTCTAAGTACCGAGAAGATTAGGCAAATAGTCTGGTGACTTAACGTCAGGTCTGTGCGTGTTTCTCAATAGCAAGTACGCAAATTTCGGACTTCACAAGTTAGACTCGGGAGTGTGATCCCGCGGAGGAACGACGCAAGTCCGGTAATTCTGCAAACAGCAGCGTACTTGATAACGTCAGTCAGCTCGCCTCAGCTGCTGCAATCTTCCTCACTGTATTTACAGACTAAATATATCAAACACCACTGCCTCTTTTCGTTTTCATTTAAACATATTAATAGCCGCAGAAATTAGTTCAGGGAACGTACATACATTACAATGAAACAAAATATTATATCGAACATTGCCTGTTTTCATTTTAATTTTAACATATAAATAGAACAGTAGAATAAAGACCAAAGATTACCTGTTAGATTTACCCAAAATGAATTATATCTTATGTTTAACCACTACAGAGACATCAGTGCCAGCTGTAAATGTCAGAAGGACTACCCGAGGTTATGCTCCTCTCTTCGGGATACATGAGCATTGAGCGTCCGGTGATCACGTGAGATCTCACGTCCCTGAAATTGGCGAAGCACATTTTCAAATAGGCGCTGTTTTTATAAATAAACCACAGATTTGAGTTTTAAACAACTACATTCTCGCCTGAAATACACGCGTCCAGTGTAGGCAGGCTTTAGCTGTTGCGTCACGGCACGTCTGGTGCAGACACGGTGTTACTGTGTTAGAAACAAAGCAACTTCGGGTGTCCAATTGCAGGCCTTCCGCTCCTTGAGTTCTCTCCAGTGCTGGAAAGCTGATCCAATATTTACACATGTCCTACTTCTTGCCTTATCGTTCCGCAGACGTTTTACTCTTTTGTTTTTTATCCACCATCTCTATATTTCTGTCACTTGGCTCGGCTGTTCACTGAAGGCTCTTTCCTCCATATTGGCCTGATTGGCTTATAATAAATCAAATTGACGAGCAACAAAGTAAATTAATTATTGAATGAATCTCATTATACTTTGATATTAATGTACATTCAACACCCACTTGTTACGAGCCCCTTTGAAAAGTCTAGGGGATAAAGCGGTTTAACAAAAATAGTGGGGAGAGGCTGAGAGAACTGCTGTCTCCAAGTCCTAGGGCAGATACACAAGAATGCTCAGCAACACCAGTTTTAAGTAAATAAACCAAAAGGTATTTTATTTAACTGAATGTGGAAAAAAAACTTAAATTAATGCTTCAGGAGGGGAAAAGGCCAAAACAATAAACAAAAGGTTTCTCTGGCTATGGTTTTAAGAAATAACTTACCTATCAAAAGAAAAATGAAATAAAATACAGAGATACTTCCCTGACTTCCTCTCTAACTCAAACACAGGAGAAAGAAGGTAATTTCTCAAATAAATGGCATCCACCTCCCTACAAAGGTTTTCCACTTAAGCAATTACAAAAAGAGCTGAAACTCTCTGCTATTGACACTTTTAACAACTTTACCTTAACACTACAGGTAAAGCAATCCTCAAACACCTAGGTATACAACAGCTTAACAACAGCGCTGGGACTGGAAGATGGTAGATGTAAGGACGGAACACCCCAACCTCTCTCTCTGGACTGCAGCTCTGCAGGTTCCTTTATACTCCAGAATTTTCAGTGCACATCCACTTTTATTTCCATTCATAAATTGGAGAGACTTAAAAAATGTCCTTTAGTTAACTAATTAACTAACTAACTAACCGAACACATGAATAAACGAAGGAAGGAATGATTGAATGAATGAATCTCAGGACATTCTTTGCTGTTTTTGCATGCATACAATTGTATTTTACTGCTGCCTGATCAAATTCCTGATTGTTTCTAAGCAGATATTTCTCCATGAGACTATTACTCCTCCTATATTCCACCAGCAGGCAAATCTAAATGTGACATTAATGCACTCTGGCAGTTTGTGTGTAGAATTTGTTGGAAAAAGTTTAGAAGAAGATGGGATGTTCCATTCCATGAGCCTGTTTGCATCTGAATCATTGTTTTTAAGGTGCAATCTCTAGGGTCTTGCTCTCTTTGCTTATTTATAAATGACAATAACAACTGCAAACAAAGCAACAGCATCAAACAGCATTCTCGTCAACAATGAAAGCAAAAGCTAACAACAAAAAAGCACCCCGCAGAAATAAGGGAATCCAGTGGCATCTTGGGTGAATTTGCTGGTTGGGAAATACCAGGCCTCATAATCTTCTGCTTCTTTATGTGATGTTTTGACAACGGAACGTTTTCAAAACATGAATGGAATATGGTTTTGCAGCCTAAAATGCTTCAACAACTTCATGAAAACCATTAAAGTGAGATTTGTCTGAGGCTATGTTTACTTTGCCACACCTGCTATCAGGGAGAACCAGAGGAAATCCTGAGGGTTTATCTTATGTCTGATTTAGACTGCTCATTCATTCATTTTTTTTTTTTTTTTCACATGCCCAACACAGCCAACCCAGATAGCAGATAGCACACATACATCTTCAAGATCTGTTGAGTAGCATACTAAAGCAAACATAACATTCTGAAGTGTGTTATTTGATATTGCATTACATATTAAAGGGATAGTTTACCTGAAAAGGAAAATTTGCTGTTAATTTGCTCACCCTCAGGTCATTCAAGATGTAGGTGACATTTTTCTTTAGTACAACAGTAAAGAAGATTTTTTAGCTGAAACCGCAGTCCTTGGTGATTCATAAAATGCAAGTTAGCAGTTACCGTCACTTTTAGAGTCAAAAACGCATATCAATGAACGCAAAATTAGTGGCTCCTGACGATATATTGAGGTCTTATGAAGCGAAACGATCAGTCTGTGCAAGAAACTGAACATTATTTACAACATTGTGAAGAATCTCTTGAGTAGCAGGCATGACGTGAGCAGGCCCTGGAGTAGCAGACATGATGTGATCAAGCTTTGACTTAGTAGACATGACATGAGCCGGTCCTGGCATGTGGTTAGCAGGCTTTGGCTTGGCAGGCATGATGTGAGCAGACTCTGGCTTGGCAGGCATGGCGCGAACAACTCATGATGGCAAAAACGGAGCGACTTAGGAGGAGCTTCTTCCCTCAGGCCATCAGGCTCCTAAACTAAAACTCAGTCTCATAACATCAACATGACTACATTAAATAATCACTTAATAATCAGTAAGTTATTCATTATTCTCTTCCATTTGTATCGCTGCTATGTAAATACCCTGTACAACCTGTTTGCACATTCTTCTGGCACATTCCTGCTTATATTATTATTTATTAAGTCTACAGTATACTGTTGTGAACATTTTTATTTATTCACATTTTAATTAATATTTTATTATTTTTTCTTCATTTTTTTCCCATACCTATATTCATGTATATTCTCTAGTGTTTGTATTCCATGCAATTGCACTGTCCATGGAGCAGACTTGACTTACATTTAACTGCTGGTTATATTCTGTATAAATGTGTATGCGACGAATACAAATCTTGACAACAAGATGGCTACTTATAGCAGACAATGAGAGTCACATGACATGAACAAACCAATGGGAAACAAGACGCATGACCAAGACAACCAATGAGAACATGACAATGAACAAGAGAACCAATGGAATAAATACACGAGGGCAAGGAAACACTAACAGCATGAAACAAAATAAAAAATAAAATACATGAAAAAAAAGAACATTAAACAGATCCCCAAAACCCTACGTTACAGTAGACCTCAATCCTTCCCTTTACAGTTCAGATGGAATGCAACTGGGAGAAGTTCTGAACAATAGAAATACACAATTTACTGTTCATAAACATATCATACCATCCACAAACTAGTTCTGTTTATACAATTATATTTAGTTTTGTCCAAATGAAAATATGTTAATTTGGTTGTCCTTCCTAAACCGTTCAGGCCACGGTTTAATTTGCAGCATCATCTGTCGTAAAACATGAAATAAGACACATTGCTATTTTGTTTATTGTACTGTATATTTGTGTTTCGGTGGCTTCATGTGAGGAATATTCCCTATTTATAACCACATAAAGTTCTGAAGATGGAAAACTTTCTGATGGTTATTATTTAATACTGTAAAAGTCACAAAAGTCGTTATCGTAATTTATGTAAAGCCATAGTGTTATGATGAATTATGTCACAATTCCAGACACATGGTGTCACAAACAGAGCACAGAGAAACAGGTAAGTAGCAAGACAGAGGGTCGCTGGAGGGGTTCTGGGAGACAATAAGGTAAGTAAGTCACAGGTAAGATAGAAAAGAGTCAGGTACTGTTCAGGGTAGTGAACCGTAGACCGGACGATGAGTGTCAGAGAGCGTGTGGTACTTATTGGGAGTGCTGATGAGAGGTTGCAGGTGCGGGTGATTAGAACTAAGGTGACTGATCTGGTGATTGTTGTTGGCGGCGGTGACTGAGACTGTGACTCTCTGACACTACCCCCTCCTCCAGGGGCGGCTCCTGATGCCCTTACACGGCGACGGGGGCGATCCCGGCCTCTGGGTGCCGGAAGATTTGGATGGATGCGGTGGAACTCCTGTAACAGCATGGGGTCTAGGATATCGTCCCGGGCCACCCAGGACTGCTCCTCGGGTCCGTATCCCTCCCAGTCCATGAGATACTCCAGCCGGCCACCCCGTCGCCACGAGTCCATGATGTTGCAGACCTGGTAGACTGACGGTTGATCCAGAATTTCTGGAGGAGGAGGCGGAAGTTGGAGCCGGTAGGTAACCTCATTGATCTGCCTCTTTGATGTATTCCTCCATAGCCTTGCGCTCCGGGATGGACAGTGAGTATACCCTACCCTTGGGGAGTTTATATCCAGGCAGCAGATCTATAGCACAGTCCCATGCCCGATGAGGTGGTAACTTGGTGGCTACCTGCTTGCTGAAGACATCCTGGAACGCCCTATAATCAAATGGGATCATGGGAATCACACTGGCCTCGGGACTCTCAACCCGCGTGGAAGCGACCTGAGCTGCGGGTAACCTGCGAAGAGGACGTGGAATGTTCTTGAGACAGTGTTGGTGGCAAAATTCGCTCCAGCGAATTATCTCACTTGATTCCCATTTGATTTATGGAGAATGGAGTATGAGCCAGGGGCGTCCCAGGATGATATCCACTGTTGGTGCCTCCAGTACCAGAAATTTAATCTCCTCCTCATGCAGGTTGCCAATCTTCAGCTTCATCGGGGGAGACTCAAACTTAACGCACCCACGTCCTAGCGGTTTGCCATTGATGGTCTCGACTCGGAGCTCCCGGGCGTGCCGGCGGCGGGGCAGGTGTAAACGACTCAGGAGGTCTTGGGAGATGAAGTTGCCTGAGGAGCCCGAGCCGACTAGGGCAGAGGCTGTAACGGATTGGACTGGAGTGAATAGTTGAAAAGTCAGCACAGAAAGCGTGGAAATTACAGGGTCGATCTGGAGAGGACTCACCGCTGGACGTGGGGTTTTGTTGGGGCAGGGCCTGATGAAGTGGTCAGCCGAAGCACAGTAAAGACACAGCCCAGCTGCCATCCGGCGAGCATGTTCTTGACTGGAAAGGCGAGCTGTGTCCACTTGCATGGGTTCTGGTACTGGGGGACCGTTGGCGGGTGAAGCAGGCTGGTGGGCGGCTTCGGCGGTATGGCAGGCAGACAAGCGTTGGGTGATTCGGTTTTAGCATGAAGCTTTCCAATCCAACGGAGTCGTCAAATATCACCATCTGGGCACGGATACTGGTGTCCAGTCCTTGCCGATAAGCGCCGAGGAGAGCCTCTTCGTTCCAACCGCTAGTTGCCACCAGAGTACGGAACTGCAATGTGTACTCGTGAGTCGAGGAAGTCCCTTGGAGCAGCAGCTGATCCGACACCGAGAGCGCTCCGGTAGCTAGTTCAAAACCCTCCTTAAAATGATTAGTGAATGCATCATAGGAATTGATTAAGGATGTATTAGCGTTCCATGTGGCTCTAGCCCAGGATAATGCTCGACCGGAGAGAAGGGAGATTAAAAATGCTACCTTGGAGCGCTCGGTTGGAAAATTCTGTGGTTGCATCTCGATGTACAAGGCTAGTTGTAATAGAAATCCGCCACACTATGCCGAATCACCCGTGTAGGCAGCTGGTAGGGCCATGGGACTGGCAGAGGCAGATTGAGGGGGTGGTGGTGGCAGGAGTGAGGCCCGCAGAGTGCTGACCAGCTCCTCCAAGATTTCAGATGGTAAGGAAGGTCGGGGATCCATGGGAGTGACTGTGTTGGTCCGGTCTTTTGTCACAAACAGAGCACGGAGAAACAGATAAGTAGCAAGACAGAGGGTTTATTGACAGGTTGAATTGCGTGAGGTGAGAGGAGCAGGAGCGTGACTTGTATGGTGATCCAACCCGATGTGACACGGCAGTGAACTGATCAGAGTAACTTTCTCAGGAATCGTGGAGCTGGGAAGCACAGGAAAACAGGACACACACTGGAGGATTGCTGGAGGGGTTCTGGGAGACAATAGAGTAAGTAAGCCATAGGTAAGATAGAAAAGAGTCAGGTACTGTTCAGGGTAGTGAACCATAGACCGGATGATGAGTGTCAGAGAGCGTGTGGTACTTCTTGGGAGTGTTGATGAGAGGTTGCAGGTGCGGGTGATTAGAACTCAGGTGACTGTGATCTGGTGATTGTTGTCGGCGGCGGTGACTGAGACTGTGACTCTCTGACACATGGTGAGTACCGGTTTTATTTCCTCACAAAATCTATTTTTATTCCCGCATTTGGCTTTTGGCAAGTGTTAATTTACACCCTGCCCACAATGCTAATTTGCACTTGATCATGTAAAACAACAGTAACAGATAATTAGCACACAGTGTAGAAGGAAATATAAGCACTAACTTGTTATCTGGGTCACAGACACAACTGATGTGGTTCAAACAACAGAGATGCGACCGTGTTCAAGAAACAGTTGTGACTACCTAGTTCGTTTCCAAAACAAGGCATTGTACTATGGTGTGTAATCAGCAAGTTACGTCGTTGTTCTGGAAACGCACCCCAGAATACTTATTTAAAGAGCACTGGAGAGGAGCCTTTTTTGAATTCAGAATCGGCCACTGCTGTACTTTTGAACTGATTTGAAGCAGATTATAGAGCTCCACTTGTGAAAACAGCCATCCTGTGTGAAGGTTCACAGCTGGAATGGCTTTAGATCTGGAAATGCTTATACAAGGAGGTGCAGGACTAAACACACACACACACACACATTTGAATTGTGCATGTTTTTGAGTGAAGGTGAGAGACAGAAGTTCAGCAAAGCTATTGGTCCCTTGTTAAAAAAAATGAAAAGAGAAAGAAAGAGAGAAAGCTGTGAAGGAACAATAGAAACCAATGCATAAAGACAGTCAGAAACAGAAGACAGTCAGAAACAGTTCAAATCAACTCTAGCAGTTGGACTATAAAACCAGCCATGTGGTTTTAAAAATGAAAGAGCTGAATCATCGCGTCTCCAACAAAGCAGTGAACATTCAGACAAATCTCTACTCAAATCAGACATACGTAACACTAACATGATGATCTGTTCACACCAAAGTGATGCTAAATCACAAACAAATGATCTGTTTGCACCAAAAATTAGTGAGCTGAGTCATTCAGGCTCTCTCTCTCTCTCTCTCACGCACTGTTAGGCATGTTTTGTGCCATTGATCACTGTCATCCTCAATAAATAAATACAAAATTCTTCATGCTAGGGTGTCGGCGGTGAATCCACTGGAGCGAAATCTCCCCACAACTAACTGCAAACTGGCATTCAGATCTGCCTCCATTTTGTTAGCAATGCCCCAACTTCCAATGATCCAATCAATTCTCGAAGTATGAAATAAAGTCCCGCCCTCTCATTTCAGACGCCGTTTCACTCGGATAGACGTCACAGTAGAGGAAAAAAGACAATCGCTACTTCCGTTTCATGCCAACTTTAAGAATGTTTGGTGAATCCAGCCCCAGGAATCCATGTTCACACTTTTTTTTGCACTGAACATTTGTGCTAGATAGGGAATCTGATTTTAAGATTTTATCCGTACATTAGTAGTGAAACTAAAACAGAAAAAATGTCAGTGGTGTTGACCAGATGTCATTTAACTGTCAAAAAATAAGCCTGGCCAACAGAAGATGTGAAAGGGTGGAAGAAGCTAGTAAAGATAATATCATTATTATTATCCTCCACTGCATCGATTTTGGGTGCAGAGAGTGAAAATAGCCTTCCCCCGGGAAGATATGCACCCAGCTGAAGATTGATGATGCAGTCATACAGACAAAAAGGAGGAACAATTGAAGCCTTTCTTCTTCTGAACCTCCCCTAACGGTTGTTATACAGTAGACCAACTGAACTCATGGACAGTAGACTAATGGAAATCAGAAGGCTTGAAAGAGGTTGCTGCAAATTAGAAAGGAAAGGAACGATTTCAGACAATTTTACAGTAATATGTTGTGACTGCTATTACCCCATCTTATAATATTTACACCAGGCCAGACAAACTGATGATTGTGTTGGATCAGCCAAGGAAATAATGAGTTGGAAATTTTCAGAGTGAATGAGGTGGAAAGACTGGCTCTTTTTAAGACTCCTTAAGTGTTGGCTTATGCAGAGTTGGATAATAGGTTTATCCTAAATTCCATCTAATGTTGTTATTTCAGACATATTAAATTAATAAGAGTTACCTTGAGGCATAATTGGGCCAGGATAATATTCAGAAATTTAAAATAAATAAATTAATAAAATAATAAAATAAGAGATATTAGCAGAAGAGATGTTCCTCTTGGCTCAAGATATAACATGATATTATAGTGAAACAGTAGCCGAGTTTCCATCCAACTAGTCAAAGAGAACAACATTTTCACTTCCTGATAAACTGGCATTTTATTTCACTAAGAAAAGCCAATGGATATAATAATTTTCATATACAACCTGAATTCTGGAAATGTTGGGACATTTTTTAATGTTGGGACATGTAAGAAAAAATTCAAATCGAATGAACCAATATTTAATTCACAATAGAACATAGATAACATAACACATTTTTTAAATGAGAAATCCTACAATTTTCAAAAATAATCTTACAGGGCTCAAAATAGTTTGGATGGGGGCATGTTTACCATGGTGTAGCATCTCCTCTTCTTTTCAAAACAGTTTGAAGATGTCTGGGCATCGAGGTTATGAGTTTCTGGAGTTGGAATTTGGTCCCATTCTTGCCTGATATATGTTTCCAGCTGCTGAAGAGTTTGTGGTCATCTTTGACGTATTTTTCATTTAATGATGCACCAAATATTCTATATAGGTGAAATATATGGATTGCAGGCAGGCAAATTCTGACCATAGAACACTTTCCCACTTTTGTCGCTTTTCCACTGCATGATACGGCACGGTACGGTTCAGTACGGTTCACTTTTGGGGGGTTTTCCACTGGGTACCGTACCTGGTACCTGGTACTTTTTTAGTACCACCTCGGCTGGGGTTCCAAGCGATTCGTACCGTTACCAAAATGTGATGTGAAAACTCTACTGATCACTGATTGGCCGGAGAAAATCATTACTGCGTCACTGAACTTGTGACATGAGAACCAACACATATAGACCCGCTCAATTTAAATCAGCACAGCCAGCGAAGGAGCGGACGCAACTTTTGTTTGAACAAACGCACAGTTTTCAACCAAAAAATTGTTGTTTCATTGTTTGTTGAGGAAGTACAGACGTTCCTCTCGTTGATAGCCGAGGAGCGGACCCAGTAAGAGCTTGATGGGGCGACGCAGAATGAAAAAGCCTTGTGTATATGCTTTTTGCACTTTGTATATTTTTAAAAAATGTTTTCTGTTTATATTTTTACCTTTTGTATGTGTGTTTTGCTTCAATTAAATTGAATTAAATTGAATAAAATTAGAATTGAAGCAATTTTTTGATTTGCTTCAATTAAAAACAATCTGATTGAATAAGTGTACCTCCAGACTATATTACATATGTATTATTTTATGAGCACGTAATGAACCTCTTGAAAAAGACAAATGATTAATGCCACGATGATTCAAACCAACATATATATATATATATAAAAAAAAACGATACATTAAACATTTTGAAATATTATTCAAAAGTTTATTGATAATTCACTTTACAGAACATTCTACATGAATTGTTAACTATTGAAGTAACGCAGCACACCTGCACGAACATCCCTGGACTCCTCCTCTACAGCCTGTGGCACTGCCACCACAGTCTCTGCTGCTGGGGGTAAATACCAAGCATTCTCATAGGCCTCTCCATTGCTGTTAAAAACATCCACATGCCGAGAATGTAAAACACCATTCCGTCGATATGGTGTTTGTTTGTGGCGCGTTTATGATGATGTCACGGCAGTAGAGGCGGCGCAACTATAACGACACGTGAATAATCCCGCCCACTCTAAAGCGGCACTAAACTGCAGTGGAAATGCAAACCGACCGAACCGAGCCATGCCGTGCCGTAACGAGCCGTGCTGAACAGAGTCATACCACGCAGTGGAAAAGCGCCATTTGAAACAGTCAATTTAAATGAGCCTTGACCCACAGGACATGACAGTGCTTCTGGATCATGTTCACATATGGCTTCTTTTTTGCATGATAGAGCTTTAGTTGATATCTGCAGATGGCACGGCGGATTGTGTTTACTGACAATGGTTTCTGGAAGTATTCCTGGGCCCATTTAGTAAAGTCAATGACAGAATCATGACGATGATTGATGCAGTGTCGTCTGAGGGCCCAAAGATCACAGGCCCAGTTTCACCTCAGAGTGAGCAGATGAAAAAAATAAATGTGGTCATTGTTTTTGGAGGCGGATGCCTCCTGTTTTGGAACGCAGCCATGTAAGACAGTTCTTGTAGTCAATAATACAGAAATACTTTGATGACAGACTTTACTCGGGCATTTCAGAATGACCATAACAACATTTCAGATTCTGTGGAACGAGAACGGTCTGCTGGTTAGTCAGGTTTTGCCATCCCATAGAATAAAGTCACATAATTTGTTCTGTTTTGCATGGAGGAATTTCAGCAAAATTCAGCAAAAAAAAAACACCTCAAGAGAGCGAAAAAGCTTATTTGTGAATTAAGGGATTTTTATTCAAAATTTGTTTTTTCCATCACTTGTTTCTGATGCATAAAAACAGGGTTATGGAAACATAGCTAGTAAGACTTTTCACAAGTCTCAGACACTTGGACGAGTTTTGGAATTCTGGGCAGGATGCCCGGGGTGTTGGGGCATGCCACATGGTAGGGAATACTTGGGTGGGCTTTAGTTCCAAAAGGTTGAGAACCTCTGATCTAATTAATCGTTTCCACCTAGTAAGACTTGTCACAAGTCTCAGACACTTGGATGAGTTTTGGAACTCTGGGCAGGATGCACAGGGGGTGGGGGTGTTGGGACATGCCACATGGTAGGGGATGCTTGGGTGGGCTTTAGTTCCAAAAGGTTGAGAACCTCTGATCTAATTAATCGTTTCCACCTACAGTAACTTTTGTGCAATGGAAAGGTTCCAAGGATATTGAAGGTTCTTCATGGAAATATTAATACAAATAAAGAATCTTTATTTTTAAGAGTGTATTCCACAAGGAAACCCTACATTGACTTTGATCCAAACAGTAGCACTCTGGAGCTAGTACCTGTAAAACCCCATATGGTATAGTGGGCTGTGTTGGCACCTGTAGTGATCTTTCAGCCTAGATCTGAGGAGCCTTTGACATCTTTGTTGTCCATTTTTAAGGTTTGTGTAATTTGTTAAATAGTCTCAGATAGGCCTTGTAAAAGCTTATTTCGTCACAGTGTTAGTTTAGTCAATAAAGACAATGATGAAAAATATTCGATAATGAAGCTTTTTTCTGTAACTAAGACAAGATGTTGATGAGCTAAACTAATATCTGATGATAAAAACTATGACAAAATTAGTCTTTGTTAACAAGACGATGGGACTTGATGAGACTAGAATGTTATTTGAGGACTACTGTACATTCAAAATACATCCTATAGGCTAAGTTAACTGTCTTATCTTTCAAAATGTGCGTCCCCTGCATCCCGTTTTTCCCGGGAGTTACAATTCGTTGTCAATTAACTTAAAGGTAGTGAAGGCAGGATAGGCGGAATCGCGCTGATAGAAGTGCTCTCTCTCGCGCACGCTCCACTTCTTCGGTTCTCTTAAAGCGCACGATCAGATCTCAGTGTTTAAATACACACACAGCAGTCTAGATGTCTATTGTGTAGAGTATCTCATGTAAATACAGTCAGTTATGGCTTACGTGAATGTAAACAGGTTGGGTGAAAACTGAATGTGTGTCACTATTACATGCATCCCTCTTAAATGGACAGCATTCCTAATTAAAAACCTATCTGTGTCATTAATGTTAACCAACAAAAGATGTTAAATAGATTTATACTTGTTAAGTAAACCTACTGTATCTGAAAAACTATTTTAATTTGTATCTCTACCAATTTTTTTATTTATTCCAGTTTTTCCCAAATTCAATCATTAATTCAAATTTTTCATGAGCTTAATTGATTTGGTCTAAAGAGAGAAGAATTGATAACTATTTTTGTTTGAATACTACAAATGAAATATCTACCAAAATAAAAACTATGAAAGTCTCAAATGACTAAAATGTGACTAAGACTATTAAGCATTTTCATCTCAAGATAAAGACTAAGACTAAATAAAAAAATGCCAGCCAAAATTAACACTGTTTGGTCATAATTTGATGGAATACCTTTTCATGTCTGTCCATTGTTTCTTTAATTCTATGCATGTTTAAAAAAATCATTGTTGTTTGGTTGGTTGGAGTTTCCTACCCTACAATGCAGTCCAACTTGCTGGGTTACACAAAAGTAGACAGCCAGGGCTTAAAAAAATATTTAATAACAAAGGGTTTTAAAGTTGCACAGGGACGTTAAACTACCATGTTGTGAGCCAAAAAATCGGGTAACCGACAAGAACAAATTTAACACAGCTCTGCATGATAATTGATCAAGCAAACAGGGCTGCGGTTCCCGTACAATGAGGTAACCAGCTGATAAACCACCAAAATATGATGCATTGTTGTTGAATCGAACTAGCTAGTCATGATGTTTCATGATTGAAGAACAAGGTCACATATCCGTCATTTGAACCACATTAGTTCAACAATCTAGGGCCATTGTTAATGATATATTTACATTTACATTTACATTTAGTCATTTAGCAGACGCTTTTATCCAAAGCGACTTACAATTGGGGAGTACATAAAGCGATTAATCTTGAAGAGGCAAACATACAGAGGAAGTGCCAATAACACCAAGTCTCAGGCATTGTTCAAATAAGTACAAGCTAGCAAGGGAAGGAGAGAAAGATAAAGAGAAAGATGAAGATTTTGAAAAAGTGAAAGAGATTTTTATTTTTTATATAGTCAAGTAGAGTTGAAAGAGATGAGTTTTCAGTTGTTGCTTGAAAATTGACAGGGATCCAGTATTCCGGATGGGGGTGGGAAGATCATTCCACTGGCCAGGAACGGTGAAAGAGAATGTTCTGGAGAGTGATTTTGAGCCTCTCTGTGATGGTACCACGAGGCGTCGCTCACTAGCAGATCTCAGGCTTCTGGAGGGGATGTAAGTTCGTAATAGTGAGTGGAAGTAGGTGGGTGCTGAGCCTGTGATTGTTCTATATGCAAGCATCAGTGTCTTGAACTGGATGCGAGCTGCAACTGGTAGCCAGTGCAACGAGACAAAGAGAGGTGTAACATGGGCTCTCTTGGGCTCGTTGAAGACCAGTCGTGCCGCTGCATTCTGAATCATTTGTAAAGGTTTGATTGTGTTTGATGGAAGTCCAGCTAGAAGAGCATTGCAGTAGTCTAGTCTAGAAATGACAAGGGCCTGGACAAGAAGTTGTGCAGCATGCTCTGTCAGAAAGGGCCTGATCTTTCTGATGTTGTGTAGTGCAAACCTGCAAGATCGAGCAGTCTTTGCAATGTGCTCTTTGAAGGTCAGCTGGTCATTGAAGATTACACCAAGATTTCTGACCGAAGCTGATGGGGTAATTGTTGACGAACCTAACTGAATCGTGAAATCATGCTGTAGAGTTGGAGTTGCAGGGAAGACAAGAAGCTCAGTCTTTGCCAGGTTGAGCTGTAGATGGTTTTCTTTCATCCATGCTGAGATGTCCGCCAGGCAGCCTGAGATCAGTGCAGCTACCGTTGGATCATCTGGTCGAAATGAGAGATAGAGCTGTGTGTCATCAGCATAGAAGTGGTAGGAGAAGCCATGTGCCTGTATGATGGGAGCCAGTGAT
This sequence comes from Schizopygopsis pylzovi, assembly GCA_027422435.1. Classification (NCBI taxonomy): domain Eukaryota; kingdom Metazoa; phylum Chordata; class Actinopteri; order Cypriniformes; family Cyprinidae; genus Schizopygopsis; species Schizopygopsis pylzovi. The sequence goes on from CM049816.1 coordinate 41,155,281, forward strand.
GTAGTGTATGTGGAGAAGAGGAGGGGTCCAAGAACCGATCCCTGGGGAACCCCAGTGACCAATTTATGTGCTTTGGATACCTCCCCTCCCCAGGCCACCCTGAAAGACCGACCAGTGAGATAGGATTCAAACCAGCGAAGTGGAATCCCAGTGATATCCAGTGATGAGAGGGTGGACATGAGGATCTGATGATTGACAGTGTCAAAAGCGGCAGACAGATCCAGCAGAATGAGGACTGATGATTTGGAATTGGCTTTTGCAATTCGCAGGGCTTCAGTGAACGATAGTAGCGCAGTCTCAGTTGAATGGCCACTCCTGAAACCTGACTGTTTAGTGTCCAGTTTGTTGTTCTGTGAAAGAAACAATGAGACCTGGTTAAAGACAACTCGTTCGAGTGTTTTGGCAATGAATGGAAGGAGAGAGATAGGTCTGTAGTTTTCTAAAAGAGAAGTGTTTAATGTAGGTTTTTTGAGCAGTGGGGTTACCCGAGCCTGCTTGAATGCAGTGGGGAAGATGCCTGTGAGGAGAGATGTGTTGATAATGTGTGTGAGTGCTGGTAGGAGTGCGGGAGAGATTGCTTGGAGAAGGTGTGAGGGGATAGGGTCTAGAGGACATGTTGTAGGATGGCTGGAGAGGAGAAGTTTGGATACTTCCACCTCAGTGAGGGGACAGAAGGAGAAGATGGGAGTTTGAGCAGTGGATCTAGTTGGTTGGGGGTCCTGTGTGAGTGGAGGTGAAAACTGACTGCTGACTGTTTTAGTTTTGTTTGTAAAAAAAGTCATCAGCTGTGATAGAAGTGGTGGGAGGTGGTGGAGGGGGACAGAGGAGATAATTAAATGTTCTGAAGAGATCACGCATATCTGGAGCATTGTTGATCTTGTTATGGAAATGTGACGATTTGGCAGTGTGGACTTCAGCAGAGAAAGATGAAAGAAACAATTGATACATACTCAGGTCCGACGGCTCGTTTGATTTTCGCCATTTTCTCTCTGCCGCTCGGAGTCTGGTCCGATGTTCACGAAGAACATCAGATAACCAGGGGTTAGAAGGGGCAGTCCGTGCTGGCCTGGAGGAGAGAGGACAAATGTCATCTAGACAAGTGGTTAAAGTAGAGCATAAAGTATCAGTAGCAGTATTCACATCCAGAGATGAGAAATTGGTAGGTGAGGGAAGAGAGGAGGATACTACAGAGGAAAGACGTGAGGGAGAAAGGGAGCGTAGGTTTCGTCTAAAAGTAACCGGTAAGGGGGTTGGTGGCACCCTGGTAGCAAAGTGTAATGTGAATTTAATGAAGAAATGGTCAGAGATATGTAGTGGTTGTACTGTGTTATCTGCAGTACAATCGCGTGTGTAAATTAAATCAAGTTGGTTGCCTGATTTGTGAGTGCTAGTAGTGGTAAGGCGTTTGAGATCAAATGAAGCTAAGAGCGAATGAAAGTCTGTAGCATAAGGCTTTTCTAGATGAAAGTTGAAATCGCCAAAAACTAAGAGTGGAGTTCCATCCTCCATGAAAGAGGACAGCAACCCATCCAGCTCCTCTAGGAAGGGGGCTAGAATTTGACCAGGGGGACGGTAGATTACCGCAATCTGGAGTTTTATAGGAGCCATTACAGTAATCGCATGGGATTCAAATGAGTTGTAATTGCATAGGGGCGAGTGGGTTGAGTATTTCCAATTATTTGAAATGAGCAGACCAGTGCCCCCACCCCGGCCAACCTGACGTGGGGTGTGAGAGAAAGAGAAATTGTTAGAGAGGGCAGCTGGAGTTGCTGAGTCTTCTGGACGAATCCAGGTCTCAGTCAAGCCCAAGATGCTGAGAGTGGATTGTAAAGAAAAAGCGGAAATGAAGTCTGCTTTGTTGACAGCTGACTGACAATGCCAGAGAGCCATAGAGAAAGAAAGTGGTGTAGTAGAAGATGTAGAGATGGGGCGCAGGTTAGCAGGATTACGTTGCCGTCTGCGTGTGATGTTAGAGCGTGGTCGAGAGACAACCGGAATGGTTTTGAAACACATGATAGAGGTGGAAGTATAGAGGATAGCAAAGGAGAGTGTGTGAGGGAAGGGAGGAAAAAATATACCTGAATGCGTTGCCGGTGTCGTTGCTCGGGTAAAGTCGCACAGGAAAAAGTCTCTTGTCTTTACACTCGTCTGTCTTCTAAAAGTCGCACAGGAAAAAGTCGCTTGTCTTTACACTCGTCTGTCTTCTAAAAGTCGCACAGGAAAAAGTCGCTTGTCTTTACACTCGTCTGTCTTCTAAAAGTCGCACAGGAAAAAGTCGCTTGTCTTTACACTCGTCTGTCTTCTAAAAGTCGCACAGGAAAAAGTCGCTTGTCTTTACACTCGTCTGTCTTCTAAAAGTCGCACAGGAAAAAGTCGCTTGTCTTTACACTCGTCTGTCTTCACACGAGGATGCTGAACGCTTCCGCAGACGCTTCCGCGTCAGCCTCGGACATCAAATAAATACACAGTCTAATTAAGAGAATAGAGTGAAAACAGCTGTGAACGGCTTCTGATTAGCCCAGCCAATAAGCCTAACAGAGTGCTAATGGCTCGAGACGAAACTAACACCTTGCCCAAGGAGCAATGGAGGTGCAAATGATTATATTTACCAGTAAGTGCAATCAAAACTATTCAACCAACGAAAATACAGACTACAAATAGGTAGGAAACGAAATATTCCTTCCTAGGAGCAAGTAAATAATTTAAACAACAGATCTATGAACAAGTATTAAAGACACACTCACAAGCTGACGTCCGTTTCTTCTGGTGACTAATCGGCTTTTCCCGATTTAAAACAAGAACCAAGCAGTTTAAATACTTCAACAGTCGCTGTGAACGGCTTCTGATTAGCCCAGCCAATAAGCCTAACAGAGTGCTAATGGCTCGAGATGAAACTAACACCTTGCCCAAGGAGCAATGGAGGCGCAAATGATTATATTTACCAGTAAGTGCAATCAAAACTATTCAACCAACGAAAATGCAGACTACAAATAGGTAGGAAACGAAATATTCCTTCCTAGGAGCAAGTAAATAATTTAAACAACAGATCTATGAACAAGTATTAAAGACACACTCACAAGCTGACGTCCGTTTCTTCTGGTGACTAATCGGCTTTTCCCCGATATAACATGCATGGTGGAATAATAACTTCTGCTAATTAATTTATTCAAAATCTCTGAGCTGCTGTTGTATTGAACATGGCACCTGATGACTAATTTACTTTTTTTTGTTTGTTTGTTTCCTGTCATTTTGCTTTAATGTTTGATTTATCACAGGTTCTGTCTCACTTCAAAAACAGTGCTTATTGAGGGCGCGCAAAAATATATAGATTAAAATGCACATACAGTATATTCAAATAGAATGGAAGATATATATTGTACTGCATGTCAGCTTCCTTGTTGTGCCCAAGAGCGTACTTTATTTAAGCCTACATGTCTTACAAACAAGAAACTATGCATCTAACTTGTAGTTTTAACCATATAAGTTTGCAGTGCTGTTTGCGAATGTTCATTTGAACTATGATTTCGTCAAACATCGAATCATTGAACCATGTTGACGGAACTTGCAACCATAATTAGCTAACAAGGCTTTTGGGAAACTCACCACTGAACATGAGCTTATGTCAATAAAAAATAACTCACTCAAAACTGTGGCCTCTAGTGGCCTTCACTGAAAATGAGCTCTCTATTAACAATTGTCACATTCTGAGCAGCAAGGTGTGAAGAAAATAATTAGAGAAGCTGTAGCTAACCATGAGCGTAACAGAAAATTAGCAACTTAACCATTAAGTACGTTTTGGCCGAGGCAAACAATCTTATAAGCTATATCAAAGTTCTTCAACCCTGCTTGTTGAGACTCACTGTCCTGCAAAGTTAATTTCCATCCTGCTTTAACACAACCCGTGGTTTTTTTCAAGCAATATTGAGGAGCTTGATTAGCTGGTGGAGGTGTATTTGAGTAGGAATTGAGCTAAAATCTACAGGACAGTGGGTCTCCAGGAACAGAGTTGACATTTTAAATATGCGGGACTAAAGAAGCAGCAGATTTTATTATTTAACTGCAACCTGTGATGGGCATAGACAAATTGAAAAATATAAATGATTACGCAACCTTACTCCACCCTTAGTAAATGCCCAGGAATTATATGTGACATTATGCTACCAGTGCTTTTGGGAAGAGGGTGACTCATTCTGTCATAGAGAAGTTTTGACTTTCTGCTGAATATGACATTCCCTGAGGGCAAGAGAACTGAACCAGGGAAACCCTTTAGAGAACATCCTACTGAAAAACACTCACAGAAGCAATCCAGGGTCCCAAACGCTCAGACTGTAATATAGCCTAATAAGCAGACCATAGCAGTCTTGCCCAAATCTTGTCTTGGACCAAAACTTCCTATCTAGAGATTGTATGTCTTTCCCATTTCCTTATGTTTGCTTCCTTAAAGGTACTTTAGGATTTGAAAGGACCTTTGCAAGTTTAGTTCAACCCCTTTTGCTTATTAATTGGTTTCCATTAATTTTATTAGTGTAACGCCCGCTTCCTGTCACTGGGAATTTTATGGGTGACACCCCAGTTCTTCTATATGATAGGTCCAATTTGTTTAACTTTGTGCTACTACCTACTTCAGGTCTTTTAACTCAAAATACCAGAAAAATAAATACGACTCACCACGAAACCAAAAGTTAACTCAAATATGAATTTACTTAATTGAAATGAATCTGTTGCTAATAAGAAAATACCCCTCAGTTCCTGTTGCAGGCCTGTGTCGCTGCTCGGGTTCGTAGAGGCCAAAAACAAACGGCCACTTCACTCTCTTGAGCCACAAACAAAATCAAATCAGATTGAAAACAGGTACCTGTGATTTAAAGTTTAGTCGTTTCAATCAGGATCCTATGCAATCACAGTCATGCGGTTTCCTAATCAGAATCCATCCCAGCGGAACACACTCGGCAGACGTCAGCGGTATTCCACTTCTCCAAGCAGTGCGGGCGCTTCCTACCATAGCAAGGCGCTTCCGAACTCAGAATTCTATCACTCTGGTCAGCAGTAGATGGCAATCCAGTCAGCCACCGGTTCATATTCGTTATTGTCCTCCTCATCAATAGACGCACGCACGCACACATTATTACACAGAGATATCAGAGATTGTGCAGCGCACAAACAACATGGAAACTTTTATTAGTAAAATAGCTTTGATAGGCTACTCACTCACAAGTCGCAACATTATATTTCTCTGCAATGAGGGGGTAAAATCACTGTTTTTGAAGTAACTAAGCCTCATTGCTTGTAGAGAGAGACGCGCAGAAGCAGGTTAACATGCACGCACAACTTTCATCCCTCTCCCTCTCTCTCTTTCTCTCTCTTGCTAATTCAAAGAAATGATTAATTTTTTTCAAATAAATAATATATATATGAGACTTGGAGTTATATTGGAGTCATACTGAGACTTGGTGATATTGGCACTTCCTCTGTATGTTTGCCTCTTCAAGATTAATCGCTTTATGTACTCCCCAATTGTAAGTCGCTTTGGATAAAAGCGTCTGCTAAATGACTAAATGTAAATGTAAATATATAATTAAGATAATTCATTATAATTAAATCATATTTATAATTAATTATAATTAAATAATTAAGATCTTAAGTCTGATTTAAAGTAGGCTGAATGCTAACGAGCCTTAACTGACAAAAATCACCATAAATTACACGGTGGAAGAATTATCATCTTGTCCATACCATTCATAAACTCGGCAGAGTGTAAGCGACCGCTGCACTTGATGTTCACAAACTTTCATAACTGGTAAGTGTTTTTTATTTTGCCTTGTGAAATTGTCGAGCCTTGACGAATCAGTTTCTTTGTGTATTTGTTTACTGACCGTTACATGCAATCGTGAAATTTAGCCTTGTGTTTTTTTTGGCTATTCATTGTGGGGGTAAAAAAGGTTTCGGGTCTGGGTCGGGTTCGGGCTCTAAATGTAACTGTGCCGCTCGAGTCGGGTCAGACGATCTCGGGTACGGGCCGGGTTCGGGCTTCACTTTAAAGCACGTGCAGACCTCTAACGATTAGCCAGCAGTAACTCAAAAGTCCAGGTACTCAAAGTTCAAGGGTTCAAGGTTCAAGGTTTCTTTATTCGTCACATAATCAATTATACAGGGTATAATCAGAAGTGAAATGTAAATCAAATCAGGTCCGCTCAGTGGACAGTGCAAAAGAATACAAATAAAAATTATATAAAAGTAACACAACACAAGAGCAAATATATAGGTAAAAAAGAAAAATAAAGAGTGTAAAATGTGCAATAGAATAAAAACTGCAAAACAAATAATATGTGCAAAAACGTCTCAGGTTACGTATGTAACCATGGTTCCCCGAATGGGGAACGAGACACTGCGTCCCCTAGGGGTCGCTACGGGGAACGCCCTCAGCGTGACTCGTGTCTGAAGATACATATGTAAAAACACCACCTGTTGGCCGGCGACAGCCCATGACGTCACTACCGGCGTGCCACAATATAAGTGCCGCCGGGAGGATACATCATCAGCTTCTTCGTCTGAAGCTTGCGTCCGAAGCAAGGTCCAAAGCCTAGGGGACGCAGTGTCTCGTTCCCCATTCGGGGAACCATGGTTACATACATAACCTGAGACGTTCCCCTCCATGGGAACTCGAACTGCGTCCCCTAGGGGTCGCTACGGGGAACGTTATACCCACTTCACCATGCTGAGGGGAATGCAAGCCAATGTCGCAAAAAAGGCGAGCACTAAGCCAACTCTACCCGGCTAAGGGAGTTGCCCCTGGGACGGCTGATGGCTGTCAGTGATATTATCCCCTTCGGCCAAAGGCCCGAGCTGCATACCCTAGTACTTACCTGTTAGGCGCCGGGATTACCGGGCCTAGGGTAGAGCTCAAGGTCTTGGAATCAGAAAAAGATTCCTTTAAGGGGATATGGCCAGGCACCTGGCTCACTAGGTCCTGGCCGATCACTCAGGGGTTACCACTTGCTCCTTACTGAGGGAACTGTCTCAACAGACCTCTTGGTAGTGTACACCCCTTTTTCCTTTTTCTTTTCTTTTCCTTTTTGGACCCAACACATATGGGACAAGGGAGCGGGGCCCAAGGCACAAACCGGGGCTTTAACCAACTCAAAAAAGGGCACGAAGCTGTGCGCGTAACCCTACCCTTACGGGATTTTAGAAAGAACGCAGAACCTTTATGTGCGGACTTACCACTGAGTGGATTTTAGAAAGTGCCCAAAGTCTCGCGTGTGCACTTATTAGAAGAACGTTCTATGCCCTGGAGCGGAGAACTACTCATTCCTCGGAGTGAGAGGGAACTCAGACGCTCAGAAGGGAGCGGCAAGCTCATAGATGACCCTCTGGTTGAGGGGAGCAATGCTGGCTCGACCAACAGGGCGAGCGACCTATCACAGAGCTCTGGGGGGCGGAGAAACTCGGACACTCATACGGGAGCGGCATGCTCATAGGTGACCCTCTGGTTGAGGGGAGCAGTGCTAGCTCTACCGACGGCGAGCCCTGGAGAGCGGAGAACTCATTCCTCGGAATGAGAGGAACTCAGCTACCAAAGAGGAGCTCTAGAGCGGAGAAACTCACTCCTCAGAGTGAGACCTCCCAACCATGATTCTCCGCTCAGCAGGGAGCGGCATGCTCATAGATAACCCTCTATAGTGAGGGGAGCAATGCTAGCTCGACCAGCACAAGAGATCACAGAGCTCGGAGGAGCGGAGAACTCATTCCTCAGAATGAGAGGGAAACTCAGACGCTCCGCAGGGAGCGGCATGCTCAAAGATGACCCTCTAATGAGGGGAGAAATGCTAGCTCTACCTATAACGAGCTCTGGAGAGCGGAGAACTCATTCCTCAGAATGAGAGGACCTCAGCTACCAATAAGGAGCTCTAGAGCGGAGAACTCACTCCTCAGAGTGAGAGGGAACTCAGACGCCCCGAAGGGAGCGGCATGCTCATAGCAATGCTAGCTCGACCAACCAGGAGAGCAACCTATCACAGAGCTCTGGGGAGCGGAGAACTCATTCCTCAGAATGAGAAGGAACTCAGACGCTCAGCAGGGAGCGGCATGCTCATAGATAACCCTCTAATGAGGGGAGCAGTGCTAGCTCTACCTATAACGAGCTCTGGAGAGCGGAGAACTCATTCCTCAGAATGAGAAGGAACTCAGACGCTCAGCAGGGAGCGGCATGCTCACAGATAACCCTCTAACGAGGGGAGCAATGCTAGCTCTACCTATAACGAGCTCTGGAGAGCGGAGAACTCACTCCTCAGAATGAGAGGGAAACTCAGACGCTCCGCAGGGAGCGGCATGCTCAAAGATGACCCTCTAATGAGGGGAGCAATGCTAGCTCTACCTATAACGAGCTCTGGAGAGCGGAGAACTCATTCCTCAGAATGAGAAGGAACTCAGACGCTCAGCAGGGAGCGGCATGCTCATAGATAACCCTCTATAGTGAGGGGAGCAATGCTAGCTCGACCAGCACGGAGAGCGACCTATCACAGAGCTCTAAGGAGCGGAGAACTCATTCCTCAGAATGAGAGGGAACTCCGCCGCTCAGAAGGGAGCGGCACTATAACAGAGCTCTGGGGGGCGGAGAAACTCGGACGCTCAGAAGGGAGCGGCATGCTCATAGGTGACCCTCTGGTTGAGGGGAGCAGTGCTAGCTCTACCGACGGCGAGCTCTGGAGAGCGGATAACTCATTCCTCGGAATGAGAGGACTCAGCTACCAATGAGGAGCTCTAGAGCGGAGAACTCACTCCTCAGAGTGAGACCTATAACGAGCTCTGGAGAGTGGAGAACTCATTCCTCAGAATGAGAAGGCACTCCGCCGCTCAGAAGGGAGCGGCAAGCCCAACCATGAGCTCTGGAGAGCGGGGAACTCATTCCTCAGAATGAGAGGGAACTCCACCGCTCAGCAGGGAGCGGCATGCTCATAGATAACCCTCTATAGTGAGGGGAGCAATGCTAGCTCGACCAGCAAGGAGAGCGACCTATCACAGAGCTCTGAGGAGCGGAGAACTCATTCCTCAGAATGAGAGGGAACTCAGACGCTCCGCAGGGAGCGGCATGCTCAAAGGTGACCCTCTAATGAGGGGAGCAATGCTAGCTCTACCTATAACGAGCTCTGGAGAGCGGAGAACTCATTCCTCAGAATGAGAAGGAACTCAGACGCTCAGCAGGGAGCGGCATGCTCATAGATAACCCTCTATAGTGAGGGGAGCAATGCTAGCTCGACCAGCAAGGAGAGCGACTTATCACAGAGCTCTGAGGAGCGGAGAACTCATTCCTCAGAATGAGAGGGAACTCAGACGCTCCGGAGGGCATAGGTGACCCCGGAAAACTCATTCCTCAGAATGAGAGGGAACTCCCCTTTTTTTTTTTTTTTTTTTTGCCTTAGCTTAGCAGGAAATTTCCACCTAACCTCGGTCAGGTGAAATTTACGGTGGTTACAGGGGAATTAGAGAGGAATGAGAGGGCTTGCCTCTCTCTGACCCGCGCCTCTCTCTCATGATAGCCTGATAGCCTGAGGGAAAAAGCTGTCCCTCAGTCGGCTAGTGCGGGATCGGATGCTACGGAAACGTCGCCCTGAGGGCAGCAGAGAGAGCAGTCTGTGGGACGGGTGGCTGGAGTCTTTGATAATCCTCCGGACTTTCCTTGTACACCGCCTGGTGTAGATATCCTGGAGAGAGGGAAGCTCACCTCCAACAATGTGGCGGGCAGTTCGCACGACACTTTGCAGAGCCCTGCGGTTGCCAGCGGTGCTGTTTCCAAACCAGGCGGTGATACAGCCGGTCAGGATGCTCTCCACAGTGCAGGTGTAGAAGGACCTGAGGATTCTGGGGCTCGTTCCAAACTTCCTCAGCCGTCTCAGGAAGAAGAGACGCTGATGTGCCTTCTTCAGCACTGCATCTGTGTGAGCAGACCATGTGAGATCCTCGGTGATGTGAACGCCGAGGAACTTAAAGCTGGTCACCCGCTCCACAGGTGTCTTGTCGATGGTGATGGGTGTGTGTTCTCTGCTCTGTCTCCTGTAATCCACCACCAGCTCCTTGGTCTTGTCGATGTTGAGTGAGAGGTGGTTCTCCTGACACCATTTAGTCAGGGTACTCACCTCCTCTCTGTAGGCCGTCTCATTGTTGTCGGTGATCAGGCCTATCACCGTTGTGTCATCAGCAAATTTGACGATGACGTTCGAGCTGTGTGTTGCTGTACAGTCGTGTGTGTACAGGGAGTACAGGAGTGGGCTGAGGACGCAACCCTGCGGTGCACCAGTGTTGAGGATCAGGGGAGATGATGTGTTGTTGCCCATTCTGACCACCTGACTTCTGCCTGTCAGGAAGTCCAGGATCCAGCTGCACAGAGATCTGTTCAGTCCTAGAGTCTGGAGCTTCGCAACCAGTGTGGCAGGCACTATGGTGTTAAATGCCGAACTATAATCCACGAACAGCATCCGCACATAGGTGTTCTTGTTTTCCAGGTGGGAGAGAGCAGTGTGCAGGGTGAAGGCAATAGCATCGTCTGTGGAACGGTTACTGCGGTATGCAAATTGTAGTGGGTCCAGTGAAGCAGGCAGCACAGAGCAGATGTAGTCTCTGACGAGCTTCTCAAAACACTTGCTGAAGATGGGGGTCAGAGCAACGGGCCTCCAGTCGTTCAAGCATGTGATTTTATTTTTCTTCGGTATGGGTACAATGATGGATTTTTTGAAGCACGAGGGAACCACAGACAGAGAGAGGGACAGATTGAAAATGTCTGTAAAAACCCCAGCTAGCTGGAAAGCGCATGCTTTGAGCACACGGCCTGGTATACCATCTGGGCCTACGGCTTTACGGATGTTCACCCGTTTGAAGGATCGGGTTACATCCGCGACAGAAAGGGTGAGTGGACTGACCTCTTCTGTGGCAGCCGCGGCAGCGCTCTCTGTGTGTGCGGTGTTATCAGCCTCGAACCGAGCATAAAAGGTGTTGAGCTCGTCCGGTAGAGAGGAGGCAATGTTCACAGTAGCTGGTTTATTTCCTTTAAAGCCTGTGATGTTGTTGATGCCCTGCCACATGCTTCTTGGGTTATTGTTGTTGAAGTGTTCTTCAACTTTGTTTTTATATGTTCGTTTGGCTGCTTTGATGGATCTCCTGAGATCGTAACTGGCTTGTTTCCGATCGTCAGTGTTTCCGGATTTATAGGCAGATGTCCGCGCTGACAAGGCTGATCGAACATCGCTGTTAATCCACGGTTTTTGGTTGGGGTAGATGCGGATGGTTTTGGTCGGAACTACATCATCTATACACTTCCTGATGAAACACGTGACCGTATCTGAATACGCCTCTATGTCGCCTTCAGACGCTGCCCGGAACATGTCCCAGTCCACGTGATCAAAACAGTCCTGTAGTATAGCGTCCGATTGGTCAGACCAGCAATGAACTGTCCTGAGGGCGGGTGCTTCACGTTTCAGTTTCTGCCTATAAGCAGGCAGGAGCAGAACGGAAGAGTGATCCGATTTGCCGAAAGGTGGGCGGGGGAGGGACTTGTATGCGTCCCGGAAGGGGGAGTAACAATGGTCGAGTGTACGATCTCCACGCGTGTTGATGGTGACGTGTTGAAAGTATTTTGGAGCTATTGTTCTGAAGTTGGCTTTGTTAAAGTCCCCCGTGATAATAAAAGCTGCATCTGGGTGCACGGTTTCCTGCTCACTTATATTCCTGTACAGTTCCTTGAGTGCCTGGTCTGTGTTGGCTTGGGGGGGGATATAAACAGCCGTGATTATGATCGCTGTAAACTCCCTCGGTAGCCAGAACGGTCGACACAGAAGCGTATGAAATTCCAGATCAGGGGAGCAGAAGGATTTAATAGAGTGTATGTTCCTTGCATTACACCATGAGTTGTTGATATAGAAACAAACACCCCCTCCTCTGCTTTTCCCTGTGAGCTCCTTTGTTCTATCCGAGCGGTGCACAGAGAAGCCCGTGAGCTCGATGGCTGAGTCTGGAACCATCGCAGACATCCAGGTTTCTGTGAGGCAAATAACACAGCAGTCCCTTGTTTCTCGTTGGTATGAGATGCGCGCACGCAGTTCACAGAGTTTGTTATCCAGTGACTGAACGTTGGCCAGTAAAATGGTTGGAAGAGGAGTTCGGAAAGCACGGCGTCTCAGTCTGACGAGAACGCCAGCTCTTATTCCTCTTTTTCGGCGTCGGCGGCGGCGTGTCGACGAACAAGAGGGATGTGCAAGAGAGATGTGCAAACGGGTTGTACCGGGTATGTACACATAGCAGCAATACGGATGATGAGAATATGAATGTTTTACAGTTAATATTGAGTCTTGTAAGTGTTTATGAAACTGGGTTTGAGTTAAGGATCCAGATGGCCTGAGGGAAGAAGCTCCTCCTCAGTCTCTCAGTTTTTGCCATCATGCTTGAAGCGCTTGCCAGATGGCAGTAAACAGAAAAGATGGTTACCGGGGTGAGTTGAGTCTTTGAGGATTTTAGCAGCCCTGCTTTTGAAGCGTTTGAGGTAGATGACCTGCAGAGAGGGGAGAGCAGACCCTGAGGTGTGCTCAGCTAAGCACACGACTCTCTGCATAGCTTTGCAGTCCTGGTTTGAGGAATTACCATACCACACTGAGATGCACTGAGTCAATACACTTTCTATGGCCCCTGAGTAGAAAGTTTTCAGGATTGCTGGTGAGACCCTGAATTTCCTCAGCTGTCGCAGATGGTACAGTCTTTGCCTGGCTTTCTTAACCTGAGTCTGAATGTGTGTAGTCCATGTCAGGTCCTCGGAGATGTTTACACCGAGGTACTTGAAGCTGCTTACCCTCTCCACAGGGGTCCCACTGATCATAAGAGCAGTGTAGGGCTGCTGCTGTCTCTTCCTGAAGTCTACAATCAGCTCTTTAGTTTTGCTCACGTTCAGAGAGAGACAGTTGTCCTGGCACCATGATGTGTGTCTTTCCACCTCATCCAAGTATGCGGTCTCATCATTGTTGTTAATGAGGCCCAGAACCACAGTATCATCAGCAAATTTAATGATAGAAGTGGAGCTGTGGGAGGACACGCAGTCGTGGGTGTATAGAGTAGAGCAGGGGGCTCAGGACACAGCCCTGTGGGGCTCCTAAATTCAGAGTGTTGGAGTTTGAGGTGAACTGGCCGACTTTCACCACTTGTGGTGAGGAAATCTTGAATTCAGTCACAAAGTGAAGAGGTTATGCCGAGGCGTTTAGCGGCTCTAACTGCCCGTCTGAGAGTGTAGCACGATGTCTTGTACTCACTCATGTTTCCTGACAAAATACCGGCGTTGTATGCGGCAGTACGATGGTTAACCGCATCACGGATTGATCTGTCCACCCACGTTTTCTGATTTGAGAATGTCCTTATTGTTACCGTTTCAGTGGCCTGTTCGGTTATCATGTTGACAAAGCTCAATGCTACCTCCGTGAATTCGCTGACGTCAGATGAACTCGCCCGGAACATTTCCCAGTCGACGTCATCAAGTAGTAGTAGTAGTAGTAGTAGCGTAGTAGTAGTAGTAGTAGCCCTTTATTGTCACTAGTACAAGTACCAGCGAAATTAGCCATCAACCTGTCCATACATACACAACATACATATGACAACGGGGTAGACAGAACAGGAGACAGGGTATTTAGAAAGATACAGCTTTTACATGAGGAGAGAGAGGAGGAAAAAAATTTTTAACCCCCAGACTATGCTCCATTTGGAGTACAGTCTGAGAACAGAAAAAAAAAACACCTCAGCACAAAAGCACATATACCATAAACACATGACTTGCAACAGGGGGAACATATCCAGCTCTGGCAAGCAGCCATCCGGTCCAGTGCCATTTATTTCGGCGCCGGTCAACAGACCTGCTCGACAGGTGGCGGTACAAAGCGTTTTACAGAGGCAGTTGAATGGGGGAGGGGAGTAATGTCCGTAGTCGGGGGAGGGGGGGAAAAGATTCACACTCCATCGCTCTCACAGGGTGGTTATCCAGACGGCCTTGGCCAAGGCGCCGGTACGGGGAGCCAGAAAAGATAAGATTAAGTTGTTGTGACTTTGGGGCGAACAGCTGCAAATTCTCATTCTCAAATTCTCAAAAAAGCTCATTCTCTTTGTCCATTTTGATCTCTGAAATCACCAAGTTTCACTTCCAAAGCTGTGAGTTTCATCATGATGGTATCCATATTTCGGTTTATAGTCTCAGTCTCATTGCTGACCGCTCTTCCCACAGCTTCAATCAAAACGGGCAGCCTTGTGAGGCTTTGGACAGCTGTTCCCGTCTTCTGAATTTTTCGATAACCCAGGGTAACGCCTAATCCAAACAGCAGAATACCTGTTATCATGGTGCCGAAAAGGTAGATATCTTCAGCGTCCTCCACGGAAAGAGCCGCCAGACACACGATTTGCCACCTCTCCCACGCATCCCTCGTATATCCGGCCGCGAACGTCCCGTCAGGACAAACAGGTTCCCCAGAACCCAGACTTCTCGTTGAGAAGATGGTATCAATCGCGCTGAGAGACCAGTTGATCAAATCCATAATTTTCTAGTTTGGAGAGCCGTGCAGAAGGAGTCTTTTCAATAGATAATGAGACGAGACAGCAGAAGCAAGCAGAGAGGAAAAAAAAGGGTAGGGCGGGGAGTGAAATCTAAAGCGACTACCTCTGTTGAGTGCCAAACGAGAAACAAGAGCCGCCTGTAGCGTAGCTTCAGAGTGGGAGGACCAGCGCGTCACTTCCTTCTCCATCGGGGGGACCTGGACGATCCGTTGTTTGTATTCCGGTGTGAGGAAAATGGCGGTATGGTCCGATTTCCCAAAAGCCGGCAGTGAGTGGGCTTTGTAGGCATTTTTGAGCGGAGTGTAGCAATGATCGAGTGTATTCAGTCCTCTGTTTGGACAGGATATATGCTGATAAAAGTTCGGCATGACCTTCTTGAGGTTGGCTTTGTTAAAGTCCCCCGCGATGATAGAGGCAGCGTCAGGATGTTTGTTGATATATCCGCTGAGCTCATCGTGGAGATTGGACAAAGCCAAGCTAGTATCTGCCTGTGGTGGAATGTAGACAGCAGTAATGACGATTGATGAAAATTCCCGGGGCAGATAGAATGGGCGGCATATAATGGAGAGATGTTCTAGATGAGGCGAGCAGGAACACAACAGAATGGAGATATTTCTGGTGTCACACCATTTCTTGTTAATCATGAAACATACCCCACCACCTTTGGTTTTTCCGGCCTCGGCTGTTCTGTCCATCCGTAAAACAGAAAAGTTATCAGAAGGCGTTACAGTGGTGTCCAGGACTGTCGGCGTGAGCCATGTTTCGGTCAAACAAAGGATGTTACAGTCCCTAATGTCCCGTTGGAAACATATCCTGGCTCTAAGATCGTCCATCTTATTCTCCAAAGTCCACTTTAATGTCCTTGAAATGGACTATAATGCACTTATTTTTACAAAATAAACTGCACATACAGGAAGATATCTAGCCGACATCCCCTCCTTCCCGTCTTTTTTTCCTTCACGTCCAATCTCCCGTTTCTCCCTCATAGTTCGTCCCGCCCCTTCCATATACTGATACCTGATTGATCATACTTCACCAAGCACCCAATTACATTACAAATAAATAAAAAATAACAGATCCAACAGTTTAGGTTGTCTCTGAGCACATTTTCATGCAGTACATTTTAACCTAACTTTGTACAATTTTAAAGACAACTTTATTTAAATATGAAATATGAAACCCATTACAAATACTTTAGCACGGGCTACACTCTCCCCGCCTTTAAATGGTCTTCATGTCCCATGAGACCTAGTGCTCTTATTAGATAGGGATATCAATTTAACTTATTTTAATCACAATTCCCTTATGAACCATAGTTAGTGGATGATCAGTTGTATTACCCAACTCATTGTACGAAAGTTTGAGGACAGGTTTTACTTTTCTCTGAGATATTCTAGGGTATTTCACTTAAATCTGTTCTTCTAAACCTGCTACTGAATTATCCCTTTCTGATCGTGGACTATCTGGGCTTCTCTCTTGCCCACCTGTTCCTTCCATATCCTGAAAGTTTTCCAAAATATCACACAAATCTGTAGTATTATCTAGAAGATTCATACTTACAGTTTGAACTTACAGGTTCACTCCCCTCCAAAGTTTTATTCTGATTTGTTTCAGGAATTTGCTTTTCAAGAGTTTCATAATAGTCTTTTCCATGACAATATATCCTAAACTCATTCTCTGTCTCACTATCCTGTTCACCATCCATTTGACTTTGTAACACAGAGAATTGTGTTCTATGACCGCCAGCATAACGTGTACCTCCCTGCTGTTGGGTCATTGGCCTGTTCAACGGAGATGGTGGGTCCTTCTCTTCAGGGATTCTAACCGCCTGTCCAATAGGCAATAAGTGATCTCTGTGGAGAACTCTTGTACGACCCACACCACTCTCAGGCCTGATCGTATAGACAGGCAAATCTGGGTATTTATTCACCACCACATGTGGCAGTTGATTCCATCTACTCTGCAACTTGTGTTTTCCACGAACACCAA
Organism: Schizopygopsis pylzovi; assembly: GCA_027422435.1. Taxonomy (NCBI): domain Eukaryota; kingdom Metazoa; phylum Chordata; class Actinopteri; order Cypriniformes; family Cyprinidae; genus Schizopygopsis; species Schizopygopsis pylzovi. The sequence goes on from CM049816.1 coordinate 41,171,841, forward strand.
GATTTTCCACTAAAACCCTGTCACCTTCAGTCAAGGTCTGATGTCTGATAACTTTATCATAAGCTTTTTTGTTTCACATGTTTACTTTAGTCGCTGTTTCTTCTGCAAGCTCATGGGCTCGTTTCAAATCTCTCTTTAATCCTTCTGCATATTGAGAGTGGCTAACTTTTTCCTCCTCAGTCTCGAAATAAATATCCACCGGTAACCTAGCTTCCCTACTAAACATGAGGAAATACGGTGAATATCCAGTAGCATCACTCTTTGTACTGTTGTACGCATGTACAAGTTGGCTCACATAACGACTCCACTGCCGTTTTTGTGGAGTGTTCAGGGTTCCTAACATCCACAGCAACGTTCTATTGAAACGTTCTGATTGTGGATCACCCTGGGGGTGATAGGGTGTTGTTCAGGATTTACAATCCCTAAACTCTTCAAGAGTTCTTGGATCACTTTCCCTTCAAAATCCCGACAATGATGCGAATGGATTCGGGCCGGTAACCTATAATGAACGGAAAATTTCTCAACTAATACTCTGGCCACAGTCGTTGCTTTTTTATCTTTCGTAGGATATGCTTGCGCATATCTACTAAAGTGATCTGTGACAATAAGTATATAACTGAACCCTGCTGTGTCAGTCTCCAATGACAGAAAATCGATACACACCAGTTCCATGGGACCCCCAGAAGTCATCTGGTGCATTAGACCTGCATGTGTATGATCATTTTTCCATGAAATGCAGTAACCACAATCTATCACATAGTTTTCTACCGTCTGTGCCATCCGTGGCCAGTAGAACCTGTCTCTGATTAAACTCACAGTGCGTTCAGTTCCTAAATGTCCCAGATCTTCATGTAAGGCTTTAGTCACTTGTATCCGGAACTTGTCAGGTTGTACCAACTGGAATGTCTCATTTCCTGCTACATCTTTTACAACTCTGTGCAATAATCCATCTTTTATTTTCAGCTTCTCACTCTCACTCTCACGTCACTCTCAAGGTTCTTTATTATTCGTCACATACACAATCATACAGAGTATAATCAGTAGTGAAATGCAAGTATCCGGCGCTGGTCAGACCCGCTTGACAGGCTGGCAGAATCCGACCCAGCAAGCAACCATCTGGTCCCGCAGCCTCTTTTCAAATCCTCTCACAAATTTACTCAAATAAACTAGCCACTGATTTGCCCTCACAAAGTTCTTTACCACCCCTATGACATCGTCCGTGTCTTGGGCCCTCCTCAAATCATCTCTAGTGAATTGTTCCAGCTGCCCCATTCCAAGACTAGTTGCAAAAGCATAAAGCTTTGGAATGGCTTCTGCAGGAACTCCCAACTTTTCAATCAGTCGCTCTGCCTTGATTAAGTCTCCTAACTGAATACAATTGCATATCCCTTTCACTTCAACATCTGACAGGTGTTTCCATGTTTCAGTAGGTAAGTCATTCCTGCGCCTTGACAATAGATCTGCATCAATGTTTGTATGACCAGACCGATACATTATCTCAAAATCATAAATTGCCAATGCAGCGAACCATCTATGCTCAGTAGCATTGAGCTTCCCAGTGGTCAACACATATATTAACGGATTATTATCAGTCACCACAGTAAATTTCACACCATACAAATAGTCGTGAAATTTCTCCACCACTTAAGGGAGAGAAATTCCAGCTGATGGATGTGGTACTTTTGTTCAGCCGCATTGAGCCCTCGACTAGCGAATGTAATGGGTCGTAGCCCCTCAGGATACACCTGGTTTAATACAGCCCCCAATCATTTCTGGCAAGCATCTACGTGTAAAACGTAGGGCCTTGTGGGGTCAGCGAACGCTAATACCGGCACATGAGTCAAACAGTCAATGATCTTACAGAAGGCCTCAGTGAAAGAATCAGTCCATCTAGAACCAAATAGTTCTGACTCAACATAGTATGTTCGATCAGAGACTGATTCTTGTTTCTGCCCTTTCCTAAATGGAATGTACCCCTTCGTAAGCTCAGTCAATGGTTTAACTATGGCGGCGTAGTTTGCCACAAACCTCCTGTAATAGCCACAGAAGCCAAGGAAAGATCGGAAAGACTTTAGGTCAGTTGGTTGTGGTGACTCCCTCCACCTTATCTGGGTCAGTCGATACTCCATCAGCTGAAACTCTATGACTGACATATTTGACCTTGTCCCTGCATATCTGACACTTGTCCAAGGAAACCTTGAGACCTACCTACCTCCGATCTAACACCTTGAGGAGTCTTCCTTCATGTTCCTCCAATGTAGCTACAAACACAATCAGGTCATCAAGATATACTAATACCTGGAGCAAGTTCATGTCTCCAACAGCCTTTTCCATGAGCCGTTGGAATGTCGCAGGGGCCCCAGTGACCCCCTGCGGCATCCGCTCAAATTGATAAAACCCTAACGGGCAGATAAAGGCTGTTTTTCCCATGTCTGGCTCAGACATTGATATTTGATTCAGACATTGGGTATTGTCATTGGGTATCGTCATTCTGTTTAGGTTTCTGTAATCTATACACATACGGATTTTGCCATTCTTCTTCCTAACAATAATGAAAGGAGAAGCATACAGGCTCCTCGACTCCTTGATTATTCCTGCTTCTAGCAAATCCTTCAGGTGTCTATTCACATCATCTATATATGCAGGAGCTATCCTCCTTGATCTTTCAAGGAAAGTTTGAGTGTCCGCCAAACGGATGCATTGCTCCACCCCCTTGGCCAATCCCACTTCCCACTAATGTAAGGAGAAAACATTGCGTTTTTGCATCAATTTCTGCCTAAGCCTCTTTTTCCATTCCACGGGAATGGGAGAATCCCCAAAATCAATGAGGCTTGGATTTATTTTGTCAAGCATACACTCTGTCGCAGGTGGAACTACCATGTCTGCGACCTGCATGTTCACTAGCAATGTACCCTCAGGTAAGGTAACTTCTCGCTTGGTCTCATTTTGTAGAAGCACTGATAAATTCTCCCCATTTACAGCAGAAGCTAAAGCTACCATAGGTTGAACCATCAATCCTTGAGGCAATGGTGTTTCATCATCTCCATCTACCAAAACTATACATTTAGTCACTGGTTGAGAAAACTCTGCTTGAAAGCTGACACAGCAAATGTTTTCTGGTGGGATGGTTACAGAGTCAGGTCCTTTTAATTTCAGTCAACCCACAATGTCAACCTCATTTACCTGATTCAGCTTAACGGCCGTATAACTAGGCAGGTTATCTGGAAGAAAGCTTTTGATATTGAAAACACGAGCCGGATTGCTTCCCTTCTCTTCATCACAAAGAGAAAACAGTCTTTGGAACAAATTGGTGTTAGTCCCCAGTATTACTGGAGTCTGATCAGGATTATTTGATCAAGGGCACACTAGAGCCAACACTGACACGGTTTCTAGAGTGTCAATTAATTATCTTGGGAATTGATTATCCACAAGCACATAACCTTGATATGGGTAACTTTTGTCACGGAGTCCCCAGATAGCCAATCCTGACACTGGCTGATTGGGGACATGAGACAGATGTTTCTGATACCATTTTTCAAAAATAATGGCCACTTGAGACCCACTATCCAACAATGCAGTACAGGAGTGACCATTTACCTTCAATGTCACAGCAGAAATTGGTCCCACCAACCCAGCTGGAAGTGCACTTTATGCTGTGTTGTGGACCGTCTGTGCTCTAGCAGAACAGTGTGTGGTTTTCTCGTCAGAACCAGCATCTAAAATTGTTTGTTTCTCTTTGGATTTCCGGAGAGAAGCAATCAGTTTCCTGATTACTTTCTTCTCATTCTTCATAGCAGTGCATTTAGTAGAGATGTGACCATCCTCTCCACACCTATAACAAAATAAATCATCCTCCTGTTACTACCACCATCACTCATTTTCACCTTCACAGCAGTGGCAGTAGCAGGTTGAGGTTGCTCTCTACTCTTCAATGTTTTCACTTTCTGACTTTTTTTTCAACTTTTTTTTGTAATGCAGAGGCTTCGCCTCCTTTATCATCTGTTGTACATTGTTTAACCTCTGTTTTTGTGCTAGCACCTGTGTTGACCGGGCTAAACTTCATTTTCAGTTCAGACATTTTGTCTTGGAAAGCCTTCACATCAGATTTAAGCTCTTGCGAATCTACTCCAGCTGCAGAGACACAATCCTGTGCTCCAATACTCCGAACTCTTGCATGAACTTTATGCCGTGATCGTTCATGTTCTTCCTCAGCCCTAATCTGACTTAGCAGCTCAAGAAAAGGAGGTGGGTCAGTTTTCTTCTCTTTGAGACGTAACTGCAAGAGCATAAGGTCAGCTCCTACTGCTCCTCGCAACAATTGTTCAATTCTCACCCTGTTCATATCCTGAGCACTGCCCTTTTTTTACTACTTTTGCCAAAAAAGGTTCAAGTCTCTGCCTATAGTCAGATCAAATGTCTCCAGATTTCTACTGAATCAGACGATATGCAAAGTTAAAATCTTCTCCGGTCTCCAGAGATCCAAAAGCCTTATCAATGGCAGAAATATACTCATCTGAGCTAGCTTCAGGGTTGCTGAAACATAAGGACCTAATGATTTCTAGTGCAGGACCCCTCAGACTTTCTATTATTCTACGTCTCTTCTCTCTTTCAGGACAGTCACTGCCTTCTACCATCACTCTTCTCCCATTGGGGTGGGAGTAATACCAGAAAACATTCGAAGTCGACGATAACTGTGACTCTCTGCCATATTTCGGTTAGACTGCTTCATAACTTCGGCCATAGCATGAATAAAGTATTCTTCAGTACCTTTATCAGGTACTGAAGGAGCTACATAATCTTAGAGGTCAGCAACTGTTTTACCCTCAGCTTGCAGGAGATCCTGTAGCTTGCCAACAAAGTCACCTGACGAATCAAGCTTTGTATCAACCACCACTATGTGCCACACTATAGTGCCTTCGTCACTTTTTACTTCAGGTGGAATGATCTGTGGGTTTGTCTCTTCCCTACATTCACACAGAACCAGCAATCATCCTGCTTCAACAATGTAGATTTCCTCTTACTCTTACCCGGCCCCAACAGCACACAGTTTGCATCAACTCTTCAATCTGGCTTATGCTAACATCCTCCGCTACCCCAGCAAGTAGTATGGCATGAGCTGGGTCAAGTGCCTCTCCTTTACACCAGTTATTGAGTGTCTCTTGGTATTTGTGGTAAAATACACGCACCATGTTCTCACAAATAATAACAACAAAATTAGAGGTAACTGAACCTTCTAGATAGATACAAATCTATGAGACGCATCCCAGCGGTGCCTTCATTTTGTATAACGCCCCCTTCCTGTCACAGGGAATTTTAAGGGTGACGCCCCGGTTCTTCTATATGATGGGTCCAATTGGTTTAAATTTGTGCTACTACCTACTTCAGGCCTTTCATCTCAAAATACCAGAAAAATAAATACGACTCACCATGAAACCAAAAGTTAACTCAAATTTTAATTTACTTAATTGAAATCAATCTTTGCCAATAAGAAATAAAAAATATATAATTAATGTAACAGTTGTATAATTTCAATAAAGATCAAACCACAACTGTGTAATCATTTTCTGTCAAAATGAGCTTTACATGTACAATCAAACAGTCATCAATAATAAAGAAATAAAGAACTGTCACAGATTAATGTAATATAACACTTTAAGCTGGCAAATACTACAGAAAATGCCCCTCAGTTTCCGTTGCAGGCCTGTGTCACTGCTCGGGTTCATAGAGGCCAAAAACAAATGGCCACTTCACTCTCTTGAGCCACAAACTAAATCAAATCAGATTGAAAACAGGTACCTGTGATTTAAAGTATAGTCGTTTCAATCAGGATCCTGTGCAATCACAGTCAGGCAGTTTCCTAATCAGAATCCATCCCAGCGGAACACGCTCGGCAGACGTCAGTGGTAATCAACTCCTCCAAACAGTGCGGGCGCTTCCTACCGTGGCAAGGCCCTTCCGAACTCAGAATTATCTCACTCTGTTCAGTGGTAGATGGCAATCCAGTCAGCCCCCCGGGTTCATATTCGTTATTGTCCTCCTCATCAACAAGCGCTATCCTAGACAGTTTATGCGAGATGTATTGGCTCGCCACCAATAGTTCTCCCGTTAATGTCTGTGACGCACTTTAAATTAGTCCGGAACTTCACTGTAACGCTTAGCCAGCAGTAACTCAAAAGTCCAGGTACTCAAATTCTACTTTAATGTCCTTAAAATGGGCTATAATGCACTTATTTTTATAAAATAAACTGCACATACAGGACGTCATCCCCTCCTTCTCGTCTTTTGTACTTTCACATGCAATCTCCCGTTTCTCCCTCATAGTTCGTCCCGCCCCTTCCATATACTGATACCTGATTGGTCATACTTCACCAAGCACCCAATTACATTACAAAGAAATAAAAATAACAGACCCAACAGTTTAGGTTGTCTCTGAGCACATTTCCATGCAGTACATTTTAACCTAACTTTGTGCAATTTTAAAGACAAATTTATTTGAATATGATATATGAAACCCATAACAAATACTGTAGCACGGGCTACATTAGCAATGCCATCATTGCAGTGTTAATTGTGAACTTTACATATACGTTTGCAGGAATACATAGAGATACTCCAGGCTAAATGCATCTGTTTATAGCACTTGTGTTCGCTGTAGTAATTACCACTGAATAGTAGAGTTTTAAAATGACAACATATTTACAGTGGAAGTGTGCTCAAGAATCACACTGGAAAATGTTTTGTTTTGTCTGTCCATCTGATATCCTCAGCCACCCAGAACGGTGTTTGCGTTTTAAAATTAATTGCCCAGGATGTTTAAAATTGAAGTGCAACACCCGCTTAACTGGAAGACTGTACTTGAAGGTTCAGACTAAATTTAAAAGCTAAATAATTAAATTAATCACTGGCATAAAGACAGCACGACTGATGATGTACAGGGCAAAATAAACTGAGGTTTAGTATCATCCACAAACAGTCATCACATCTTTGGCAGATGAAATTTGGCAAATGTATGTGTCTATGTCCTTTGGAAATATCAGCCTTATGAGCTACATTAGCATCATTGTGCAACTTATTTCTTGAACTTGTATCAACTGATGCCTGAACGATGACATATGAAGCTCTGCTGAAAACAATTGCTAAGATACGAAGCTTGGATGTTCAGAGCAGCATCTGTTTTACCAATCGTCTGCTCTTGAGGAAAAGACTTCAATGGGAGGAAAAACAGGACAGGCTTCAGGACGAGGCGAGGGGAGTTTTTTTTTTTTTTTGCAGGGGAAGTTTCCCATTTCACCCTTTAGGACACATTCTAAGTTAAACATCTCTTACATTCTGTCTGTTTCTCTGCCACTCACTGCATAAGCCACAAACTGTCCACCCAGACTTCAAAGATCTCTGCCAGAGCAATGTAAGGGCAGATGGCGTTTGTTTGAGTCTTGGCATGGAAAAGCATTGCTTGAGTTCTAGCAAGATCAGGGATGATCAGAAAGCAGTTCTTGACACCAACACTAAATAATCATTCTAGTGACCGTGGATTTTGCAGGCTAATTGAGCAAGATAATACTCTTAAATACATTTAAATCTGCTTGTCCCAAGAGCTAGGAAATAATATTTTCCCCCGAAATGATACTTCGGATTGACAAGTTTCAAACTGTTGCAGGCCAAGTCAAATCATAAGACAGACCAAGTCGTTTTTGAGCATAAGCTCAAAGCTCACAAGGACTTTTAGAAAAACATCAGATTTTTATTAATATTATATTTCAGATGATATTATAATTCTTGAAGTTCGGATAAATCTATGTACATCATCAGTTCCTCATCCATTCCCAGTCATTTGCAGATCTCAGTAAGGAGACCTGAGCAGTATCCAGAACCCCATAGTGAAAAGTTTCATTTGCAATTCAAATGCATAATTTTTCAAACCATATTTGTAAACATATTCATACACTAATATCCATATTAGGAACACCTTTTGTCAATCACCATGTCAGTTTTTGGCCCTTGTATGTTTTGCACAGAATAAAACTGGTGCATGCACTAACATTGTAACCAGACAATAGAATAAAAAGTGAAGGATGAAAAATAACTGCTATAATGTCATGCATCAATTCTTCCAGGAAACGTTGACCAATTTCCCAGTCTTTCACCATCTCGTTTTTTCTTCTTTAACTGAACTGGCCCAAGTTCATGACATTACTCCTCTCAGAATTTCCAGTTCTATTATATTGTATTATATTCCAAGATTCAAGAGGCCAAATGTTATATTGCCAAATAGATCACAAACTTTCCAGTTTCTTCAATTACTGTAACAATTTTCCAGAATGAAATCACTGTCTGATTCCCATTTACAGGACATGATGTCAAACAGTGGAACATCAAGTGTGGATTATGCTTCTGCATAGCATCAAAAAAAAGTTTTAGTTTTTTTGTATACAGATAAATGCAAATCCACTGTGTTGAAGCAATCAGAACATAACAACAATTATTGTGCTTATAAGAAAAACACACAGAATTGCAATTCCCAAAAGCAGTCATACTGTCCGAAAAACAACAGAGCTTTGATATTTCAAAATACCACTTGATATCTTTCCTTATCAAAAAGTAGTATACTTCAAGTTTATTTTATTAAGTATACTTATGTAAAGTTCAAGTATTCAAGTATTTTTAAGTATACTTTATGTAATAAGTATACAAATATCAGTGTATTAGTAGTATTATTGTAAGTGTACTATTTCAATACTCCTTGGGACTAAATTGGCCCACTATCTAGTATATAAAAGTATACATTTGAGTCAGTGATGTAGTCTATGTGATATGCAGGTATACGCCTTATACCTACTAGGGAAGGTCAAGGATTTGCGTATACCCAGTTAAAAAATCATGCGGATACGTAACAACATCGTTTTGTGACAGACCTATCATAAGTTAATTAATAAATTCACCCAGTCTGTGTTGCGAAGCACCGTCTTTCTGATAATCACGCCTTATTTCTGTTGACGACTATTGCTAAGCTTGAAATTAACTAATAAAGGAGATATGAAACCAACTACATCCTCTCAGTGTTTTCGTAAGCCTGCCCCTGAAGCTGCTGCTTCTTCGGGTGACACTACAAACAGATGACAGGAAAGTTAACATTATAAAAATGACAGAAAATGAGCCAGAAGGCTGATACTATCGTAACATTACCGGGTACGTGGTAGAGTATACATTGTCATTAAATTAACTGTAACAGCAGGGGATTGTTGGTGTGTAAGAACAATGAGTGATTTCAATAAACAAAAAGTTCATATTTAGTGATTTACATTGTCTGAATATAACAGTATTGCATGATTTCGCTCTATTTCGTCAACTAAAATAGTTTCAAATAAACTCACAACTGAGCCACTGCACATCTCCATTCAAACACAGCGTTGTTTCATTTATGAATGAATCTGCGCTTAAACGAATATAGTGAGTCAATTAAATTACTCATTCATAAAGACAGTCGCTGCCCGAGTTCCAATATGCATACTATCCATCCTAAATGTGATGATAGTAATTTTTCAATACTATTTGGGGCAGATAGGGTGGAGAGTATGCACATTGGGACACAGAGACTTGCTTTGTTCGAACGAATCAGCCGTTCGAACAAATCAATTGAATTAATGATTCAGTGATAAAATCAGTAACTTGTCGCCACCTAATGGCAGTCTTAGTTTCATTTTTAAAGTACAATTTTCAGTTATTTAAATCATTGAATATTTCCATATTCAAAATTGTATATTTAAAAGATTAATCTCAACATGAATTTATGAAGTGAATTGCACCCATGCCACCGCTGAGCCTCATTAAATCTCTGTAAATACCTACAAGACACTTTTATGTTCTTCTGTGCCTCTTCTGTAAGGAAAATGTATTTAGTTAATAATGATTTTATTTGATCGCTAACCTATTCTTCTTATTGCATTGTTTTAATTATACATTTTGAAAAAAAAGCTTATAAAAGTACACTTTTGAATTTGACATGAAAGGTAACACTTCAAATAAATTTAGAAAAAAATGCCCCTGTAAATGACTTTAAGGAATCGAATATTACTTTGTAATGGGAAGGCACATTTTTGTTATTGAGGAGAAGGTGGTCCTGCATTTTTTTTACTGTGTCCCTAATATTAATTTTAATTTTTAAATTAGCAGCACAAGTTGCAAAAACTAAAAGTAAGCGTAGAGCCCTGTTTAGTGAGTGTGGTGGTGCTTATGAGAGACTCTGGAACGGGTGAGTATGAGGCTGGGAAGGAAAAAAATCACAGTATACTCACTACAAAAAACTAGACTACACTGCTTGTTTAAGTAAACTTTAAGTATAACAGTAGTAAGCCTTGAGTACACAACTAGTTTACATGAAGGTTTTTAGCTTGTACTACAATTATACTAAAAGTTAACATAGGTATACTTATAGTTTACTAATTCAATTATTGTAGTATAATTTTTTGTACACTTTGAAGTAAAGTCTAAGTAAACTAGTAACTAGTTTATTAGTTTTATACTGAAAGTATACTCATAAATTAAAGTGAACTTTACGTCAAACTTTAAGTATACTACTATGTCCCTATTAGGTATTAATTTGTATATATTTTGTTAAATGAATATCTGAACATACAAAACACCAAAATAAATAACTGATTATCTGCTTGTAAACAGAAACATTTTATTCTAGCTTCATGCATTCCTTTTTAAACACTTGAATGTAGGTAAGTTTCATTAAAAAGGAAATAAATCACATTTTGAACAAAAAGCTGAAAAAGACTATGCATTCGATTCAGAATGATAATCAAAACATAGATGGAGTCAATCAACACCCCAAAGCTTAACAGTCGTTATTACCTCTTCATTGGTCGATATTTTATTCCATAAGGTTACAGAATTTTGATGCTGTTTTATGTCTGATGATCGTGTTAGATTACACGTGGAAGCATCTGTTGTTTTGGTTTCCACTTCGCATGTGTTTTAGAAAAACTGTACAGAAGAGTATAGCTCAAATATGTTTAGATTTTTTCGAAGTATGTCAAGTTTATTTAAATGTAATTTTAAGTATATTTATGAGAAGTAAATACAGCCCATTTCTGAGAAGTACATAGAACAATTTGACTAAAAGTATACTTTCCTATTTCAAGTTTAAAAGAAGTATACTTATAGCACACTTCTTTTTCGTAAGGATTGCCTGGATATTAGAAATATGGTCAAAGTTATTCTGAGGAATTGTCATTGTAATTGTATTTAATAATCATAGCATGGATTTGGTGTCCAACAAATCTTGACTGGCTATAAATGTGAAGCTACGAGCCAAGATACAGTAGGATGCTTGCCACACACAAATAGACCAAGTGTTCTGGAACTCCTAACCGAAAGGAAAGACGAACAGTTTCCACGCTATTGACATCACAATCATAACCATTTACATTATTGTGGTTCGAAGCATGATACGTGCTCCTATCCACATGCCCACAATACATTTATCTTGGGTTTCCATCAGCAGACTATCCTTAATTGTTCTGGTCTCCACGTGAGAGATGAGCAAGGGAAAGCTACAGAACTCCTGAGTCACTCTGTCCTGAAATTAAGCAGTCACACATCATACAGGAATTGACGTCTGCTGTGGGTTTTATATTCCCCCACAAATAATGGCTATGCAAAAACCTCTACAGTCTGTTTCTACTTAAAAGGCTGTTTATATGCATATTCACTTATTATGAGAAGCAAATATGTAAGAGGCTGACAATAAGCTGAACATATACTTGTTTAATTAGTGACATTTATCCTGCATTTTTAAATCTTTATTTGAATGCGGCAATATTTTGAGAATACGGGCCCTGGTTTTTAAATCACTAAATAGTCTTGCACCGGTTTATCTCACTGAGTTGTTGCTTTCACACAAACCAGTGAGATCACTAAGATCGGAACATTTAAAAATGCTATCCGTTCCTAGGTCCAGACTGAAACATCGTGGTGATCAAGATTTTGCTGTTGCCGGGCCAACTCTTTGGAACAATCTCACTGTAGCTATCCGAACAGTACCTTCTCTATAAACCTTTAAATCTATGCTTAAATCTTATTTATTTGAAAAATGTATGATGGGTTAAAGTGGGGTAGGGTTGGGGTTAGATGCTCCATGAAAGTATGAGTTTATATAGAATTATTTCTATTTTTACAAATGCGTGCAAACCATTAAACTTAGACGAACAACAGGGGACCCTGCAAGTCGAAAAATTATGTTAAAGGGGTACCTTGAGCGTCAAAAAGAAATGCCAAATTGGTCCTGACCAAGCTTCAATATGTGATGAGTTGGCTATCAGTGGAAATAAAATAGCATATTGCAAAGGAACAAACATAATATAATTGATTTGATAGTCAACTTAAGACAAACTAATTAAGAGCACTAGTAAGCACAGACTGGAGGAAAGGTGGCAAAAACAATGGATGGGAAAAAAAGGAAGGGCAATAGGTTTACAAAGTCGAAGAAAAGGGGGAGAGATGAGATATGCAGGAAGGAACAGAAGAGATAACATCATATTTTGACACAAGACTAAACAGAGGTAAGATAAAAATAGGTAATAATACAGGTAGATGTGAATGATGTGGGCAAGAAGAAACAGTAAGACATGTTCTGCTCCATTGTCAGAAATCTGAGGCTGAAAGAAAGAATTTGATCCAAAACATAAGGAAGGTAAACTAATAGACAGGATCAGGAAATGACTGTTATTGGCTCCCTTTTTACTATCTTTAGAATAACTTTTGAATTTAGAATTATTGAAGATATAAAAAGGCAAAGATGGGAAAGGGAAATTAACACTTGAATACTTCAATTACCAGATGTCCTGATCCACACTCCATAGTTGGTGGGTTTTAATGCACCATTTTTTTTGTCTGCATATGGCCAATACAAAATAAAAATCTTCCAATGAAAGTTTTATATGCAGGTGCATAAAAAAGAATATTGTGAAAACGTTATTTTTTTGTAACATTTCAAAAAGTAAAACTTTCATATATTCTATATTCATTACATGTAAAGTAAAACATTTCAAACGTTTTTTTCTGTTTTAATTTTGATGCTTAGAGCTTACAGCACAATCAGTATTTTAAAATATTAGAATATTTACATTTAAGTTTCAATAAATGACCAGTATAAATTACATTTACAGTATATAGAAACCCACCAAATCCGTGCTATTGAAACACACTTGCATGAGACTGTCGTTCACTTTCGCGCTCTCTCGAGCAAATAAGCAAATACACAAAATATTATGTCAAAATGGTTGTCTAAGAACTTTAAATAAGAAATAATTGATGACGAGCTGTTGAATTCTTAGAAATTAATGCACACCTGGGGTAGTAATGCAGCAAATGTATTTGTTTTGCCAGTGTTGTTGTGGGTTTTGGATATTTTGCTGTTTAAGGACCTCTGAAATAACTCATTATTTCAGTAAACAATAAATTATTTTGCAAAGTGATATGTAATGCAGTCAAGAGCTGCCTGGAAATATGTTCGCCGTGCGTTTCCCTGAAAATAATTGCACACCTTAGAACGGCCATCAGCCCATCAGATTCAAGCATTCAACTGCCCTGTTGTATAATAAAATAAAAAAGTAAATAAATAAATAAATTAATTGAAATTCAATTGCATTATTTGCAAATTACAATTGTAGCTCTAGACAGTTACCTATGGCAATTATTTTATTTTATTAATTGTCTGATTGATTTATAGTCTCAAGCATTCAGAAATCACGCAAAAGAAAATTAAGCAGTTTTACTACGATAAAACCATGGTTAATTTCTGTAAGGGTTGTGATGTCCATATGTTTTTTTTTGTGGAAGAAATTATAGAGGCTGTGTCATCTAAATTATAGTGGCTGTTGTTTTCCCTGGGAATTGGCATATAGGGAGCGGTGGTACTACGAGGATATGTCATGAAACCGTTAACATTAGGCCTAAATTTAAGTGAAAATGGATGGCAGTTAATTTGCAGCTTTTTGTGTGTTTGAAACCAGCAAAAATTGCAAGATAGTGTTGAACACAGATTCACTAATTCACATCACGCATCATGGAGCGTTTCTGTGAATGTAGAAAACAGATTAAAACTTGGCTATATAGGCTACATAAAGGAAATATATAGGACATAATATTATTTTATTACCTTTGTTTCCCATTCAGTGTTATGGAAAAGAACCATCACATTTCACACATTTATAAACTAAGAAAAAGCTACAATTTGAGACCAGAAACGCATCACGTAACTGTAAGAGTAAATAATAATAATAATAACTATGCACCCATTTGTAAGGAAGGTTGCAAATGAACTAATTTCTCTATCCAATGCTGTCACGTCACATGACAAAAGAACGAACGACTCGAAAGTTGAACTAGTCAATTCTCTTTCCGGCTCTGGCTGCATAGGTTTAGCTTATTGGGCTGTCATGTGATGAACGAACGACTCAAACCCGAAGAATCGAGAGATTAAATAATCAATTCTCTTTCCGGCTCAGACTGCATATGTTTAGCTTATGGGGCTGTCACGTGATGAACGAATGACTCAAATCCGAAGACTTTGTCAGATAAGAGGTGAGGTGAGCTAATCATAGACCAAAGACCTAGGAAAAAAATTATATATTTTTTTCGGTTTCTTACAGCATTATAGTTTTATATTGTTTGTAGTGTGATGTTATAAAAGATGTCGGCGCGTATGGATGCAGCGGCTTTAAGCTCTCCCGTTCTGTACTTTTCGTTTATGTTTTTGTTTGTTTGTCTACTCGTTATTGTTAAAATCTGTCAGGTAAATCACAGTTACAGTCGACTAGATATCTTAAACATTGGGTTTCGATGTAATCAAGAAGTTACAAGCGAATTTATGGAGTTACACAACATACCGGAGGAGATAGCCAGGACACCAGGCTCTCCATGGATTGTTATCGGCTCTAGCAAGCGGCGAAGGCGGAAGAGATACAGGAAGTAAAAGCGCGGATGCCAGTCGGGGCTACTAGTTTGGCTAAAGAAACAACCTAGCAAACCACCGCTTCCTAGAGTATTTCTCACCAATGCCAGATCACTTGCCAACAAAAGGGATGAATTACAAATGCTAATCGCCACAAACAATATCATGAAGGACTGCTGTATTCTTTTGATAACAGAGACAAGGCTGAACCCGCTCATACCTGATGCCACTATGGAGCTAGCTGGACGGACAACATTCCGCTGGGACAAAAACAAAGATTCCGGTAAGACCAAGGGTGGCGGCCTCTGCATTTACATGCACGAGGACTGGTGCGCAAATGCTAACATCATAGACAGTCATTTTTCTCCCGATTTGGAATACTTAACTGTTAAATGCAGGTCCTTCTATCTGCCTCGGGAGTTTGCTGCTGTTTTGGTTACAGCTGTTTACATCCCACCTGAAGCTAAAGCTAACACAGCTCAAAGCTACTTGCTGCATGCTATAAACTCCAACAATCTATTCATCCTGACACTGTTCACATCATAGCTGGGGATTTTAATCATGCAGACTTAAAAAGAGTTCTTCCCAAATTTCATCAGCACATCAAATGTGCAACAAGAGGGAAAAACATCTTGGACAAGGTGTACTCCAATGTCAAGAAAGGCTACAGGTCAATTCCACTGCCTCACTTAGGGCAGCCAGACCACCTTTCTGTGCTTTTAATCCCAGCATACACCCCTTTAAGAAGGAAAACTCCCACCACTACCAGTATTGTGAAAAAATGGCCAGAAGGAGCCTCTTCTCAGCTCCAAGACTGCTTCGAAAGAACCAATTGGGATGTGTTTGAGAATCAGGAATTGGAAGAGTACACATCAAAATTACTATGCTACATTAAGAACTGTGTTGACAATGTCACTGTCGACAAACACATCTGGATTTATTCCAACCAGAAGCCCTGGATGACCAGAGGGGTCAGGACCCTTTTAAAAGAACGTAATGCTGCCTTTGGGTCCAGAGATAAAGCCCTATACAGTGCAGCCAGAGCTAACCTTAAGAAAGGGCGCAAAAGCAGAGTACAAGGTTCAAGGTTCTTTTATTCGTCACATACTCAATACTACAGGATATAATCAGTAGTGAAATGTAAATCAGGACAGGTCTGCTCAATGGACAGTGCAAAAAAATAAAAATAAACATTAAACATAACACAAGAGAATATATATAAATATAGGTAAGAATAAAATAAAAATAAGAAAAAAAAATAAGGGGTAAAATTTGCAATGAAATATAATGTGCAATACAGTATACTGTGGACTTAATAAATAATAATATAAACAGGGATGTGCAAGAGGAATGTGCAAACAGCAAGAAGAATGTGCAAACATGGTTGTACCGGGTATGTACACATTAAATTGAGACATGTAAATGTAAATGTTATGAGACCAAGTTTAAGTTTGAGTTTAGGAGCCTGATGGCCTGAGGGAAGAAGCTCCTCCTCAGTCTCTCAGTTTTTGCCATCATGCTCCTGAAGCGCTTTCCAGATGGCAGTAAAATGAAGAGACGGTTACCGGGGTGATTTGAGTCCTTGATGATTTTTACAGCTCTGCTTTTGCAGCGTTTGAGGTAGATGTCCTACAGAGAGCGGAGAGCAGACCCTGAGATGCGCTCAGCTAAGCGCACGACTCTCTGCAGAGCTTTGCAGTCCTGGTTTGTGGCATTACTATACCACACTGAGATGCACTGAGTCAATAGGAATTAAAGATTGAGGACCACTTCACATACAACGACCCACAATGGCTTTGGCGGAGGATTCAACATCTTACAAACAACAAAAGCATTAATGACAAAATCTCACATGCTAATGTCTCGTTGGCAGAATAACTTAACTGCTTCTTTGCCTGCTTTGAAGTGAAAGCGACAGAGACAGTCACATCACCAACACCGCCAATGGACACGCACCCCCATTCACAATACAGGAGCACAGGGTTAGGAGTGTGGTTAGGGCTGTTAACCCAAAGGAGACTGCAGGCCCAGATGGAGTGATGGGAAGGTGCTCAAATGGCGCTTTTCCACTGCATGGTACGGTTCGGCACGGCTCGTTACGGCTCAGTTCGGATTATTCACGTGTCGTTATAGTGGTCTCTACTGCCATGACATCATCGTAAACGCGCCACAAACAAACTCACAACAAAGAAAGGAGACGGAATAGTGTTCTTCATTCTCGGCATGTTGATGTTTTTAACAGCAATGAAGAGGCCTATGAAAATGCAGCAGCAGAGACTGTGGTGGCAGTGCCACAGGCTGTAGAGGAAGAGGGCAGGTGTGCTGCGTTACTTGATTAGTTAACTATTCATGTAGCGTGTTCTGTAAAGTGAATTATCAATAAACTTTTGAATATTTCTAAATGTTCAATGTATCCCTTGTTTTTTTATGTATGTGTTGGTTTGTATCATCATGGCATTAATCATTTGTCTTTTTCAAGAGGTTCATTACGTGCTCATACTATAATAAATTTGTAATATAGTCTGGAGGTACACTTATTCAATCAGATTGTTTTTAATTGAAGCAAAACACAGATACAAAGGTAAAAATATAAACAGAAGACATACTCTGAAAATATAGCAAGTTAAAAAGTATATACATAAGGTTTTTTCCTTCGGCGTCACCCCATCAAGCTCACACTGGATCCGCTCCTTGGCTATCAACGAGAGGAACGTCTCCTCAACAGATCACGAAACAGAAATTTTTTGGTTGATACAAAAAGGTGCGTCCGATCCTTCGCTGGCGGTGCTGATTTAAATCTAGCGGGTCTATGTTGGGTCTTGTGTCGCTATCTGTGAAGAGTTGATCTTCACCGCTGGGAATGGCAGTACTGGCACACACATTATACATATACATACACACTTACCTCATTCCAACCCCTGCTGTTTAGCCATCGGAGAGCGGGTGCACACGTAATCTCGATGGCACACGGACATTTCACACAATCTTCACCCCCTTTACCGTATACATACCCCGGATAAACCACACAGACACTGTTGTTGGTTTGAAGTTTTATTGTTAGTTTGTTTTGTCTTGTGTGGGAAGTAGTCGGACTTCCACATTGTGCCGGCAAAACCAAACGATCGAGCGGCGCTTGCTTATGACGTCACAGCCGCGCCGCGCCGGCGCAATGCGATCGTAGTCCGACGAAACCATTGTTGATTTTTGTGTGGGGAACGGTCGTCTTTTCTGAGGAGAGAAAATATATTAAATGTTAATGATTTGTGTTATTAATATATGGTTTCAATAATGGTTTACTAGTCTTTGTTTCATAATGTGATTTGTTGTACATGAAGTTTATCATTTGAAATGAAATTACAAGATTAAATACTTACCTGTTAATGGTACCCTCCGGGTAGGGGGTGGAGCCTGGCCTATAAGAAGGGAGGCCAGGCTCACATCAAGGGCTTGTTTTCCAAGCCAGCGAACGTGCTACTGCGGTGCCGTAAGCAAAATTAGACCTCTAGTATATTGTGGATACTCGTTTGTACATATTATTTGTTGTTTATTTTGTTCTTTTATTTTTTGTTTGTTGGTACTTTGTTACATTGCTCACCACTGGATATTTTTGCGGCGCACTGTAAATAAAAGTCACCTTTCATTTACTTCTACGGGTCAAGCCATCATTTTGTTTTGTTTTCCGGACCTAAAACGTCCCGCAGTAGATCTGCAAGTGTCTACAGCATCACATTTGGTGGCAGCAGTGGGATGGCTACCCGTAAGAAAGCGCCAAAAGGGAAAAGACCTGGTTTGCGTTCCCAAGCAAAGGACGCTTTTAAAGAGGATGTTGCATGGGACACGCTGGGGACATCATCGGAAGAAGAGGCATCAGTGGGGCTTCCAGGTGCCCAGAGCGAGCCAGGCCCATCCCATTCCAGTGAAGGCGGCATGGTGAGCCTCATGAGAGAGTTTCTTGATGCGCAGCAGCAAAGGGAGGACAGGTACCTTCGGGAGCTCCGAGGGTTACGAGACTCCATTCTGCAGACAGTCAGGTCTGCACCAGTGACTCCAAGTGATACCAGGAGCATGCGGATGGAACTCCCGACTCCTGCGCCACGGAGAGTGTCCACAGACAATGCACCAGTTCAACTTACTGATTCACCACCAAGAGCTTCTACTCAGCAGAGTTTGCCACCTCGTCGAACGGAGATGCCGGTGCCAGTTCTACAGAAGGGGGATGACATCGAGAGCTATCTTCGGCGATTTGAGCGACTGGCCAGGGCCTGGCGATGGCCAAGAGAGGAGTGGAGCTGTCGGTTGGTGCCACTGTTGACGGGACAAGCGTTGGAGGCGTACCTAGCGATGGATGAGGATCAAGCAGACGATTACGACGACTTGAAAGATGCGCTTCTGCAGAAATTCAACATTTCACCAGAGACTTACCGTCAACGATTCCGAGCAGCGACAGCACCAGAAGGGGAGTCTCCGACAGAAACGTATCATCGTCTGCGAAATCTCTACCAGCGCTGGGTAAGACCGGATTTGCATACCAAAGAGGAGGTTGGAGAACTCGTGATCTTGGAACAGTTACTTCGAGTGCTCCCTTTCGACAGCCGAACCTGGGTTAAGGAGCACGAGCCAACATCAGGACTGGAAGCCGCCAAGTTGGCCCAGCAGTACATGAACGCTCACAGAACTGTTCCTCGTTCTCAACCCCCTAAAGGTAAAGCACGCTACATCCAACATGCTAGTGATCATGGGTTTGAACTGAGCCACCAACCCCAAGAGATTACAGCAGATACACAAGGGTTTAAAATTACAACTGGTCAACGACTCATTTGTTTTTCATGTCAGCAACCAGGGCACAAGGCTTCAGTGTGCCCGGTAAGGAAGTCCAAGTTGACTGGATTTTGTTATGTCCCTAGAGAAGAAGACAATGTCACTGACTTTGGTGGGGAGGGACAAACTAGTCAAATGGTTTTGGACATTTCTGTTAACGGACACTTTCTGAAAGCTATGCTGGACACTGGTAGTTCATTGTCTCTTATTAAGTCTTGTCATGTGTCTAACGTCAACTATGCTTCTACAACGGCAGTACAATGTGTACATGGGGATGTAAAGAGGTATCCCCGGGCAGAAGTGTTAGTTGGTGTGCAGGACCAGGTGTACATGCTAAATGTAGCAGTAGTGGACAATCTGCCTGCTGATATGATTTTGGGAAGGGACATGCCTGTGCTGACTGATTTGCTGATTGCTGATGTGAATGTTGACCATGATGTTAACCCAAATGTCGAAATGGATGTTAATGTGACCACTTATGGCACTGAACAATCTTTTCCTGCTGTGACAAGGGCCCAAGCTAAGGCAGGTATTCAGCCCTTGCCAGACTTAGACAGTAGTCTGCTGCAGGGTGGGACTAAAGGCCCGAGAAAGACACGCCGCCAGCGGCGCCTCATAAAGTACATGGGTACTCCAGTCCCTAAACCTTCCACGGAGGGTCTTGAGGTTAATGGCTGGCAGGTCCCAGAAAATATTAGTGAACTGCAACAGGAAGATGAAACCTTGAGACCGTTGTTTGCAAAAGTTGGTTGTACAAGTGATCCTAATGTGGTCAATGAACAGTATGTTTTGCAAAATGATGTGTTGTATGTGCAAACGGGTGATGTTTTACGTTTAATTGTTCCCCTGTCTTGTCGCCCCTAGTGTTACATCTGGCACATACAGTTCCATGGGCAGGCCATCTGGCCCAACACAAAACATACACACGCATTAGTTCACGATTCTATTGGCCAACCATGTATACTGATGTCCAAACATACTGCACTACATGTTCCACATGTCAAAAGACCAGTACTGTGCGTCAGCGGGGCAGAGCACCACCCTACATCCGCTACCCATCATATCTACCCCCTTTCGACGCATCGCCATGGACATTGTGGGACCACTGGAGAAGAGCAGTGCGGGACACCGATACATCTTAGTCATCTGTGACTACGCGACAAGGTACCCGGAAGCATTCCCACTTCGCACCATCACTACGCCGAAAGTCATCCACGCTCTCATCCAGCTGTTCTCCAGGGTAGGCATCCCAGAGGAGATTCTAACCGACCAAGGTACAAACTTCACTTCCCGCCTGATGAAGCAGCTCCACCAGCAACTGGGTATCACCGCGGTGAGAACCAGTCCCTACCACCCGCAAACCGACGGACTGGTGGAGAGATTCAATCAGACACTGAAGAGCATGCTGCGGAAGTTCGTCACAGACACAGGACGCGATTGGGACAAGTGGCTGCCCTTCGTTTTGTTCGCCTACAGGGAAGTACCTCAAGCCTCAACCGGCTTCTCCCCCTTCGAGCTCCTGTATGGGTGGCAGGTCCAAGGCCCATTGGACCTGCTGAAGAAGGCCTGGATGGCGCCAGCAGATAAGACAGAAGAGAGGAGCATTGTTAAGTTCGTCTTGGAAATGAGAAACCGGCTCGAGCGTTACAGAGAAGAAGCCAAAGAAAACCTACAGCAGGCACAAGCGTCACAAAAGAAGTGGTACGATCAACAGGCACGATTCCGTCAACTACAGCCGGGGCAAAAGGTGCTGTTACTGTTACCCACCTCTACAAGCAAGCTCCTGGCAAAGTGGCAAGGGCCATACACTGTGGTAAGGAAGATGGGACCAGTAACCTATGAGATTCACCACCCTGACAAGAGGAAATCGCACCAGACTTACCACGTAAACCTGCTGAAGGAATGGAAAGAAACACCCAATGATACACCAGAGAGGTCGTTGATGGTAAGAAAAGTGGATGATGAGGAAGAGGATGAGCCTGCTCCAGAGGTGAGACCTCAGAGACACCCTGCAAAGGTGAACTTGAGCCATCTGAATGATCCCTTAAGGGCTGAAATACACGACCTCCTGGACCGCTTTCCCATTACTGTTCCGTCAGAGGCCTGGGCGGACAGAACTGGTACAGCACAGCATCCACCTTACAGATACAACCCCTTCAAGACAGCGGCCGTACCGAATACCAGAGAGACTACTGAAGCCTTTGGGGGAGGAAATTGAGATGATGAAACAGTTGCATGTAATCGAACCATCCAACAGCGAATGGAGTAGCCCCCTAGTCATCGTCCCGAAAAAGGATGGGTCCTTGCGTGTCTGTGTCGACTTCCGCAAGCTTAATGCCCAGTCAAGGTTTGATGCCTACCCGATGCCTAGAATTGATGACTTGCTGGAGCGGATAGGACAGGCCCGGTACATCACTACCTTAGATCTGTGTAAGGGGTACTGGCAGGTGCCCCTTGATCCGAACTCCAAACCATACACTGCATTCAGGACGCCAGTGGGACTGTTCCAGTTTACGGTCCTACCCTTTGGGCTGCACGGGGCACCTGCGACCTTCCAGCGACTCATGGATCAAGTTCTCCAGGGCTGCGAAGGGTGGTCTGCTGCATACTTGGACGATGTTGTGATCTACAGCAATACATGGACAGACCACCTGGAACATCTGCGACAGACTCTGGAGAAGATCCAAGCGGCAGGCCTGTCCTTGAATGTGGCAAAGTGCGAGTGGGCTAGGCAAGAGACCGGCTACCTGGGATACCATCTGGGCAATGGCGAACTGCGACCCCAGATATGCAAGGTGGAAGCAATTCAGTGCAGTCCCCGACCTAGGACGAAAAAGGAGGTGAGATGCTTCCTGGGCCTAGTGGGCTGGTACCGCAGATTCATCCCTGACTTTGCTAACATTGCAACACCACTAACGGATTTACTAACCAAAACTGGGAAGAACCCCGTGGCATGGACTGGTGCCTGTGAGGAAGCATTCAACACCCTAAAAGAGAGAATGTGCTCCGACCCAGTCCTACAAAGCCCCAACTTCGATCAGCAGTTCCTGGTGCAAGTGGATGCTTCAGAGAAGGGAATTGGAGCAGTGCTAGCACAGGGGACTGCGGGAGAGGAGAAGCCAGTCGTGTTCCTGAGTAGGAAACTTTTGCCCAGAGAAACCAGGTATTCCACGATCGAGAAGGAGTGTCTCGCTATTAAGTGGTCCCTGGAATCCCTCCGATACTACCTTTTGGGGAGAGAGTTTGACCTGGAGACGGAACATCGGGCATTGACGTGGATTCACACGATGAAAGATCATAACGCCCGCATCACAAGATGGTACCTAGCACTCCAGCCCTACATTTTCAATGTACGATATCGGCCTGGGAGGCTTAACCTGGTTGCCGACTACCTGTTCCGGTACCCGGACAGTACGCGGCTTGGAGAGGGGGAAGGTGATGTGAAGAGTTGATCGTCACCGCTGGGAATGGCAGTACTGGCACACACATTATACATATACATACACACTTACCTCATTCCAACCCCTGCTGTTTAGCCATCGGAGAGCGGGTGCACACGTAATCTCGATGGCACACGGACATTTCACACACTCTTCACCCCCTTTACAGTATACATACCCCGGATAAACCACACAGACACTGTTGTTGGATTGAAGTTTTATTGTTAGATTGTTTTGTCTTGTGTGGGAAGTAGTCGGACTTCCACATTGTGCCGGCAAAACCAAACGATCGAGCGGCGCTTGCTTATGACGTCACAGCCGCGCCGCGCCGGCGCAATGCGATCGTAGTCCGACGAAACCATTGTTGATTTTTGTGTGGGGAACTGTCGTCTTTTCTGAGGAGAGAAAATATATTAAATGTTAATGATTTGTGTTATTAATATATGGTTTCAATAATGGTTTACTAGTCTTTGTTTCATAATGTGATTTGTTGTACATGAAGTTTATCATTTGAAATGAAATTACAAGATTAAATACTTACCTGTTAATGGTACCCTCCGGGTAGGGGGTGGAGCCTGGCCTATAAGAAGGGAGGCCAGGCTCACATCAAGGGCTTGTTTACCAAGTCAGCGAACGTGCTACTGCGGTGCCGTAAGCAAAATTAGACCTCTAGTATATTGTGGATACTCGTTTGTACATATTATTTGTTGTTTATTTTGTTCTTTTATTTTTTGTTTGTTGGTACTTTGTTATATTGCTCACCACTGGATATTTTTGCGGCGCACTGTAAATAAAAGTCACCTTTCATTTACTTCTACGGGTCAAGCCATCATTTTGTTTTGTTTTCCGGACCTAAAACGTCCCGCAGTAGATCTGCAAGTGTCTACAGCATCACACTGTCAGACTTTGTCTTCCTCTGCTTTTGTTTCCTCACCCATATATGGTCCTTCCTGTTTCCCAGTCATCATTAGTTCAGTCAGTGTCAGCCGTGTGTCTTGATTATGTCCCAGGTGTCTCCAGTTATGTCTCCCTATATATAGTCTGTTCTGCCCCATGTTACCTGTGTATTATTGTTATTGTCATATGTGTCAAGCCCGTGTAGATGTCCATTCCTGTGTCTCCTCCGTTTGTTATTCATTAAATACCCCATTTGTTACAATCCTCGTCTCCTCGTTCCTGGATCCCCGTGTGCAGCACCGTGACAGTCGCAAGTTCGGTGACGCAGTAATGACTATTTTCTCCAGCCAATCAGTGATCAGCAGAGTTTACACGTCACGTTTTGGTAACGGTACGGATCGCTTGGAACCACGGCCGAGGTGGTACTAAAAAAGTACCAGGTACCAAGTACAGTACCCAGTGGAAAACCCCCCAAAAGTGAACTGTACCGAACCGTACCGTGCCGTACCATGCAGTGGAAAAGCGCCAAAAGAATGCGCAGATCAGCTATCTACAGTCTTCACAGAGATCTTCAACCTGTCCCCGTCAACAGGCACCATACCATCCTGCCTGAAGTCAGCAACAATTATTCCATTACCATAGAAGACAGTCATCAGTGGTCTTAACGACTTCCGCCCTGTTGCACTTTCCCCAGTTATTATGAAGTGCTTTGAAATGTCGGTTCAGCAGTACATCAAAGCCAGCCTCCCAGGACCATTTGACC
Organism: Schizopygopsis pylzovi; assembly: GCA_027422435.1. Classification (NCBI taxonomy): domain Eukaryota; kingdom Metazoa; phylum Chordata; class Actinopteri; order Cypriniformes; family Cyprinidae; genus Schizopygopsis; species Schizopygopsis pylzovi. The sequence continues at coordinate 41,196,718 of CM049816.1, forward strand.
CACATCAGTTCGCATACAGGACCAATAAGTCAACATAAGATCAAAGTTCAAGGTTCTTTTATTTGTCACATACTCAATTATACAGAATATAATCTGTAGTGAAATGTAAATCAGGTCAGGTCCGCTCAATGGACAGTGCAAAATACGTAACACAACACAAGAGTATATATATAAATATAGGTAAAAAAAAAAAAAAATGGAGTAAAATGTGCAATACAGCATACTGTGGACTTAATAAATAATAATATAAACAGGGATGTGCAAGAGGAATGTGCAAACAGGTTGTAATGGGTATGTATACAAAGCAGCAATATGGATGTTGGAGAATGGGGGATGTTTTACAGTTTATTAAATTGAGTCCTGTAAATGTTATTAGACCGAGTTTGAGTTTAGGAGCCCGATGGCCTGAGAGAAGAAGCTTCTCCTAAGTCTCTCCATTTTTGCCATCATGCTCCGGAAGCGCTTGCCAGAAGGTAGTAACATGAAAAGTCCTTGATTATTTTAACAGCTCTGCTTTTGCAGCGTTTGAGGTAGATGTCCTGCAGAGAGGGAAGAGCAGACCCTGAGATGCGCTCAGCTAAGCGCACGACCCTCTGTAGAGCTTTGTAGTCCTGATTTAATGAGTTACCATACCACACTGAGATGCACTGAGTCAATACACTTTCTATGGCTCCTGAATAGAAATTTCAAATCCTCAGCTGTCGCAGATGGTACAGTCTTTGCCTGGCTTTCTTAACCTGTGTTTGAATGTGTGCAGTCCAAGTCAGGTCCTCGGAGATGTTTACACCGAGGTACTTGAAGCTGCTCACCCTCTCCACAAGGGTCCCACTAATCATAAGAGGAGTGTGGGGGCTGCTGTCTCTTCCTGAAGTCCACAATCAGCTCTTTAGTTTTTTTCTCCGTTCGAGAGAGACAGTTCTGCCATTGTGACTGCTCTGCACACCGCATTGCTTCACCTGGAACACCTGGAACACACATTCTCTTCTGGCTCTCAATGGAGGCGGTCGCTTTCTCTCCCCGTCCTCACCCTTATCTTCCCTGCTTTGCTCCCTTGTCTCGTGAGAGACTCTCTCTGCACTGCTCTCCAAACTAAAATATTATGGATTAACTGGTCTCTTAATGCAATTGACACTATCAAAACTTGGGTTTCGGGGAACCTGACTGCCCTGACGGAACGTTCGCAGCGGGCTATACGATGGCGCGTGGGAGAGGTGGCGAATCGTGTGTCTTGCGGCTCTTTCCGTGGAGGACATTGATATCTACCTATTCGGAACCATGATAACAGGTATTTTGCTGATTGGATTAGGCTTTTCCCTGGGTTATCGAAGAAAACGGGAACAGCTGTCCAAAGCCCCACAAGGCTGCCCGTATGATTGAAGCTGTGGGAAGAGCGGTCAGCATTGAGACTGAACTATAATCGCAATATGGATTCTACCAAGGAGAAGTTCACGGCTTTACAAAGGGAAATTGATTAAAATGGAGACCAAAATGGACAAAAACGGACAGAGAGTAGCCTGCAAAAATTGGAATGTTTACTCGCCCCAAAGACAAAACAATCTTATCTTTTTCTGGCTCCCCTACAGTGGCCTTGGCAAGGCTGTTGCTGGAATAAAACCCCGGGTGTGCAATGCAGTTAGACGCTCTTGCGTTCCTCCCCCACCCTACAGACATTACAGACATTGCCCCCCCCCCCCCCCCCCGACCATTCGCCTCTGTTCGCTTCGATCCGCTGGCCTGGTCAAGCGGGTCTGACCAGCGCCGGATCAGTGGCTGCGGGATCAGATGGCTGCTTGCTGGGCCGGATTCACTTCCCCTGTGGCTATGTCGTGTATGTGCTTTTGTGTTGCTGAGGTGTTTTTCCTGTTCTCACACTGTACTCCCCAAGGAGCATAGTCTGGGGATACTTTTTTTCTCCTCCCTTTCCTCATGTAAATGCTGTATTTTTCTTCAATTCTACTTGCATTTCACTACTGATTATACTTGTATGATTGTGTATGTGACGAATAATAAAGAACCTTGAACCTTGAACCTTGAACCAAGGAAGCTATGTGAGGATGCTTTTTATTGATTACAGTTCAGCCTTTAACACAGTCCTCCCTGATAGGTTGGTAGCTAAACTGCTGGACTTTGGTCTCTCTCCATATATCTGTCACTGGATTAAGGACTTCCTGATTAACCACCATCAGATGGTTAGATTAGGCTCCCATTTCTCCTCCACCTTAATTCTGAGTACAGGTGTCCAACAGGGCTGTGTGTTGAGTCCACTTCTCTTTTTCATGACTGCACTTCAATCAATCCTACCAATACTATCATCAAATTTGCAGATGACACGACCGTAGTTGGACTCATCTCGAGGGGAGATGAAACAGCTTACAGAGATGAACTTCAGAGACAGACAGAATGGTGCATGGCAAACAAACTGGCTCTGAATGCATCTAAAACAAAAGAGCTCATCATTGATTTCCGAAAGCACAACACAAGCCTTACACCATTGCACGTCAGCTGCGTCTACGTAGAGAGGGTTCTGACCTGCAGATTATTGGGCATGAGCATCATTGAGGATCTTTCCTGGAGAACTAACACTTCAGCAGTGGTCAAAAAAGCACAGCAGTGATTTCTTGAGGACACGTTTTAGGTCCATCAAATCACGGACAAATAGACTTAAAAACTGTTTTTCCCCAGCGCTATACGGGAGCTGAATGCTGTCAGAATACACACACAACATACACATAAACAAATTAGAAATGCACCAATCCGATGGCACATCTCAACTGACACAGGTTAACAACACCCTCTGTATACCCTTGTGTGTATCTATTTAGTACAAAATTACATCTTGTATTATTCAGTTGTGTTTGTGTGTATATTCTGTTGCACATACCTCTCTTTTATTGTGTGCAATATCATGCAGCACTTTTCTGCCCATCGGGCAATTTTCTGTGCAATACCTGGCCGTTCGTTTAGCTGTTAGTGTTTACTGTTATATATTTAAATTAGATGTTTAGCTTGCACTAATTTATGTGTGATTGCACTGGATGGGTTGCTCTAATTTCAATGTACTTTAGTATAGTGACAATAAAATAATCTTGAGTCTTGAATCTTCAACGTTTGCACAAGTAATAGATATGTTAGGGAAGTAACACACAACATCTATATTATATTTTGCTAAAATGAACGAAATAACTCGAAACAATATTTGTTAATTTTTCTGAACGAGACTGAAAGGTCCGAGTCAGTAAAATGATCCGAACTTCCCATCACTAGTAGGGGGCTGTGACACTCAAAAACTACACACATACTTGATGTCACGTGGACAGTTCTGTGATTGGAAAAACAGTTACTGATGGCAGATTTTTGTTTTATTTTGTTTTCGAATGAATCGGTCCTTTAAATAAAATAAAAAATATTGTGTTAATAGCCTACCATAAATGTGGGTAGCAAAGCTCCATGTGGTCATTGCACAAGGAGGCCCTAGCTTAGCAATGATGCTAATAAAAACCAAAACATTTGTGGCATGTCTCTCATAACATTCAGCAAATCATAGTAACATTGAGCAACAGGAAGTGTAAACAAAAGGCATAAAAACAATTAATTGTGTGACCTATAACTGTGCACTGCTCACAACTACCGCCACCATTAATGATGACATGATATATGTTTTTCAAATGATAAATAATTACATTTTGTTTGAGCGTAATTAGCTTTTGTTTTTAGTTTAGAATTGAAAAGGAAAAATCCTAGTAATTCCGAGTAGTTTATAACCAGAACATGTTGTATTACTGAGAAATTCTCCATCCACTTTTCAGCTTCCACGAAGGATGGATTGTCAGGATTTATTTTTTATCATCCTCCAAAGCTACGCACCAAAAATGGTTTCATTCCCTCGTTTTATAGGCTTGTTAAGAGTTTTGCACTGAGAATTTTAAAAGCCAATGACAGTCGGTTGTCCAAGATGTTTAACCACATGAGTTTTACAGCAGTGCAAATCTAAACACAAAGCTGTACGTTAGACCTCTTTTGACATGCACAAGTGAGCACTGTAATTGTTAATCTATCTTCAGACCTAAAATAGCTTGTGGGTGCATCAGCCAACCAAAGAAACCAAAACTAGTCTCTCTTCTCTTTTAATGCATTCTTATCGGCTGAATTTATGCGTCACTTTGCATTTTTGTGACATCATTGTGACTTTCTCAATCCTTTAGTGGTGTGAGTCATAGATTCTTTAGTTAATTTTAATGGCATGTCAATGGGACATGTTAGATAGAAAATATATGCATAGACATGTTGAAAAGGGCTTTTGTGGTGAAGAAATTATTCAAATTTGGTGGTGATTCTGGAAGCAAAGAACAAAACAAACAAAACAAAAAAACAAATACATGAAAATATTTTGTGATAGTACTACAGCACATATACATAACCCAATCCAACATATATATATACAAAAATCATTATAAAATAACAACAATAATCACTCTAACCCTAAAATAATATAAATGGGGGGGGGGGGGGGGGTGGAGTTTTATTAACTAAATAATTATTTCTTTTCTTTTTTTTTTTGGGGGGGGGGGGGGTCAATTCAAATTTCAGTTTTTGTTCTGACATTGTTTAGTCATTGTGACGTTAACTTACAAGGCTATCTCACAACCAATTATTATTTTTTTTTTTCTTAAAAACATTCGGCTAATTTGTATGATTTCGTACGACCTCACTTGTGCGTTTGTGTACGATTTCTGTGTAGGGTAAGTTTAGGGGTGGGTAAAAAAAAAAGAAAAGCCAAACAGAATATTAACTGAGAATCAATACACCGTGAATAATTTACTGCCATTGTGTAATCAATAAAAACAGCTGTAGTGCGATCACAAGTATATTAAAACATAACATAATCTAATTACAAGTACTTAATTTTTGGAATATGATTATCTGTATTAGATGTAATCAGTTATATTACCCAGAAATGAATATTTATATTTTAACTTATATTAAGATCATATTTATTAGTGGTGGGTGGTATGACCAAAGTCATATATCACAGAGTATTTTTTATTACAGTAACTATATAACATTTGGCCACAGAATAAAATGCCTGAACAATCAAAATTATGTATTCCTGAGTGTGATAGATAATCTGTTATGATAGAGTAATGATAGAGATCTGTTTAGTATTTAGAAGGCTTAGTGTACTCAATTTAGTTCCATATATATTTTCAATTTTCGTGGAATTTTGTCATCTATCAGATAATTCTGTTGCACATTTTTGACAATGAAAGTCTGCTTGAAATCAAAGAAAAGCTTTTTTTGTCATTTAATGTTTATGAGAAAAATTACTTTCAGAGATGCAATGAAAAAATATGATAAAAAATGGCGCAATATGTATGCGCTTAAGCATGTTGAGGTAAAGTACAATACATAGTACAATGTGTTTTGTGTTAAATCGGGATCAATGAAGACAGTTGCATGAGTGAAAAACAGTGAGACATCAAAGCAGCAGTGCATTCTTCTCCTCTACAGCTGCTTCCCAGAACACTTCATATGTGTCTAACATGGTCAGTATGTGGTGCTGGTTCCATTTAACATACAGTAAATAAACCCACATCAGGCAACTATTCCTGTTCACAAAGTCATTTCAACCTTCTGGTTTGATTAGATGTTATTTGCTGATGCAGTCAAAAAGTCACGATCATTGTTGCTGTGTTGTCCAGAGATTCAACTAAATGTATGTTTATCATCCATTAAATGTACTTTGATTGTGTTTGAGGTAACGAGCATCAAGAGACAGCATTTGAAAGGTTTAGATGTATGCATGGAACATGCTTTGAGAATGATCCAAAGTGCATCTTGCGCTTCAATGAAAGCAAGAACTTTGTTCCAGTTTCCTTTTATTTCCAGGTTAAAATGAGATTTTAAATCAGCGATTCTCAATGAGACATTTGGAAGCCTGATGCAGCTTTCTGCTCGAGTTTTCCCTGAAATCAGACATTACATCAGTTGAAATCATCCTGTAGTCTGACTGCCTCTGAGTCCAGCTGGACTCCTTCAGACAAGCTCTAAGAAAGACAGAGATAGGGATTTTAATCCTCATAGTGCCTCCATATGCTCATCAACAGCTCAAAACAACAGCAAACTGGTGTAGTAGAGTAATTCATATATAATCATAATGTAAATAGATTTCCATTGAGAGTGAAACTCTCTCCACACAGCATGATGCAATATTACAAAATGTGTCTTCATTCAAGAGGCTGCCTGGCCATAATAGCAGCAACTGATGGGCTGTTAGTGGTGGTCCAACAACAAATCCTGACAGGGCAATCAAGTTTCCATTTACTTCTATGGTAAATCCCCTAATTTCTTGCCAACAAGCAATTACAGACTGTTAAGACAATGGCTGCTTTGTTTTCACAGCTCTGGTTTTCTCTGAAAATGATACACTCAAGTATACCAAACAGAGGACTAGCATACTACTCTATATTTCTGCATCGTATGTAGGGTTTAAACTGTGCATAGTAAACAAATATTATGTTTTATGCATAGAATATCCAAATATCCTAATATTTTGTATCATTCAACCAGTCAATGGAAACAATGGAATTTCTCATGTGACGTATAAAACAAGTAGATGCATTTTTTTGACTCAACATTTGATGAAACTGCCAAATATTAAGATGTTTTACACAAAATGTAAGTAAGGGATAATGTACATGTACATAAGGACCCCAATGCGAAATGGAGGAATCTGGTATTTATTTTGCATTAACAACCGGCTGGATGTACATTATTCCACTTATTATATGGCTAAATAAATATTTGAATTCAAAATACTGATTTGAGTTTAAATATTTTATTAATTCACTAAATGCAAAGTTTCCACGAAGAAAACCGTTGCTAGCAAGCGACTTTTAGCTAAGACGAATGAAAAAGTTCAATCTGGATAAATATTCAATGAATATAATACAGTCAATACCATATATTATACAGATTTTTTGTAACCGTGCATGGGGACAAGAGGAATTGGTTTGATTTTAAATTGATTACCTGTTATAATCCACCTTATAAACCACCTTATAAACCATTACACTTTACAATCTTGGCAAGAAGATTAACACAGCAGCAATATCACATTACATTACTATTAATACAGAAGTCCTCCAATGTATTGTCAATACAATCGATAAAAAGGAACACACACACACACATACACACACATTTATATATATATAATATATATATATTTCAGGAACCAGCACCGCTGAAAAAGTGGACAGGTAAAAGTGGGCAGGTCACACCAGATTTGTATTGCTCTTTATAACATGCCTTGGAATGTTGCGACTGACCAATCGGAATCAAGTATTACAGAGTGCCATGGACTAAATAAAAATGATTTAATCATTATTATTACCAAGATAATAACTGGATGTATGAAATGTGATGAGGTAATATGACATTTGCAAACTGTTTTCTTTTTTTTACGTTTCTAATCTGAGTATTGACATTTGCTTTATGGATTTGTGTAGTAAGTTTATTTTTCAGGTGACAGAGATATTTTGTGACTTAATAAGTATGTCAACGCAGATGTCATGGGTACAAGGCAAATTAGTTGTTTTTACATTTCTTTCATTCAAGGCAGTTTTTAGAAATAGCAAAAGCCTATCATAGACTAGTGTGAAGATGTAAATTGCCCAAAACACTTACCAACCACTTCAGTAAATCTTCAATATTCTGTTACACAAAGCTAAAAACTATAAGATGCTAGTCTTGTTTAACTCCTTAAAATGATCGAGAGCTGTGAAGCATTTACAAAGTTAGCACACAGCAAATGTCAACGAGTTTGCAATGAATATAACTTCTCCAAAATTAACTTTCTCCCTCCCCCCCTTGTTTGATCAAGCTTTCTTTTCATCAACACAGTGAGTTGAGCCTCCCATAATGAGGTTTGGTAGAAATGACATTTCTTCCAATCAAATAAGGCAGACATGGTGTAAGTGGATACTTTACTAACTCTTAGCACAGCTGGACAGGCAGGAGGGTAAAAAATAAATCAGTAGAAACATGGATAATGTCTTGACAGAAAAATTTACAGTACCTTTTCTGTTAAAGGAATGGTTCACCCAAAAAATAAAAATTCTATCATAATTTACCCACCCTCATGTTTTTCCAAATCTGTACGATTTTCTTTGTTCTAAACACAAAATAAGACATTTAGAAGAATGCTGGCAACCAAACAGTTGACAGTAGCCATTGACTTCCATAGTATGGAAAAAAAATACTATGGAAGTCAATGGCTGCCGTCATTCTGTTTGACATCATTTTAATTTTTGGGTGAACTATACCTTAGTTCACAGACGTTTCCTTCAAACCTAAAACACAACACAATGCAATGCATAATTCAAAATATGGGTAAAACTGCTATGAAAAATCCATACAGAAAATTATGTTATATTAACATGGTGTATAACCCATAAGATTTTATATTTTAGATACATTATAATTTAAAATAACAGTAAGAATAAACCACTTCAAACTAAAGACAGTATTGTCTCAAGTCAAATTCTTGATACTGTCAGCTGAGGATGATTTGGAGGAGTTTTCTCATGTGAACCACTATTTGACAATAATAATATACAGCTGTGGGAAACCTCAGCACTGTGCCAAACCCAAGGCCTTGAACTTCTGTAAAGTAAACATGGGATTTTTCCCGATCAGGCAATTTAGCATTGAATATCTGGCAAACTTAATAAAACTCTGTTCACTTGTCTTTCAGTAGTTACAAACACCAGTATTTTCAAGCCGTACGTTAAAAATAATTCAGAAGCAAATAAAGGTGAAATACAGACAGACTATCGGTCGCCTTGGATTAGTTGTGTGATTAGTAGGTAGAGCTACATGGATGATTACATCAATTATCTCATAACAAAGGTAAAACTGAAAATCATTATCAGCTGTGGCATATCAAACCTAAAGGTTAAGGGCTTAAATGTGTCTGTGGCACAGTCATAAACACAGCTAAATTGCCAACATGTGTCTAATTAGATTCAGCACTGGTTAAGGAAAAATATCCTTTGATTATTCTTCAAAAAAAGAACAAAAAGCTGTTTTTGATGTTGGAACGCTGCTCTAAGATCACAATACCTTGGGAAGTTTACATAGATTATACAATAGATTATTTTAAAATGCATGCTATTAATGATGTTTCTGTTCATATGCAATGTGAAAACACATAAGAGTTTGTGTACGCGCCATTCAAACCTGTTTGCATTCTAGTCCAAAGATAGCAAATACACACCACAAATAATAAATACTCTGGAACTGTTGCATTATAAATAAACACTTTGCAATGACAGATTACTAGTTGTTACCAGTCAGCACATTTTCTACCACTTACCGCTGAAAGGGTAAACTGTTTACTAGAACTGCATTAAAAGGGCACATCATGTGCCTATAGTTTTAATTGCTATAAAACCGGTCCAGGGAAACTAGTTGTATTTCATAACTGTCTTTATTTTAAACCAGCTGACTAAAAATTAGTCTAGTGTGTTTATATAAGTGAGATAATGCTCAAAATGATCCATCATTTGTCCAAGAGGATTTGCTAAAGCACACTAACAAGAAAGATGTAATAGACTATAAAGAGATGCTGCATGTGCAGCCCATTGCTGTAATTGTACCGGCCTCTCTCTCTTTGAAGACCACTGCTTGAAGTTATGCATAATTTATATCTCTCTTAAGGAATATGCTCTGGCAGATGCCATGAATGAATGTCTGAAGGGAAGACAGAAATGTCATCAGGTTTGTATCTTCACGGCTGAACTGAAGACATGGGAAAAATGAATTAAAAGCTGGATTTGTTTCTCAGCTCCTTTAAACAATGGTTCCCAGTTGGTCTGTTTAATAGTCACATGGGGGAAAAACTATGCTAAATGATAATGAACTATAATTTGATAAATAGTCTTATCAACTTTTAAAAGGAAGGAGAAAAATGCTTCAAATATCAATATTGCAACTGACATTAAATATTGTGCATTTAATTAAAGGGAAAAAGTCAACATGTTCAAACAGTAATATATAATTTATTATCAGTAGTATTAGTAGTAGTATTATCAAATAATTTATAACATTGTGATTTAGAACATTTATTGAATTAGGAATTTTTACTGCTTGATTGAATTTTCTAAAGATGGATACATTTTAATATTTTTTATCATTCTATTGACATGCCTATTTTTTACAGCAATAAAAACAAAATTTATTTTTAATATTATAGTGGGTATATAAAAGTCATAATACAAAGTACTATTCTATTCTATTTATATTCTTATTTGAAACTAGTAAGCAGACTTTTATTGTAAACTTTGATGATGAGCTAGACAAAAATGGTTATATGAAAACGGTTTGAGATAGCAAAGAGCTTTTAAAAACTTTTCAGCATGGTCCGATGGTCTGATTCAATTTTGGGGCAAATGGCCTATGACGAAAAATACATTTGAAATAGTAGGCTTTTCATGTAAATAAAAATGGCGGAAAGAAATAATAGTAGACTCACGAAAAAAGCATATTGTTAGATTCTGTAGGAGTCAAATAAATAAATACATAATAATAATAATAATAATAATAGAAAGTAGTCAGATTCATGCACATTTGCAAATATTGTTATATCTTGAACACAACTTAATAGATTTATCCAAGGAACGTTGCCCAAGACCCTGAATTGTTTTGCCAAACTGTTCAGAATTGCAATCAAACATAGCTATTTTTTTTTCTCTGGACCTGTAGGCATTGCTGTGCGGGTTCCCTCAGATCATGCTTGTGATGAAATATGCCAAGTTTTGTCAATGTGCCAAAGCATTTTCAGAGGTATAGCCTAATGTCAATTAAAAAAATTGATCACTGAATATGATCTGAACCTATTTTGGTCAAAATAAGACAAACTGTTTAAAACAGATATAAAAAAGTAGTTTAAAAAAATGGCAGAAACATTTTCCATATGGAAAATGATGTCACATGAATAAAAACAATGAAATAATTTTGTTTCTAGTCATTATGCTTCATATGTTATTAGCTTTAACATGAGTGCAGATTTTGGTAGTTGGTGGCACTAGAGGGTTTAGACTGCAAATTTGCTGTGGTTATTCTTGAGTCTGTCTTTTGTCTGTATGCCAAATTTCATAACTTTCCCACAAACGGTTTTATGGGCTGCCATAGACTCAAGAGCAGAAGAAGATAAAATTATTTGAAAACTAACATAAATAAGAGGTGGTTATTAGCCCCTATACATTGAGAATAACATGGTTTTATTTATGCTTGATATTTAGTTAATATTGTTTTTATGAAACTAATTTGTTTTTCTGCCATTATATTATAACACTTTTCAAAGGAATCATTATATTTTGGAGTCCTTGGTATCAAAAAGTTGAAATCTCTGACCCAGATTACAAATAGAAATGCGCTTGATGAGAGGACATTCATGGTTTCTGTTGACAACAATTGGCTGCTGACAGCATCAAAGACTTGGAAAGTCATAGATTTTAAAGAAACATGTAGAAGCCAATAATAAACCAAATTACAGTAAATATATATTTTTAATGAATAATATATTTTGTACATTTGGTTTGGTTGCCAAATTTGGTTTGGTTGCCACTTGAAGTCTGATGTAAAATCTGGGATTCAGTTGAGAAGCACTGCTAGACATCTATTTTATGGCAAATCAGGTCATCAATTTTTAAACCAATTAATCAAAATGTTATCTTTTAAGTATGTGGCAGTCTAGATGTGGTTGTTTTAAAATGCTAGCCTGCGCTCATCCATCACTGGCCTTTCAACAAGTAGCGTGATTTCATCCCGGCGTCTCGCATGGACTAAAGTTTTGACAGTCATAGATTCATCTCTGAAAAGTAGGTGCAAACATTTGATTTTACAGGGCTCTTGATTGTCTTGGAAGCCATGCTTTTTTCTCACATGGAACTAAACCTGGCACCAACTGCTAAATCCCTGTCGACACATACCTTGATCAATGGCTTATCGACTCCATGGTCTCTTTACCCTGTGAATGTTTGCAACCGTGATTGCTGAGGCACTCGGCCGTGTTTTAAAAGGCAGACACATAGCTCAAGAACTGAGGATGTTTGGCCACAGAGCAATAATTAATGGTTTGCTGAAGCAGATGTTGTATATTTGGCTTTTACAATAGTCACGAATTGCAGAAGTTCCTTATGTCCTCTTAAGGGTTTGGAGGAAAAATAGATCGCTAGTCATCAGAATGGGATTAGTTTAATGCTTAATTAGACCACTGGATGGTCGCTTTTGCTGTTTTAAAGGTTTCCTGGTGTAATTTATGACTGGAGGAACATGACAACAGCTCTGACTCATCTTCTCCTGTTACAAGTATTTCAGTGCCCAGACGGAGATTTTCAGAGGTGATCAGAGCACAATCAAACAGCGCAACTAAAATGGAAAAAGTCAGATAAGCCATCTGTCAGCCTGGCAGGCACCTTACAAATATGAGCCTTTTATCATATAATATGTATTTTTAAGGGAAATTAAAATTAGCACTCGCTGCTATTGTACAGTCCTGGGTCAGTTCCAAATAACTTGTCAACAAGTTGTCAAATTGTGAAATGTTTTAATCATTTTGGTTTAGTATGGTAAAAAAAAAAAAAAGATAACAATTCCTTTTACATAAAATTATGTATTTAATTAAAAAAAATCATGCAATGTAACCAACTAAAAAGTTTTAGTTTTCATATAAAAAAATGTGTATAAAAATACACAAAATAAAACTTTTTTAGACTTCATCTTCCTTGTATGAAGTGTGTGTGGATGAATAAAACATTATACAATATTTGTAAATCAATGATTAGATTTTGACAAAAAAATTGTTAATTCTTTATGTGCTTACTGCTAATTAAGACATGGAAAAAATGTAAAAAAAAAATATATATATATATTTAATCTGTTTATTTCACCTAATACATTTGCAGAGAAACATCTGAAAAAGTTGATACTGACACTGAGGTTTCCACATTGACTGGTTTTTCAATGGAGATCAACAGTTGGGATCTGAAAGTAAACTCCATTCATTTCCACAGTTGATTCATAACAATAACTGATAAACTTCTAAAGACAGTTGAGCTACTGTGAGCTCTGAGGCTTTTTATCAAACTTGCTTTTGGCAAACCAAAATGTTCACACAAAAATTCAACACATTTTTTAAATAATTGTGTTTAGTAGTGGAATTTGTGATGAAAAACTTTACCCATGATGTGATTTACCTCGTAGCTGGTTGGTTTGATTCATGGCTTATAATGCTTTAATAAAGACTTTTTTTAAATCCCTTTTTAAAACCAGTGCAGTTGGACCAAATTGGACAGACGCTAATGCATTATATTGTTTTCATACTTTGCTAAAGGTAATGACTGAAACGTAGTTTGACCAATAGCATTCAGGCCTAGTACATAATCAACCAATCATAGAGTACGAGAAGGTGGGATCTACAGAGGTCAAACCAATGCAACTACATATAATGAATGAGGACTGTAGAGCACGCTAATAGGAAAACAAAGCCAAAACACAGGAATGTTCAGCAATTTAGAAGACCTGGCAAGGACATGTCCTGGAAAAAGAGGACATGTGGTCACCCTCTCATGACCTGTGAACGAGCAACCAGCGGGCAGTAAAACTGGATAAATATGTTCCATAACTGGCGCTTCACAAAAATGTTAAATTATGGTTGTTAATGTATTATGATTACCGCTATTTTGCAACTAGGCTGTAATTGCCACAGCTGAATCCAGCAACGCTTATGGTATGGGTTGTCTATGTTCCATAAATAAACTGTAAATAGAGGTTTAATCCAGAAATTCAAAGGAAGTGTTTCTGACCTGAAAGCTCTTCAAACCTCAAAAAAAAAGCTCAGGAAGAGCAGCCGCCTGAGATTTTTTAGCGATAATTGTTTAGTTTAAGTGTTTATGTTGTGCAGCATGCGTGCGTGTAATGCAAACAGCCATTGAGCAATGAAAAGTGTTTGTTGCCTCATTTGCTGTTTTCCTTGTTTCAGTTGTGTCATTGTTTTCAGGCCTCTAAAGACATTAACTGGGAAATTAATTAATCAAAAGATGAAAGCAAACCAGCCTATAGTGTGACAGCCAAAATGAATAGCCATGGGAAAAAAAGAAAGATCGCTTGAAAAAAAGGGGCTTTCCCTTTTTCAAACATCATCTATCTCTTTCACAGATCTGTGAAATCAGATACAGGTATTACATGTTAAACTCGAGCAGAGGGGGGGTCTTGAGAGGGTCAGGTCGCCCCACTGAACACCCCCTCCTCCTGATTGGCCCACCTGGGTAAGAGAGCTTCCTAAGACATGAACTGAGCTACCTCTCGCTCTATCCATCTCATCGGTGCGTATCGGGTTCCTGACGCTTTGAAATCGAGGATGGGATCAAACGGCCCACAGCCACTTATGAGGACAGCTCAAATAGTACAATGACTGCTAATAAGGGCTCGTTTGACTCGGCCTGAGACCAGACAGAGAACCTAGAGCCCGACCATTGTGAAAAAACTGGCTCGGCCTTTCAGGATGCTATTGTGTGTAGAAGCAGGGATTTTGCTGTGGGATTGTATGTTTGAGGGCATCTTTTTATTTTTTGGTCCAAAAAAATTTGATTTTCGTTGAGTGTTTCTTAAGCTTTGGGCTTTTTTTTGCCCTTATTTTCTTATTTAATTAATCTGATGTTGTGTTAATTAAATAATTGTTGATAAAAATTGTGATGGAAATAATAATTCAAATACACTGTGTTCATTTTTTTTAACAAAAACGTATAATATTATTATTTCACTACGTTCACATTTTTGCATAGTTTGATCACATATTTTGTTTTTATAAAAAAAAAGTTTTTTTATAATATAATATTATACAACTAATATTATTGTTTGAATACATTTGCTTTTAATATGTTCATGCTTTTTGCAGTTTGTGAAAATTGTAGCTTTTATCTTTTATAATATGTATATATATATATATATATATATATATTAGAGGTGGGCATAGATTAATTTTTTTAATCTAGATTAATCTAGATTAATTTTGGAATTAATCTAGATTAATCTAGATTAAAATGGCTCATTTGAATTCTGCCGAAGGCATTCAGAATATGTGTGCTACCCAAATAATGACTAAAAGTAAGTCTTTGAGAACAGGTTTCTCTGAATAAAAAACCCAAAATGTCGTTTTTTGTTATTATATTGAACTGAAAGCCATCTTATTATGCACAGTGTTGACAGATTAAATTTCATTAAATCATCCATGCTAACACACAGTCTTCTATTTTAATTTTTTAGACATTTCACTCTCTATAGATATATTTTTCAAAGACGGAGTTTCGAAGTTTTTGCTCAAGTTCACATGAGACCTAAAGCGCATCCTGTTTGCTTAAAAGCGAACGTTTCGTTGTTATTCTGAGTGCACACAAATAAACGTAGAGTCTTTACAGATTCGAAAATGTATTAGGCTACTTTTATCTGTATGACCAAAAATGACGGAGATTGTAAGAGCAAGTGAGCGCACGAAGCCTGTCCTGCAGCAAACGCGCTTCCACACAAACACTTCAATAGCGCACATTTCTCTAGGTTTAACATCATATTGAGCGGCCATGTAAAGTTGCTACTACATACATCTTTCAGATGAAAAGCCATATTTGAGGTTGATGAATGATAGGTGAGCGTTTGGATGTCCTGCCCGATTGTATTACCACATAGACAGCCGTTAACAATCTGTCCATCACGGACTGCGAGCCTCTAGTTCGAAGACTCGTTCTCGCCCCCTACAGTGCAATTCGGCTAGGTATACATCCGCGCTAAAATATCAGGGTGAAAGTCATCATAGCTTGCGTAGTATAGACCCAGCTCCCAACCCAACTTTGAGAATAGATTAACGGCGAAATTTTTTTTATCGCCGATAAGAGTCTCACGTTAACGCAGCACGTTAACGCCGATAACGGCCCACCACTAATATATATATATATATATATAAATGTTGTGATGGAAACACAATTGAGGGGTGGTCATCATATGTAAATATTAAAACATAAACAGTGAAATAAAATAATGTGTGTGTGTGTGTTGTGTGTGTGTGTGTGTGTGGTGTGTGTGTTGTGTGTGTGTGTGTGTGTGTTGGACTAGTTGTTTAGACTATCATAGTTGTAAATTATGAATGTAATTGATATTTCAATTATGGTTTTTCATAGTTGGCTGGGTCAAAGGTAATTCAATTATTTATATATATATATATATATAGGTTTACATATGTACATATATAATTTATATATATATATATATATATATATATATAATTTAATAACCAACATATTGCCTGAAGTTTAAGAAACACTTGTTCATATTTTCATGTTTGAGAAAAATGTGTGGAAAATATTCAATATATGTAGCCTATGACCCCTTCAGGAAAGAATATGACGAGGTGTTTATTTGACATTGGTAGGTGTTAAGTGTCCTTTCATTTCTGTGCTTCTCCTCTCCTCTATGTCAGGGCTGAGTTCAAACATACATGAGACGTATTGTCTATAATCGTTCACTGCATTTGTAAGCAGTATCTCCGCCTTCACAATGAATCATGTCTTGTCCTATATGGTATGCATTATATTCCTGCAGTGCTAACCTCTATTTTTAACTGATTTGAATCACTTTTCAGCTTTAATCCCCTGCTAGTCCATGTCTAAATGACACAAAGAAAAACAGACCAAAAAAAAACTAAACCATTCACCTTTATGCATATTCACTATGTGGAATGTTATAGAAATTTGCTACCACCATTTTCTAGGTCAAAGGTCTTCACAAACAACTAAAAAACCTGATTTGGAGATGACGTTCACTTCAAAACAAATCAGTTGAGCTTTTTTATACTTGTTTCATAATGTAGTCCATATAGGGATAGTTGTTCTCATTCCAGTCATATCAACAATCTGTCTCTGTGTTCTTTTGAAGACATTGTTTTTTATTTTGTTCAGAGATGAGAGCCATATAAAGTGTATAAAACCAGTTGATGTACATTAGAGCAGCAGATAGTTTTGCACCAGCAGTGTTTTCCAGCAGCACCCACATCCTCACAAATCCACAAACAAACAGACCCTCTTTCTCTGTCCGTTCTCACTTGTGCTTCACCTGTTGAAAGTCGGGTTTGTTTAAAGCGATCGCCATGGTAGCAGAATTTGTTGGTAGCGAGCTTGTCATGCCATGCGAGCTCTTGTTTGTTGAGCCATGTAAAACTGTCATCTCAGCCCAACAAAGCTAGGATTTCCTAATGTTTTTCCTCAGTTTTGGTACTTAGCAGTGCTTGCTCAGGCAAGCATGACTGTTACGTTGCTCATCATGAAATTCAGTGCCTAACTCGTCCCACAAATGTGAACGAACCCTCAAATTGGGACCGGACTTCCATATATGGGTTAAAAAATCTTATATTTAGAGATCATAATATCAGTGAGACTTGAGAGTGTTCTGATTTTGCATAACAAGCTTGCTCTTGCAGCAACACAACAGCAACCACTCATATTTTTTTTATTAAATGTCAAAATCTAGTTTACTAATTTGATATACTGTATATTCAATCCAAAGTGGGAATTTTTCACATGGATGTGTTGTGCTGTTAATTTTCCATTGCGTTGTCACTGAAAGGAGCCTATAGCTAAATACGCAACACAAAACGCACGCCTACATATATCATATCACAGCTTTCAACATGCTCTCATAACCCAGAAGATCCCCTTAAATATATTTGTCAAACATAATTTGCAGGTCTTGTGACTCATGTGATTCAACATCAACCTGTTTGCGGTTTTAAGACTGGGTGGAAACTAACAATTCTTCTTTTCCGTTCAGTGGGCCGGAAAAATGTGACTTACTGTAAATTACGCTAAAGTGAATAACTGAATGCCGTTAAGACACATTTCATATTGCATTTGGCTGTCTGACTGTTTGTTTAGGCAGCTTGTAGTCATAGGATGTTTAGTGAGCACGTGTCAAGCCCTCTGGGCATTCATAAGTCATCACTTTTTATTTGTTAGGGCAGCCTATGCAGGGCAGATGGTCACAGGATACAACACAGACTCGATCTGGAGGCCAAATGGTGAAACCAATACCTAACCAATCTTTTTTTGTTGTTGTTGGTTATGTGATACTATACAGTATGCTGAACGTGAATGAGATGATTCAGTCCTTAGGAATTGGTTACTGGCATCAAACCCAGACGTTTCCATCATAAGAAAATCAGAACCTCTTTTTTAATTTTGCTTAAATTAAGTTTGTTTAATTTTCTTGTAATCCTCAAAATGACCACATTTTGTTGTGTACCATGTTTTGTGTGAAATTCAAATGTTTCAACCCATGATGTTCCACAGTTTAACATAAAATAATACAATAAAATACTAAAATTGAACAGTAAAATTGAAAAGAAAAAAATAATTAAATTAAATTAAATAAGCATTTCTTAAAATTGTGATGTCCAGGAATGAAAGAGGTTTAAAAGTGTGATATCAATTTGCAATTAGTGATACACAATTTCCTACAATTGAAAGAAAATAAAGAAATGTATGATATTTTTTTTTTACTAAAACATTGGTTACGAACTTCACAAATCTTTCTAAAGTACTGCAGAAAATAAATAAGTACATATATTTTCGTGTCAACTTTGTTACGAGTGATATATAGTGTGAGGACATTGATTAAACAAATATTATATTTGTTATAAATTATTTTTTCATCTTTAATTTTCTTTATAGGAAATATAAGTTTATTAATAACTGCAAATTGATGTCACTTTCATCATTTGATGTCATATTTATTGAGTGAAATCTCTATTATAGTTTTGTTTTATTTATTTTCATTAAAATTAAATTGAAAATATTTAAAGATTTAAAGAAACGATTTGATTTAAAAATAAATTGGATGTTTATTTAAAGAGAATAATGAAATCCCATAAATATATGATTTTAAACTGCAATTAAATATCTTGTTTGTTTAATTTTTTTTTAAACAATTTGACCTCCTGAAGTTGACAAATAAAACAATGTATAGTTTATATTATGCTGGCAAAGAGCATTGAAATTGATGTCCTTCTCTGAAAAAAAATATTCAGTTTCTATCCATGTGGACAAGTGCATATTGTGTCATGACACATGCAAAAGGAAGGAAAATAATAGAAACCACACCATTTCAAACAAACGCTTTATTCAGTGCATTCGTCTGCTGCCTCCATCTGGTGATCATGTGGAACAACATCATCCTCAGATGAGAAGTGTGTGCTATTGTGTTTGTGCTGCTCTATGACCCTGTGGTCAGTAATGTTTACTGCATTACAGGGGCCCAATAACTTCTCCACCCTATTTGTAAAATATGCTACTGTTAAATATAATACACATTTTTCAGAATATTAAATATTTGATAGTCTGACTTTGTTAAGAGTCCAGGCACCTCGGTTTACCTCGAGCCCCCCAGTGTGGCGGGGTCTGTGAGTCTGGTGTCGGGTCAGAGGGTGCAGGTTTGGGAAACCGGAGCTCTCATTAATACAGTAACAAAAGCGGTCCTGTTCCGCTCTACCTGCGTATCTCAGAGGCAGGGGGATAGAATGTCTTGCTGCTTTGTTGTGCCTTTTGTGTGAGTAGACAATTAATATATTTTGCCCCCCTCCCCAATCGAAGTTGAATGAAAGGCTTTATTTGAGCCAGAAATATGTCAGAGACATCAGGACTGTGTCAGCTTGAAAGTCTGGGCTGTTTTTTTGCAACTCAGGCGAAGGTGAATGACTGTATTAGTCTGGCTGGAATGCTTTTTGATCCAAAAGATGAAAGGGTTATGGTGTAACTTCTCACTAGAGGGCAGCAGATGTGTTATTGTTACGCTCTTTTGTAAATAAGTCCTTATAACACTTCACACATCAAATGCCATTGAATATGATACTCTAGTCATATTCCGTATGATTGCCTTACTAAATACAGAGGACATTACAATAAATCATATCTAATCCAGAATTTAAAAAGTAAGTATTAAAACACCACTCACATTTTCTTCAAAAATTATTATAATGGAGATTCACAAAATGGAATAATAATAATAAAAAAAACATTTCCCCCCAAATATGTTTCTCAAATTCTCTCCTTGTCTTCCATTGGTCAGTGCAAACAGATGACCCCGCACAAAACACACGCCATTGGTCAATGTTACATGTCAGACTGCCCTTGTGAACAAGTACACTTTTGCATACTTATACTACATTATTTATGGAAATTAAATTATATTTTAAAAGAATTAAACTGAAATATAATATCAGTTGAAATGTCAACAGAATGTAATTGTTTTGCAGACACTTCTTGGATGTAATTTACAATTATATTAAAATATATCTTTGTTTGAATTTATATAAAACAATTATGTACAATTATTTTGACCCACTCAAGTAGGACATATGTACTTTCATAATTACTGCTATTGTCTTTGAAATGTGGTTAAAATGTAGTGCAAATGTACTACAAGCCTTATTATAAACTAAAATACACTTTCAAGTCATTTCAACTGAAACTTGTATGTAGTTAAATGTATTTGCAATTAAACATTTGTAACGATAAAGTTGCAATTTAGTACATTTAAAATATATTAACTATAATGAAAATTATAATCAATTATTTTGTGTGCTTTAATATGTTATTCAATGCATCAAAATAAATGTACTTCTTTAAAGAACGACACAATATTATTAAAATATTGTGTTGTAAAGTGTACTTTAAAACTTAATTTGGCGTTATTACAATTCCGTGTACTTAAGTATGTTACAGATTCTTTCCGTACGCTTTAATTAACTTGTATTTCATTAATATATTATCTGCAAGTACACTTTTGTAAACGATTTTAAGTACACTACAAGTGCACAGTCAGTATAATTAAGCACACTTCATTTTAAAAGGACGTTCTAACAAACAGATCACTAATAATGCTTTTAATAATGCACATAGTTACAATTTTGGTAGAATCAACCAATGGTTGGAATAGACAAATGTGTTTTCACATAAAAAAGAAATACACATTTTACTTTTAATTAAACTGTAGCTTTGATATTTGAGTCAAACACACGCACGCATGCATGCATGCACGCATGCCACACACACACACACACACACATAAACACAAATGTTAAAACCACATGTTTTCCCTGTAGAAGATGGTTTCCTTCTGTTTTCCACAGTAGAGCCAGACATATGCCTGCCTTCTCCCCCTCATTAACATCTCAAATACTCAACTAAATTACTCTACCTATACAAGTATTGTTTCATGCTTTAGTGTAAATCAATAAATGAAACACCAGCATAGTGGCACTGAGTGCATTCTAGATATTTAAAACTATTATTTTCTTCCTGCTTAAATACATATAATAAAACTATAAAAGCCATGCAGCTGATGAAACATCACATTATTTATTTTATTTGAGACACATGGTGCACCTCAAAATTTCCATGGAGAATGTGGTAATAATTCTCATAAAGTAAACGAGAAAATCTAACTGCATTTTATTTAAAACTGAGCTGATGTGTCCCAATACACTCTAACACACACACAAGTAATGGCTGTCTTGATTTAGTGTTGGGTATTAACCGTGTTATAATGTATTTCTTGAATGCTCGGAGCAGCAATTATTCATCTCTACACCAGCTCCCCTATAAATTACTCTGAGATGATCATACAATCTATTTTTATAAGACATAAGTGATAAAAATGCCAATAATTACATCTTAACTACTTCAGATTTTACAAGAAATTAAAATGGGTAATAACTTTAATAGTGGATTGGGGTCTAAAGGTAAGAGGAGCAAACAGAAGAAAATACTAAGAGAGGAGAGAGAGTTTACAAAAAAAAGTGAGGAGAGAGGAAACTCTAGTCTAGAGGAAGAGGAAGTATAAAAAGAGGGTAAGAGCAGACCTCATGTGCTTGATTTAGCCAAGTAAAACATCAGCATCCTGGAAGAACTTTCCTATGAAATTCATTAGGCTGATTTCTCTAGAAAGTCTAAACAGTGTCGGCATCAAAACATTGGTGTGTTTGTTTGAGATTCCGACCAGTCCACTGATTAATTTTAGCTGGATCCTGCTGGATCCTGTTCTGGAAAATGTCAGATTTTGGATTTTTGCATTCAGGTATTTGTTTTTAAAGATCCGGTGTCCTGACATTTTATCCCACCTGTCAGATTTTCCTTACCTCGGTTTCATAAACGCATGCACACATCAATGTTGCATCCTTTTTCTCATGCTAAACAACAATATTTAATGTATCTGCATTACTGTAAGGGTAGGTTTAGGGTTGGGGTAGGCGTAGACGTTAATAAAACACAATCTAATAGGTAGAAAAAAATATTTATTGTTGGTAGCTGTATCCCTTCTATCCACAACCGCGAATATAACATCTAATTACTGTATGTGCATTACTGTAAGGGTAGGTTTAGGATTGTGGTATGTGTATACATTAATAAAACATAATTTGACAGGTAGCATTTTTTTGTTGTCGAATTGTACTACCCATTGTTTTGATGGGAGGTAGCAAAATCTGACAGGGTAGGACAAATCGACAGAACACCTGCATTGACAAGTGCAGATCGTGACCGTGCCTGCATGCATACGAGATAGAGCGATTGCGGGTTTATGTAGATCTATTTGGAGCATTATTGACATATTATTGACCAATAAACGTGAACTTCTTAAGTTCAAAATCACTCTCGTTGATTGGTGCTACTGCTTAACCCACTCCCTCCAAAAGTTACGCTGCTCATAAAATTTTGTTTTTTGTTTTTTGAGCAGTGGAAATCATTTGGAGAGAGTGTTATAATGCAAGAAAAAATACCAAATAAAGTGAAATATTATAATGTATAAAAATGAATATGTGGTGTGTGTGTGTGTGTGTTTGTGAGGCACCGGCGTGACCAAACAGCTGACATAATAAATAGGCTACTCTATTTTTGGACAACCCAAAAAGTGTTAAAAAATTATAAAAAATCTAACACTTGCTTCTCTATTCTCTTTTGCATTCTATTCATTTTCTTTTTTTATTATACAATTAACAAAAGCAAAAAAAAGTATGCCTCTAACACTAGCTTGCTCTATTTTTTTCTATTCTATCTGTTTTCTTTTTATTTATTATATAATAATAACAATAATAAAAACCTTGCTACATTGCTCTTTTGTTGATTTTGATTGCTTCTATTGTCCTCATTTGTAAGTCGCTTGGATTAAAACGTCACTCACAATAAAAATAACATTTATGTTTTTTTATAATTAAGCAAACAAACAGGATGTGTGTTCTGTCATCTCAGTTCCCATTCAGTTGGTCACGTTCGACGTACGTCAGACTGACCGACGAATAGGAATCTCACTAGAAAGGTCAATCTGCTTCGAGTGTAACTAAAAAGAGCCAATGCACATTGGCTATGCAATCATATGCAGCAGCTGCTCACCTCGCAGCGTGGGTATATAATGAGCAGCAGGTGCGTTGCATCTTCAGCTTTTCACTTCGGAGCCGAACATTTGTTCTCTGCTAAGAAGCAATCTAAAAGAGTCTCTGCAGGATGATCTCTTTTGTGTGTGAGTGCTTAGCGCACGCTGAGGCAACGTTTGTGGATGAGTAATGTACCCATTGTGGGAGGATGACTATCTCGGAGTTGCGGTCGAGACTCCAGTTCCTGCAAAGGGGCGCAGTCCCAGTGCCGCTGCCTCGTTCCAATCCTCCTCAGAGGGTTTCTGCGAGCGGTGGCACTGGTGATCTGATGATTACAGCTTCCTTCGGGGAACCAACCTCCTAGGAACCCTCACTCCTCCTGCACTCCGCAGCCAGTAGAGCTGCCGGGGGAGTGCGGTGGGCCATCTCAAAGGTGTGCACCGTCCGTGTCCTTCAGCGCTCCTCCCGATGACCGGATGTCGATAGCTGCATTGGAGGGTGAGTCAGACTTTTCTGGAGATGATGCGTTGGCGCAGTTGTCTCCTTTGGGTACAGTAGCTGTGCCCCATACGGATCCGGAAATGATGGCTATGCTTTCCCGGGCCGCCAACAGGGTCGGGCTCGTGTGAAATTCTACACCGTGTCTCGATCCCTCGAGGCTGGACGATTGGTTTCTCAGGGTAGCATGAGCTGATTCTCAGCTATCCACTCCGGTTCCTTTCTTCCCAGAGGTTCATGAAGAGCTCACGGTACGTGGAAGGCACCTTTTACTGCCCCGAAACCATGCAAGCACTCATTGGATCTTACCGGCAGGGCTTACCAGGCCTGTGGGGAAATCGCGTCTGCCATACACGCTATAGCGTTGTTACAGGTCTACCAGACCAAGGCAGTAAAGGACCTGCACAAGGGTGGTAATGATCCAAAAGTTCTTCAGGGTGACCCCCTGTGGCTGCCCCCGTCTCCCGCTCCCACGCTGCAGCAACAGCCTCCACCCAAGCGGCACCGTGGAGCCATTAATAAGTGGGGTCCCCAGCCCCTCCAGGCCCCCACCAAGAGGGGTGGAAAAGCCAGGAGCAAGAGGCCTTAGGACAGGCGACCCAAAGATGATTGGGACTGCTCTTCAGGAGATGGTGACTGCACAGATCCTTCCCTAGGAGGGAGGCTGGGTGGTAAATCCTTTGTTTCTTTTCTTTTTGTTCCGCCCCCAAATTTTAAATAAAAGAGCAGTTTTTATCATCTCCGGGTCTGAAGAGGACTTGGAGAGTAGTGGGAGGAGCAAAAACTCTCCACTCTCATCCACCTCTTCGATCGCCAGTGGACAGCAACACGCAGTTCGAGAAGGTCACCAAAGCCTCTTCTGCCCCCTGTCAGAATTCAGATTCGGATTCAGTTCACCCGGCATCCCCCCAGGTTCAGAGGTGTCCACTTCACTTCAGTGAAAGCTTTCGACGCCCATGTCTTGCGTGTGGAGATTGTAGTCCTACTGGCGAAGGAGGCGATAGAGCCGGTCCCTCCAGCCAATATGAGGTCAGGGATTTACTTAATTAATTGTACTCAAGAAAAGCGGTGAGTTTTGACCAATCTTGGACCTCCGAGTTTCGAATCGGAACCTTCACAAGCTACCGTTCAAAATGCTCATGCAGAAAAGCATTTTAGAGTGCATCTGTCCCTGAGATTGGTTTGCAGCGATCGACCTGAGGGACGCTTACTTTCATGTCTCGATTCTTCCTCGACACAGGCCGTTTCTGTTCTTTGCGTTCAAGCATGCATATCAGTACAAGGTCCTGCCCTTGGGTTGGCCCTGACTCCCCGCATCTTCACAAAAGTCGTGGAGGGAGCCCTTGTTCCCATGAGAGAACAGGGCGTTCGAATCCTCAACTATCTCGACAACTGGTTCATTTTTAGTCTCGGGAGCAGTTATGCGGACACAGGGATTTGATGCTCAGTCACCTCAGCCTGTTGGGCCTTCAGGTCAACTGGGAAAAGAGGAAAATCGCCCCAGTGCAGAGAATCTCTTTTCTCTGTATGGATTTGAATTCGGTCGAACAGTCAGCATGCCTCACTGAGGAATGTGCTCAGTCGGTGTTGAACTGTCTGAATACATTCAGGGGCAAGACAGCGGACAGAGGCTCCTAGGGCATGTGGCAGCTGCAGCGGCAGTAACAGGCTTCATGGCCGAGTCCCTAGATGAGCATGGTAACGCGGCACGTTACCGCGGCACAGTGGCAATCACTCCAGAATGCCGCCAAGCCTTCAACCCGTGGTCAGACCCCTTGCTTCTTCTTCGCATGCTTCTTCACAGATACCTTTGCCACCGGCTGGGATGCCACGTACAACGGGCATGCAGTGTCAGGGGTGTGGACGGTCCCCCAATTGCATTGGCACATCAACTGCCTCAAGTTGCTAGCAGTACGCCTTGCCCTGGGCCACCTGAAAGAGCTGTTATGGAGAAAGCATGTGCTGGTCCGCACGGTCAACACTGCGACCGTTGCGTACATCAACCGTCAGGGTGGTCTGCACTCCCATCGCATGTCGCAACTCACCCGCCATGTCCTCAGTCCTGGCTCTTGAGCGGGCTTCGTGGGCTCCCGGACTGGAGCATGCTCTGGAGCGGGCTTGTGGGCTCCCGGACTGGAGCGGAATCTGGAGTGGATTTTGTGAGCAGCCTCCAGGCCTTGAAGGGTGGAGGAAGCCTTCCTCCAGTTCCTCCTCCGTCTCCGACTGTGGGATGTCCTCATTAGCTGGGGGATGTGCCAGGAATTCTACAAATCCCCCAAAAATCAGGTGGCCCAGCCCTCTCATCCTCCACCAGTTGAGGGGCTCGTCAAGGGCATAATTGAAGAGATCTTTGAGGGCCGCATCATTGAACCCAAACCCCTCTGCTGCACCACTGAACTCCAGGGCAAACTTCCTCACAGCAGTGCCCTGCTGACGGAGGGAGCTCAGGGCCTTAAACTGGAGGATGCGTTGGTAGAGGGGGCTGGAGAGAGTGGAGGGTGGCGGATGGCGCAAGCCCTTCCTCTGCTGAGTCCTCATAATGGCGAGTTTGATCTGTCAGGGCGGGTGGAAGGGATGAGAGCGAAGACTAAACTGCAGGAGGCAAAGGGGCTTTATTAACACAAGAAAATAAATAAACTACAAAAATTACCCCGTAGGGGAAAACAGACTGGAAAGGCAGGAACAGGTTGGACAAGGCTGGACATGACACCAGACACAGACAACATTCGACGACGAACTCGCACAGGACTGCAAACACAAGGAGATTTTAAAGGGAGCAAAAGAGGAGGGTAACATTTCTGATTATTATCGCAATTGGTAACAAGATGGCAGCTGGGATGTTTGGTGTGCTTGTGATGTGTTTAGTTTACATAATTATAAGAAATATCTTAGTAAATGGCCCTAGAAATGGTATGGATGAGTGTTTACTAAGCAATTATGACCATCCAAACTAATTTTTAGTTACTAAACAGTTGGACTATGGAAAGAAAACTTTGTTGGAAACGTTCCTGTATCCCGCCTGGTATTCAGCCAGGTGTAAATCAAAGGCTGGAGTTAAGCGGCAAATTAACGATTAAATCATCTGTATGTGCCTACTATTATCTGGGAATACACACCAATGTCCTGGTCCGATGCCCAACTTTGGACCTAGGAATAAGAAGGAAAGTGTGATGGGTGTGATGGTACGTTGGCCTTCCAGATTACGCAGTGGTGGGAGCAAACTTTTGTCCATGAGTATAGCCGACTTGGGTGGAGGAGTGCATGGAGTCATTGAGAGAACGGAGCTGGGCTTGGGAAACACATCGGTACCCCTTGATGAGTGCAAGCAACCCATAAGTTCAGACCCACAGCTCCGTTCAGTTCAGTTACCCTGTGGGGTTTCGGAGGATGCCTGCAAGGTTAAGCAAATTGTGTATTTATTCCTTTCGACGAGGGGAGTTCACCTGCTTCATCTTAACATCAGAAGCCTTCTCCCAAAAATCACAGAGATAGGTCTCCTCAGTAACAGCAATAAGGTGAGACTGTTTTATTTTACCAAGACATGGCTGGATGACTCCATTAGGGAAGCCGAAATTGAAATAGTAAATTATTTTTTAATAAGGAGAGACCGAAACCGTAAAGGTTGAGGTGTATGTATCTATGTGATATCGGACATTGGTTTTAATCAGAGAATGGACTTGAATAATGACCAAATTGAAGCAGTCTGGTTAAACATTCTGCTGCCGAAGAGCAATCCTATCTTAGTTGGAGCATGCTACAGACCACCTGGCCAGACAATGTTTTATGAAATTCTGGAAGAAGTTTTCTCAAAGTGTACAGACTTTGTCAATTTGGATGTTATCATGATAGGAGATTTTAATACTGATACTCGAAAGATGGACCTTTCCGGCTGTAAGGGTTACTCATTTAGTCTACATCAGCTGATCAAAGAACCAACACTTGTCTGTTCTTCCACTCAAACTATTATTGACCTTGTTCTAGTGTCAGAAAAGTATAGGATAGCACAGGAGCCTGCAACCTTCAACGCCAAAAGAGTCATTTTTGCCCCTTTCCTACCGAATAAAATTCACGTGAGCCACAAAATATTTGATGCCCAAATAAAGATAACACGGCATATAGCTAAAGATTTATATTCAGATGTTACAGGGCAGAGGAGTAGCAATCATTTCAGAAGTGAGGGGGAAAGAAATGTCAAATGTTGTAATAATAATACATAAGTATTATAATACTTATGTATGTATAATTGACAAAAAAAAATATTTAGGTTGGCTCAGTAATAAAATATACTGCTGGACAATAAACAATAATTTGTCGTCTTATTTTTTATAAATATTTTACTAATGAAAATTTTATGGTTATGAGTGTACAATCAGTATATACTGCAAACACTTTTTTCCATTTTTATCATAGAATAAGGAAGAAAATATATGTGACCCTGGACCACAAAACCTGTCTTACAGTGCTAACAATGGCCAAAAATAAATTGTATGGGTCAAAATGATCGATTTATCTTTTATGCCAAAAATCATTAGGATATTAAGTAAAGATCATGTTCCATGAAGATATTTTGTACCGTAAATATATCAAAACTTCATTTTTGATTAGTAATATGCATTGCTAAGAACTTTATTTGGACAACTTTAAAAGCAATTTAGATTTCTTTGCACCCTCAGATTCCAGATTTTCAAAAAAGTTGTAACTCCTAACAAACCACACATCAATGGAGAGATTATTTATTCAGTTTTCAGATGAAGTATAAATCTAAATTGTGAAAAATTGACACTGAAGACTGGTTTTGTGGTCCAGGGTCACATTTTATAGCTTCTGTACTGCAATTAATGCTGTCAATTACCACTGTATCATTCATATTTATTACCTGAAGAAGACTTGAAAAACACACACACCATATCGTCTTCAGGTTTCATCAGTTAAGTTTTAAGCTTGTTATTCAGCTTATCTACAGCGATAGCGGGATGCCAGTCAAACGTTACTATTACTTCTCATATGAGTCTCTTTTGGACTTTCTGCACGAGAGCGCTCTCTGGCTTGGAGAATTAATTAAACATACAGCTGTGTTCAGCGCTCCGTGATGTTCACATCGTTTTGGATACGAATAAAACGCATCCAAAACGACGTTACTATCTTTTCTCTTTTAATTTAAATCTATATTTACTCACATTGGCCCTTGAAAACCTCTACTTTAACACACTTTACAGAGAAAAAGTGCAGGGTAAGAGTTTAGGTTGTATTAAAAGTCGGGGGGACACCTCCCCTGCATATTGTACACCCACGCTACAGGGAGCCACTGCAGAGGGACGAAAGAGCCGCATGCGGCTCAGGAGCCACGGGTTGCCGACCCCTGGGATAGCAGATAGTGGGGTAAGAAATTACAGATTGAGCGATCTTTCTTTTGTTTTTTTGCACTCGAAAGATAAAGAAAGCAGTGCTCAACTGTCATTGCTCTATAAGAATCAGGTCACTGAAAAGGTATATCAAAGGAGCATTTGATGACAGCTTGAATAAAAAAAAACTGGTCTGCTGTGTTGCAATGTAATTATGTTGATAAAGCATGTTTTTTTTAAATGTATGTTTTTAGAAGCTGCCCCATTTAAAGTAGTAAGAGTTAAACAGAGGACAGAACCCTGGATAAATGATGATATTCTCGAGGCTATTAGGTTGAGAAATAAGATGTATGATAAGAAAGCATAGATGTCTGTAAATTCATTAAAAAGAAAAAAAAACTGAAGTACCACATTTACAGAAGTCCTCAGACCTTTCACTCAGTACTTAATTGAAGCAACTTTGGCAGCAATTACAAGTCTTTTTGGGTATGACGCAACAAGCTTTGCACACATGGATTGGGGAATTTTTCTACCACCAACTTTTACTTTTGTGATGGTACTCTGCAGGTGATGAGCAGAGCTAGTTTCCTTCAATCATGATGCTTAGAATTGAGGTTAATCAGACCAGATAACCTTTTTTCTAAGAGTCTGATGGTGCTGTTTTGAAAATTCAAGTAAAGTGGGTTTTTATGTGTCTTCACTGAGGAGAGGATTGAGTTTGGCCACACCGCCATAAAGCCCAGATCGTTGGAGTGATGCAGTGATGTTTGTCCCTCTGTATGTTTCTCCCATCTGCATATATGATCATGGAGCTCAACTAGAGGGATCATCAGCTTCTTGGTCACCAGACAAGGCCCTTCTCCATCAGTTGCTCAGTTTGGCTGGTACTTCTTCCATTTGAGAATTATGGAAGCCACTGTGCTCTTGAGAGCCTTCAGTGCAGCAGATTTTTTTTTCCGTAGTCTTCCCCATATATGTAGCTTGATACAATCCTGTCTCTGGGCTCTGCAGGCAGTTCCTTTGACCTCATGGCTTGATTTTTGCTCTGATATGCATTGTCAGCTGTGAGGCCTTTTATAGAGCAGTGTGTGTCTTTCCAAATCATGTCGAATCAATTTAATTTACCACAGGAGAACTCCAATCAAGGTGTAGCAACACTTCAGCAATGATGAAGAGAAATGGGAGACACCTGATGTTATTTTCATGTTTTGTTGCAAAGTGTCTGAAATGTGAATGTGATATTTCATTTATTTATTTTTAATACATTTACAGACATTTCTAAAATTCTGTTTTCACTTTGTCGTTATGAGGTACGGAGTGTAGATCAATTAGGAAAAACAATGAATTTAAACAATTGTAGTATCAGGCTGCAACATAACACAATTGAAAAAAATGATGGGGATCTGAATACTCTCTGAATGTGTATGTGTATATATATATATATATATATATATATATATATATATATATATATATATTTGTAAGGTCTGTTTTGGGTTTTGTTTCATGTTCTTGTTTTCATGTCTTTTATTTTGAAGGTTAGTCTCAGTTCCTGTTTGTGTCATGCTTCCCTTGCCTTAATGTCTCCTTGCCATCAGTTCCTCTGTTCTATGCGTCATGATCTAATTGGTGGTCCTAGTCATGTGTCTTGTTTCTCATTGGTTTGTTCATGTCATGTGACCCTCACTGTTTACTATAAGTAGTCATGTCCTTGCCTTTGTTTCTTTCTTGTGTATTGAATGCATTAATCCTGCTGTCGGTGAGTGTTTAGTCAAGTCTAGTCTGGTCAAGTCTTGTCTTCATTTGTTTGTATTTTGAATTGCACTTTGTTCAATAAATCTGAACTTGGATTCTCACTACGCTCGCCTCAGTGGACTCTCATTACAGAATATGCGACCGCTAATATGAATTCAGCAGATCGTCTCATTCGGCTTGACCAGGTGAACCGGCCCATTGAGGATTATGTGGAGGACTTTTGTGGGCTTTGTCACCAGGTAGACTTTAACAATACATTCCTCAAAGACATTTTCCGTTTTGGCTTGGAAAGGAATATTTCACAGCCAATGCCACGCAATACCCCACACTGGTCACTTGAACAGTATATAGACTTTGCATTGCGGTTGAGTGGATCTGCTTTCACTGTGGGTGTCATATGGCGCTTTTCCACTGCATGGTACGGCACGGTACGGTACGGTAAGGTTCACTTTTGGGGGGTTTTCCACTGGGTACTGTACCTGGTACCTGATACTTTTTTAGTACCACTTCGGTCGAGGTTCCAAGTGAGCCGTACCGTTACCAAAACGTGACGTGTAAACTCTGCTGATCACTGATTGGCCGGAGAAAATCGTCATTACTGCATCACTGAACTTGCGACACGAGACCCTCCTCTACAGTCCTACCCGCTAGATTTAAATCAGCACAGCCAGCGAAGGATCGGACGCAACTTCTGTTTAAACAAACGCACATTTTTGCATCAACCGCAAAATAGCAGTGTCGTTGTCTGTTGAGGAAGTTCAGACGTTCCTCTCGTTGATAGCCGAAGAGCGGATTCAGTGAGAGCTTGACGGCGCGACGCCGAAGGAAAAAGCCTTATGTATAACGTTACTTTTGAACTTGCTATATTTTCAGAGTATGTTTTCTGTTTATATTTTTACCTCTGTATCTGTGTTTTGCTTCAATTAAAAACAATCTGATCGAATAAGTGTACCTCCAGACTATATTAAATATGTATCATTGTATGAGCACGTAATGAACCTCTTGAAAAAGAAAAAATGATTAATGCCGTGATTATAAAAACCATCACATAAATAAAAAAAAACAAGGGATACATTGTACATTTTGAAATATTCAAAAGTTTATTGATAATTCACTTTGACAGAACATCTGTAACATTACTCTCCTCATCTACAGCCCGTGTCACTGTCACCACAGTCTCTGCTGCTGGGGGTAAATCACAAGCATTCTCATAGACCTCTCCATTGTTGTTAAAAACATCCACATGCCGAGAGTGAAGAACACTATTCCGTCTCCTTTCTTTGTTGTGAGTTTGTTTGTGGTGCGTTTACGATGATATCACGGCAGTAGGCAGCGCAATTATAACGACGTGTGAATAATCCCGCCCACTCTATAGCGGTACTAAACTGTGGTGGAAATGCAAACCGACCCGAACTGAGCCGTACCGTACCATGCAGTGGAAAAGCGCCAATAGAGGAGGATCATGACACTTCCCCAAGGCCTGCTCACGTCATGTCTGCTATGCCAAGGCCTACTCACGTCATGTCTACTACTCCAGGACCTGCTCACATCATGCAAGTTAAGTTAAAGTTTACTCATGTCCTGTCTACCAAGTCACAGCCTGATGCCACGCCAGAGTCTGCTCACGTCTCGCTTGCCACGCCAGAGTCTGCTCACGTCTCGCTTGCCACGCCAGAGTCTGCTCACGTCTCGCTTGCCACGCCAGAGTCTGCTCACGTCTCGCTTGCCGCGCCAGAGTCTGCTCACGTCTCGCTTGCCATGCCAGAGTCTGCTCACACCTGCCACGCCAGAGTCTGCTCACACCTGCCACGCCAGAGTCTGCTCACACCTGCCACGCCAGAGTCTGCTCACACCTGCCACGCCAGAGTCTGCTCACACCTGTCACGCCTGCCACGCCAGAGTCTGCTCACGTCACGCCTGCCAAGCCAGAGTCTCTGGGGCCTGCCCATGTCATGGCCGCCATGCCCACTTCCCCGGCCAAGACGGCCGCCACGCCCGAGCCCCCTGCCAAGATGGCTGCCACGCCTGAGCCTTGCCAAGTCACTGCTGTCACCAAGATTTCCCCAAGGGAATTTTTTTGGGGGGGCTATAATACCTGCGGATGTGGAACTTGGGCCAAGACGGAGAAAACTGATAGCTAGCGTGATGGAACTTACCTCTGTTGTTGATGAGAGCTGCAGGCATCCGGGTGGCATCAGCGCTCTCAAGCCCCGCCATCTTAGAGGTCCTGCCACCCTCTACTGCCCTTCCTGTAATGGGGGTCGCAATTTTGTACGTGTGGGATGCACACTGTACTCCTGAGACCTCTCCTTTCCACAAGTCTGCTCCCGAGGCCTCTTGTCAAAGAGTCTGCTTCTCCTGTCCATGGTCACAGAGACTTCATGAACTCACGGTCTGTCCTGTCATGGTCACGGAGGTCATTCCTGAACTCACGGTCTGTCCTGTCATGGCCACTGAGGCCCTTGCTCTGCCTGCTCCGCCATGGCCCCCTGCTCCGCCATGGCTCCCTGCTCTGCCTATTCCGCCATGGCTCCCTGCTCTGCCTATTCCACCATTTCCCCATGCTCCAGGCATGCCTTTGCTCCACAATCCAGGTCCTGTTCCCCTTCGCGGGCCTGGCCCTCCATCCCTCCCCCATTCTGCCTCTGCTCCTCCACCCTCATGGACTTTTTGGGTTTTGTTTGGACATCAGGAGCCGCCCTTAGAGGGGGGAAATATAAGGTCTGTTTTGGGTTTTGTTTCATGTTCTTGTTTTAATGTTTTATTTTGAAGTTTAGTCTCAGTTCCTGTTTGTGTCATGCTTCCCTTGCCTTCATTTCCCCTTGCTACTGGTTCCTCTGTTCTGTGTCATGTTCTGATTGGTGGTCCTAGTCATGGGTCTTGTTTCTCATTGGTTTGTTCATGTCATGTGACCTTCACTGTTTACTATAAGTAGCCTTGTCCTTGCCTCTGTTTCTTTGTCGTGTATTGAATGTATTAATTCTGCTGTCGGTGTGTGTTTAGTCAAGTCTAGTCTGGTCAAGTCTTCGTTTGTTTGTATTTTGGATTGCACTTTGTTCAATAAATCTGCACTTGGATTCTCACTACGCTCGCCTTAGTGGATTCTCATTAATATATATATATATATATATGAATGGGATGAAATAATTGGAAGAAACGCATTTGTCAGCATTTCACTCCATCTCGAATCGCTCCAACGGAAAGCGCTCGAGAAACAGTATCTCTTCCGCGGTTCGTTTTTTTTTTTTTCAAGGTTCAAGGTTCTTTATTATTTGTCACATACACAATATACAGGGTATAATCAGTAGTGAAATGTAAGTCAGGACAGATCTGCTCAATGGAAAGTAAAAAAAAAATACACAAAAAAAATACAAAAAAAAGCAATAAAAATGAAACATAACACAAGAGAATATATATATAAATATAGGTGAGAATGAAAAAGGAACAAATAATAAAATAAAATGAGTAAGATGTGCAATACAGTATACTGTGGATTAATAAATATTAATATAAACACGGATGTGCAAGAGACTGTGCAAATAGGTTGTACCGGGTATGTACACATAGCAGCAGTGTGGATGATGGAGAATAATGGATATGTTTACAGTTTATTAAATTGAGTCCTGTGGATGTTATGAGACTGAGTTTAGGAGCCTGATGGCCTGGGGGAAGAAACTCCTCAGTCTTTCAGTTTTTGCCATCATGCTCCTGAAGCGCTTGCCAGATGGCAGTGAAATGAAAAAATGGTTACCAGGGTGATTCGAGTCCTTGATGATTTTAGCAGCCCTGCTTTTGCAGCGTTTGAGGTAGATGTCCTGCAGATAGGGGAGAGCAGACCCTGAGATGCGCTCAGCTAAGCGCACGACTCTCTGTAGAGCTTTGCAGTCCTGGTTTGTGGCATTATTATACCACACTGAGATGCACTGAGTCAGAACACTTTCTATGGCCCCTGAATAGAAAGTTTTCAGGATAGCTGGTGAGACCCTGAATTTCCTCAGCTGTCGCAGACGGTACAGTCTTTGCCTGGCTTTCTTGACCTGTGTTTGGATGTGTGCAGTCCATGTCAGGTCCTCGGAGATGTTTACACCGAGGTACTTGAAGCTGTTCACCCTCTCCACAGGGGTCCTGCTGATCATAAGAGGAGTGTAGGGCTGCTGCTGTCTCTTCCTGAAGTCTACAATCAGCTCTTTGGTTTTGCTCACATTCAGAGAGAGACAGTTGTCCTGGCACCATGATGTGAGTCTCTCCACCTCATGCAAGTATGCGGCCTCATCATTGTTGGAAACGAGGCCCAGAACCACAGTATCGTCAGCAAATTTAACCATAGAAGTGGAGCTGTGTGAGGACACGCAGTCGTGTGTGTAGAGAGAGTAGAGCAGGGGGCTCAGGACACAGCCCTGTGGGGCTCCTATGTTCAGGGTGATGGAGTTGCAGGTGAACTGGCCGACTTTCACCACTTGTGGTCTGGCGGTGAGGAAATCTTGCATCCAGTCACAGAGTGAAGTGTCTAGGCCGAGGTCTGAGAGTTTGACAGCTAGCTTGGTGGGACTATAGTGTTGAAAGCTTAGCTATAGTCAATGAATAGCAGCCTGACATAGCTGCCATTTTTGTTGTCAATGTGAGTGAGGGAGGAGTGCAGTACCTGGGAGATGGCATCATCAGTAGACCTATTTGGCCAATAGGCAAACTGAAGTGGGTCCAAAGTAGCAGGGATGTATGAGCAAATGTGTTTCTTTAAAAGTCTCTCAAAAACCTTCATGACTGTCGATGTGAGGGCAACTGGACGATAGTCATTCAGGCAAGAGGGTTTACTGTTCTTAGGCACAGGGAGTATGACAGATTTTTTAAATGAGGTGGGAACCACAGAGGTAGCAATGGACTCATTAAGGGACTAATTTTTGGCTCATGCAAGAGACTGTACAACGTTCATGTTACATGATTTGACTGACTTTTTACATAGAGAGGATGACAGCGCACTGCAATAAAATAATTGATCATTCATGTTTTCGTAACAATTGCCCAGCTTCAAAAAATAAACTAAATGAAAACTTCTTTGAGAGCAAAGGGACCCTACGTAGCTTGCGTATAAGGAGGATTGGCTCTGTGTGTGTGTGTGTATATTTATACATTTATATATATATATATTAGTGGTGGGCCGTTATCGGCGTTAACGTGCTGCGTTAACGTGAGACTCTTATCGGCGATAAAAAAATATCGCCGTTAATCTATTCTCAAATTTGGGTTGGGAGCTGGGTCTATACTACGCAAGCTATGATGACTTTCACCCTGATATTTTAGCGCGGATGTATACGTAGCCGAATTGCACTGTAGGGGGTGAGAACGAGTCTTCGAACTAGAGGCTCGCAGTCCGTGATGGACAGATTGTTAACGGCTGGTCTGTGTGGTAATACAATCGGGCAGGACATCCAAACGCTCACCTATCATTCATCAACCTCAAATATGGCTTTTCATCTGAAAGATGTATGTAGTAGCAACTTTACATGGCCGCTCAATATGATGTTAACCTAGAGAAATGTGCGCTATTGAAGTGTTTGTGTGGAAGCGCGTTTGCTGCAAGACAGGCTCCGGTGCGCTCACTTGCTCTTAAAATCTCCGTCATTTTTGGTCATACAGATAAAAGTAGCCTAATACATCTTTCGAATCTGTAAAGACTCTACGTTTATTTGTGTGCACTCAGAATAACAACGAAACGTTGCGCTTTTAAGCAAACAGGATGCGCTTTAGGTCTCATGTGAACTTGAGCGAGAAACTTCGAAACTCGAATATATCTAAAAATACAGTACATAGAAAAATATATCTATAGAGAGTGAAATGTCAAAAAAATAAAAATAGAAGACGTGTGTGTTAGCATGGATGATTTACATGAAATTTAATCTGTGCAACACTGTGCATAATAACATGGCTTTCAGTTCAATATAATAACAAAAAACGACATTTTGGGTTTTTATTCAACTAATAAGGTGGGCACGCTGTGATCTGTACTATATTTTTACTGTAATTGACAGTTATCGGCAAAAAAAAAAAAAAACAACAACACGGGAGTGGGAGGGAATGGGAGTCATTCTTCCAGGAGTGGAACGGGATTTTCCTCCAGTTTTTTCGTGGGATTGGGACAGGAAGAGATTAAAGTTTGTGATGCATTTTGGAAACAGGAGATGAGCCCCTGTTCTAATGTGCCACCTGGCTTGAGAAACCCGTTCTCAAAGACTTACTTTTAGTCATTATTTGGGTAGCACACATATTCTGAATGCCTTCGGCAGAATTCAAATGAGCCATTTTAATCTAGATTAATCTAGATTAATTCCAAAATTAATCTAGATTAATCTAGATTAAAAAAATGAATCTATGCCCACCTCTAATATATATATATATATATTTATATATTACTATATAGCCCAGAACTGCTGATCCTTGCATGTTTTGTTCTTTTCATTTGCTAAATTGAGACGAACTCACCATAAATATGCATCTGTGTCCAAAAACGCAAGAACAGTCAGTGATATATGCCATTAGACATGAAAGATTTAGAGCTGCCATAAATCATCGAATATCTGTGTCCTTTCTATAATTCAGCCTCAGCTTTCTTTGTGCTTCAACATTCTGCCATTGTATCCATTCATCAATACATCAGCTAATGGCCTGGCAAGGCCACCCCAACAATAGTCTCTGCTTTCAAAGACAGTGTGACACAACAAAGAGTATTTTCCTCTCGTCTCTCCTCTCTGTTTCACACTTTTTCTCATTCCTACTCGTTTCTCTCTGAGGTGTCAAATGGGTAGGGCTGTGAATCCCTGCTGACACTTTGCTTTCCCTTTCGCTCTTTCATTCAGTTTTCAGTCACAGTTTTTCATCTGCATCTCTCTCCCTCGTTCTGTATGTGTTGGCTAAAGTCTAATCAGAACAGGGTGTAAATTATTCAGGAAAGCTTGTTGAAAAAAGGCCTTTGATTGTCAATTTTATTGTCTAGCCTGCTGCATTATTAAAAACCCTGGCATAAGTGTCTATCGCCATGGTGGAGTGTCACAAAGGTACGTGCCCTTACCCGTCAAAGAAACACCTTCGTTCACCCCCACCGTCTCTCTCTTCTGCTCTTTCACATTCTGTTCATGTGTGGCTGATCGTCCAAGGTCATCCCCATGAGGCGGCATGCGTTTGCAATTTGCAGGATGTGCCCATTTTATATCCCGTTTTCTCACACCTTGTCACAAGAAAAGCTCTCATAGGATCTTCTAACCTATGGTAAAAATTGGCTGCTGAGGTTAAAATATATATGGTGGCTTTTAAGGTATGATAGCTTGCCATTATATGACTGTATTATTTTACAGTTAATTAATATACAAATGATTAAATAATATAATGTGGTATACTGTTTATCTATTTTTATCTTTCATTTTTTATACATAAATATAGTGATGTTTTAATTGTAATTTTGTTTATTTGATCATTATTTTGTAATAAA
This sequence comes from Schizopygopsis pylzovi, assembly GCA_027422435.1. NCBI lineage: Eukaryota > Metazoa > Chordata > Actinopteri > Cypriniformes > Cyprinidae > Schizopygopsis > Schizopygopsis pylzovi. The sequence continues at coordinate 41,235,263 of CM049816.1, forward strand.
ATATTTATTAATATAGTCATATGTGTAACGATACGTCTCCACAGGAGAACACAGGGAGCGGGAATTCAAAGGGGATTGAGTTTTAATAATAAAGAGCAGAGTAAATAAATGTATCCAAACAAAATTACATTTAAGACAGGACAAAGACTACAACGAAACTGAATGCTTATATAGAAAAGGGAACAAAGGAGTAAACGAAATTATTGATAATGTGATGATAATGAATAAATGACAAACTAATGAGAACCGGAACAAAACCAAATAAGGATACTCAAAAACAAAGACAGGGGTAAAACACGGAAAACCAAGTCCACAATCCTGACAATATGTTCATCATATTAAATTAACGATTGACCATTATAATAGTATGATAACTTAATGTTAATCAAAATTCCATGAACAATTGCTTATAAAATGGAGACAGAGCACGTTTTTCACATAAACACAAAATTAAAAAATCTAGTTTAAAAATCTAGTGTATATTAAATGTTAGCTAAACTTTTATTGATTGAGCAAAAATAAATATAAGTCTATCTTGATTATGTAATTTCATAATTATATTATGTTTTGGATATATGTTTCAGTATTACTGATATAATATCTCATTAATACTAAAACATTTATTCAAACATAATCTATTACAAAACTAATTTAAACTATTAATAAAAGACTATTATAATATTATGATCATACTTTTTTATTATTAATAGTTTAATTTAGTTTTTAAAATCCATTTTTAAATTAATGTTTGTTAAGATTTTAATCAACTTGTTGTGAATTTCAGTAATTGTTTTTGATTTCCTTTTCTTTTTCATTTTTACTATTTTATTTATTTGTATTTTTTCTCTGTGTATATGCCGTTTTTTAAATAATTAATCTTTTTATGAAATTGAACTAAATTAAAAATGAGAAATGTTTCTTTGGCAACAAGCTGAAATAAAATATGCTAAAGTTTAAAAAATTAAGTTTCATCAAATAATCCTGATGTTTCTGTTATGTACTCAAAGCCGTAGATATTCTGCGTTATTGGCTGGGATTTACTGAAGCGAAAAGCAATCATGTGTTTGATTTATACAGCAGAGTGTGGCAGGTGAGGTTCTCATGTGTCGTCCGAGTGAGTACTTTGTTTTTCAGTGTGTGGCCTTGTTTCATCCAGCATCACGTGACAGCAGCGAGGGAGACTCATTCCTTTAGCCGGAAGGATATTTACAAATGAAATCCATCTACAGAGCGCACTCTGATGAAGATGATGGACTGGTAAAGTTCTTCACATCTTAACCTCTTCATTTAAATATGTATAGTATTTAAAAGCAGCCCAGTCAGGCATACAATGATAAATCCTTCCCAACAGTGCCTATATATTCAGATGAAGGTCTGCTGTACAGACTGTCGGAAACACTTTATAATAACTGTGCGCTGTAAATCATTAGTTAAGCATTAGTAAATAGTAAATTCATCCTTTATTAAGCATATCCCTACATTAATATTACATTAGTAAGTAGCTTATAAATGCAGCTATAAATGCTTTGTTCTTGATTTATTAGCATGCACTGTATATATATATATATATATATATATATATATATGTATAATATTTAGTACTTGTTTTGTCATTATTTATTAATGATCAATTTATCATTTCCAAATTAAGAATTATCTTATTAACAAGTTAGAAAGTGTAACTAAATGATTAATAAACAATTTAAATGCACATTTATACATATTATTATTTACATAATAATAGTTACTCAGTGTTTTAATAAATGCTTTGTTAATGTTACAGGGCGAACAAGACGTGAGACGTGCGGATCCATTGGCAAGCTTTATTCAAAGGCTGGGTTACAAAACAAGCAAGGTTCATTCAGTGGCAAACAGGAACAACACGGGCAAGACAAAGATAAATCCTAGGGTAAGCGTGGGTCGACGATCGGCAAACAATATTCAACAAGGCAAGGCAAAGGGTAAATCCAGGAAATACGGGCAGGTATCAAAACACGGGACAACAGGCAAGGCAAGACTATAACAATATAGAGGGCTCTGTAGAGTAGCTATCACTAGGACATACGCTATACAATACTCGGCAGAGGGGAAGAGGAAGTCCATGGTTTATGTAGGCTGCATGATTAGTGTGATCAGCTGTGTGTCGTCAGTGCAATGGATTATGGGATATGTAGTCTTAGGTGACGTGCAACTGTTAGTGTGATGCCACTCCCCGTGCATATGGGTATAAAAGGGCGACAGGTTCATCCACTCATTAGATTTTTGCTTGGGTGTGGATGAGAAGTGTGCTGATCTCCACAAGCATTTCATCTCTTATTTGTTCCTGGTTGGCGTCATTCGTGGATGACTCATGCACCTGTGGTGGGCGTATGAGCATTACTTCGCTGTGATCTCGCCTTTCCTTTCTGAAAGGATTGGCACCCTCTTCTGCCACCCGCGCTGGGTTCTCTGGCTCGAGCAGAGAACCACCGGCTGGCACTCTGGGAGATCTAATGGTAACAGTAAGAGCCTCTCCGCCGGGTACGTCCCCACGGACCTCTTACTCCTCAAGCAGCGAACGTCCTGTCCGGTTCCCGGGTGATTTCTCTGGTCCGTCCCACGAGGCGCCCAGCATTTCATTCGGTGTGCCATCCAAGGATAACATGTTGATCCCTGCATCGGGGGATGGGCTTACATCCTCTGATGATGAAGGTGCAGTGGGGCTGCCCCCCTCGGGTGTTGTCGTCACCACCGCAACGGAACCCAGAGCTGATGGCCATGCTTACCCGTGCAGCCATGAGTATCGGGCTGGAGGTCAACAGACTGCCCAGTCCCGAACCCTCGCGGCTGGATGATTGGTTTCTCGGAGCGGCGCACAGCTCACAACCGTGCTCTGCTCCGGTGTCTTTTTTCCCGGAGGTGCATGAGGAGCTGACGAAGTCGTGGATGGCCCCTTTCATGGCCAGAAGCAGCTCGTCCGTCCCCTCCGTCCTCGCTACCCTCGATGGCGGGGCTGCCAGGGGGTACGCGGAAGTTGCCCAGGTGGAGAGAGCGATTGCGGGGCACCTGTGCCCACGAAACGAAGCAAAAGCTTATAGTGCTACGGGCCAGGCAGCCTCTGCCCTGCACGCCATGGCTATCCTGCAGGTTCACCAAGCCAAGGCACTCAAACGGGTGCACGAGGGTAGTACCGACCCGGGGTTGATGCAGGAGCTGCGCATGGCGACTGACTTCGCTCTACGAGCAATGAAAGTCACAGTGCGGTCCCTCGGGAAGGCGATGTCCACCATGGTGGTCCAAGGGCGCCATCTCTGGCTCAACCTGGCAGAGATGAAGGATGTCTACAAGGCATGCTTTCTCGATGCCCCAACGACGCCGTCGAGGGCTTTGCCCAGCAGTTCTCGGTGGTACAGCAGCCAGACCGAGGCGATCCTGCACATCCTGCCCCAGCGTGATCCACCATCCACCGCTACTCCCGGGGCCAGGCCTCAGTTCGCTCATCGCCGTGGGCACCCTCCTGCGTCCTCCAGAGCTGCTCCGCCCCAGGCTGAATCGACAACTTGGCCGGCGCGGCGAGCCTCTCGCTGGAGAGCATCGCCCCCCGCATCCCAGCCAGGTCCCAAGTCGTCCAGGAAGTCGAAGAAACCGGCCCTGACGCGGGCAACCCGGAGATGTTGGAGTTTGCTCTTTCTCAGGAGACGGCGAGAACAGTGCCGCTCCTTCCCCCGGTGGAGGGCCGGGAGGAGAATCTTTGTTTCATTCTGTTCCGCCAACATGTTATCCTTGGTACCCACTTACTCAAAGAAAGAGCAATTTCCTTTTCCTCCGGGTTCTCAGGTCCATGGGACGACAGTGTGCGGCGCCCTGCTTCCTCACTCTCACCCACGACCCATTTTGCCAGCTGCCAAGAGAGTACGGTTCGGGGATGCTGTACCTCCACACACACCTCTGTTTGGGACCCAGGGAGTTCGGGGAGGATGCCTCAGAATGCACCGCCTTCTGTACCATCCACCCCTTACTCCCTTTCGCTGCACCACCACAGGTGCGTCAATTGTGCTGTTGGAGCCGCTTGCACAGCGTCTGGAGGCGTGGCTCATGCTGTCCTAGCATGCGTGGCTCACACGCACAATTCGACCTGTCTATGCGATTCAGTTGGCCTGTCGACCTCCCAAGTTCAACAGCGTTCTTGAGATGTCGAGGGTAGTCCAGGAACGCACCTGTCTTGCGCGAGGAGATTGCTGTCCTCCTGGCAAAGGATGCAATCGAGCCGATCCCTCCAGCCGAGATGAGGCAGGGGTTTCACAGCCCTTATTTCATCGTACCCAAGAAAGGTGGTCAACAGCCAATCCTGGATCGGCGAGTCTTGAACCGGGATTCGCACAAGCTCCCGTTCAAGATGCTGATGCGCAGGTGCATTATCAAATGCATCCAGCCCCAGGATTGGTTTGCAGGCGATCGACCTGAAGGACACTTACATTCATGTTTTGATCCTTCTGTGACACAGACCGTTCCTACGATTTGCGTTCGAGGGTTTCGGCATGGTAGTACAGGGTCCCTCCCCCTCGGGCTCTCCCTGTCTCCCCGTACCTTTACGAAGGTCGTATAGGGCGCCCTTATCTCGCTACGGGAAGTGGGCGCCAGGATATCCAACCACCTCGACGATTGGCCTATCTTGGCCTAATCCAGAGAGCAGTGGTGCGATCACAGGGACTTGGTGCTTCGGCACCTCAGCCAGTGGGGCTTCGGGTCAACTGGGAAAAGAGCAAGCTCTCCCCTGTGCAGAGAATCTCTTTTCTCGGTGTGGAGTTAGACTCTGTGAGTATGATGGCACGCCTCACGGACGAGCGTGCCCAAGCAGTGCTGAACTGCCTGAATTCCTTCAGAGGCAGGAATGTGGTACCACTGAAACAGTCTCAGAGGCTCCTGGGGCATATGGCATTCGCAGCTGCAGTCACGCTGCTCTGGTTGCTTTATATGAGACCACTTCAGCACTGACTACACTCCCGAGTCCCGAGGTGGGCATGGCGCTGTGGTACACTTTGAGTGAACATCACCCAGCAGTGTCGCCGCTTCCTCAGCCCCTGGATGGACCTTGCCTTTCTACGGGCTCAGGGAGCTCCTAGAACAAGTGCCCCGGCATACTGTTGTCACAACAGACACCTCCAGCACGGGCTGGGGCGCTACATGCAATTGGCAGGCAGTCTCGGGGCTCTGGACGGGGCCCCAACTGCTTTGGCACATCAACTGCCTAGAGCTGTGGGCAGTGCATCTAGCCTCACGGTAGTTACGGCCACTGCTGTTGGGCAAGCATGTGTTAGTCCGCACGGACAACACTGCGGCTGTCTCGTACATCAACCGGTTGGAAGGTATACGATCACACCGCATGTCACAGCTCGCCCGGAATCTCCTCCTCTGGAGTCACACGCAGTTCAAGTCACTGCGCACTGTTCACACCGGGAGTGTGGTGACTCCATCCCGAGGCGATCCGGCTGATCTGGAGTTGATCCGGGGAAGCTCAGGTGGACCTGTTTGCTTCCCACGAGTCCTCCCACTGCCAGCTGTATTTTTTCCCTGACCGAGGGCCCCCTTGGCACAGACGCACTGGCACACAGCTGGTCCTCGGACCTTACGCAAGTATGCATTTCCCCCCAGTGAGCCTACTCACACAGACACTGTGCAAGCTCAGGGAGGACGAGGAGCAGGTCCTGCTGGTTGCGCCGCATTGGCCCACCCGGACCAGGTTTCGCGAACTAATTTTCCTCACGACAGCACCTCCCTGGCGTATTCCTCTGAGGAAGGACCTCCTCTCTCAGGGGCTCGGCACCATATGGCACCCGCGTCCAGATCAATGGAACCTCCATTTGTGGCTCCTGGACGGGATGCGGCAGACTTGAGCGGTCTACCACCGGCAGTGGCAGAGACCATCACTCGGGCTAGAGCTCCTTCAACAAGGCAAACCTACGCACTGAAATGGAGTCTGTTTGCGAACTGGTGTTCTTCTTGCCGAGAAGACCCCCGAAGATGCACGATTGGAGTAGTGCTTTCTTTCCTGCAAGAAAGGTTGGAGCGTAGGCTGTCACCATCCCCCTTGAAAGTGTATGTGGCCGCTATCACGGTCACAACGATGCAGTGGACGGCCGGTCCCTGCGAAAACATGATCTCATCGTGAGGTTCCTGAAGGGTGCCAGGAGGATAAATCCCTCCAGGTCACCCCATTATGCCCTCTTGGGACCTCTCTATCATCCTGGCTGGACTTCAGAGGGGACCCTTTGAGCCGCTGGACTCAGTCGAGCTGAAAGTCCTGTCTGTTAAGACAGCGCTCCTGACCGCGCTCACTTCCATCAAACGGGTCGGGGACCACCTTGTGTTCGGGCCAGACTACTCTCACGTTGTCTTGAGACCCTGGCCTGGATACGTGCCCAAGGTTCCCACCACGCCTTTCCGCGATCAGGTGGTTAACCTGCAAGCACTGCCCTCGGAGGAGGCAGATCCAGCCTTAGCGTTGCTGTGTCCCATGAGAGTATTGTGCACATACGTGGACTGCACCCGGAGCTTCAGAAGCTCTGAGCAGCTCTTTGTCTGCCACAGAGGTCAGCAGATAGGGAAGGCTGTCTCCAAACAGAGGCTGGCCCTACTGGATAGTGGAGGCCGTCGCCTTGGCGTACCAATCTCAAGGCGAGCCGTGCCCCCTGGGGGTGAGGGCTCACTCCACTCGGAGTGTTGCCTCTTCTCATGCGTTGGCGCACAGGGCGCCTCTCTGGCAAACATCTGCAGAGCTGCGGTCTGAGTGACACCGAACACCTTCGCAAGATTCTACAGTCGCCGCATTGAGCCAGTCTCTTCCCGTGTGTTGGGTAAACAGGGTAATGGGCGGGAAGAACTGGCCCGTGTCACGCTTGCTGCGCCATTCCCTCTGACCCGGAGATATGAGCTCCTTTTTTCTCCTCCTGTTCAGTTCCCCGGACGGTGAACCCTGGTGGAATCCTCCAAGCACCCTCAGCACTCCGACTGGGTGGAGCAGTCTGACACCAGGCCCAGTACTGATGTTAGCTCGCCCGGGTCTCCGGTCCTTTTAATCCTTTAAAAGGATTAAAAAGAGCTTGTCAGTAAAACTTCGTTAAGCCATTGGATCATCTCTCAGCGAAACCTCATAACTTCACCCCGCCTCCATTCAGTTTGACGCACAGTTCACAGCCTGGAGGAGTCAGATCTCCACCTTTTCGCAAGGAAAGGGTAAATAAATAATTGATGTTTAAATAGTACAGAATTTTTTTACCCAAACACTGTGTCTGTAAAGGCTGATGTTTTTGTGTGCTTGAAAAGTGGAGAATAATTAGGTAATTTGCCATCTAGAGAAATAACCTTTTTACATAACCTGTAAAAGTTGATGAAAGCATATAATGCAATGCATTTTCTGCCTCAGATAACAGTTACAGCCATTCCAGTGAAAGACAAAACACTCCATCTCCGGCATTCACTGGTCAAAAACCTTGTTTACTCCATTTCAACTTGAATTTCATATAATGATAAGTGCACACTGATCAGTAAAGACTGATACAATACCAACGCAGTAGATGCAGTGTTTAATTATTGAATTCCCCCCCCCCTGCCGCCGCCACTGATACAATACCTGAGTGAGACCTGCCAACATGTGCAATACACTCTTAAAAATAAAGGTGCTTCAAAAGGTTCTTCAAGCGATGCCACAGAACCATTTTTGTTTCCACAAAGAATCATGCAGTCAAAGGTTCTTTAAAGATCTGTCTCTTTCTTACCTTTTTATAATCTGAAGAACCTTCTTTCACCACAAAAACCTTTTGTGAAACAGAAAAGTTCATCTGGAAATTCTTTAGATGTTAAAGGTTCTTTATGGAACCATTTAAACAAAAAGGTTATTGTATGGCATCGTGAAGCACCTTTAATTTTAATATATATATATATATATATATATATATATATATATACCATTTCCACATTTCAAGAACTTTACTGTCATATATACTTGGTACAATACAATTCTTATTTTGTTGTCTTCACATCAGTAGTAATTTTGGCTGGCATTTTTTTTATAGTCTTGGTCTTTATCTTGAGATGAAAATGCTTAATATTTACATTTCGGTCATTTGAGTCTTTCATAGTTTTAGTCGATGAAAAGTCATTGCATTTTAGTCAACTTTTAGTCACTACTTTTAGTCAAACTGCAGTTACTAACATTTATTTTGGTAGCTATTTTATATGTAGTATTCAAACAAAAATAGTCCGAAATTCTTCTCTCTTTAGACCAAATCAATTCAGCTTATGTGAAATTTCAATCAAGGATTAAATTCGGAAAAACTGGAATAAATTTTCATTTTTTGGTAGAGATACAAAAAAAAATTCAGATACAGTAGATTTACTTAACAAGCAGACATTTATTTAACATCTTTTGTTGGTTAACATTGATGACACAGATAGGTATTTATTCAGGAATGCTGTCCCTTTAAGATGGAAGGTATGCATGTAATACTGACACACATTCAGTTTTCACCCACCTGTGAAAATGGTCACCCACCTATGGCTCACTTATTAAGCAATAACCGACTGTATTCATGTGAGATACTCTACACGATAGCGCTGTATGAGAACCAGTGGCGGCGCTAGGGTGGGGCTTGACGGGGCTATAGCCCCATTAGAAACTTGCTTAGCCCCGGCACAGCCCCACCAAGGATTTACAAATGATTGTCCTGTTTTTTAACTGTCGGTGTCACTCCAATTATTATTGTAAAATAAACATTAAAAAACTTTAAAAAGTGCCTAATATGTGGCCTATAAACAATTGATTATATGGGGGAGGGGTCAAGCAACTCAACACAAAGTTTGCGCAAGACAGTAAACGTCAGTCAATTCATTATAGAGAAAGTGAAAGTAAAAAAAAACTGACAAATGCTGCATTAACGGCGCATATTCTATCTGAGACAACGAGAGACGAATATACTTTAACATATGCTGATAACGGTATATAACTGTCTTAAATTATTCCCTTAATATTTCTCTTGTGGCTCGTATAGTCAAAAACATTTCGCGTTAAACACAGGTTGTTTTTGAAAATCGGTGCATGAAATAAAGCTGCTCTGAATTTTCACTGATGACTGCAGTGTTAATAGTAATAATTATAGGCCTATAATTCATTGTATAAATTATTATTTAAGCTTTCTAGTGAGGTGTAAACCGATAGCCTATTTTATTATCCTCACAGCGCATCATGCGGGGCAATAATTTCATGTAATTTAATAATAAAAGTAATATAATAATAATAATAGGCCAAATAATAATAAGAATGTAACAAGCCTACGTTAATTGCAAATGCTAAATCCTCTTTATTGAAATCCCAATTTTTTATGCTTTTGACAATATCTCTGGCTATCATCTGCACATGCAAATCAGCACGGGGAGGTGATCACCCGCAGTGTGTGCCTCTGTGGAAATAGTTTTTTTTTTAAATAGTGAATTGTTTTATGAGTTTGAATCTATTGTGAATGTTTAGAATTTACCATGTTTTCCTAACAACTAAGTGATGGTCAGAAAAAAATACTATGTGTAAAAAAACTAAACAAAAAAATCTTTGTTTCTATATTCATTCATAAATGATATTACTTTGTAAGTTTATAGTGTAATGCCACGTCGGCACGAAGACACACACGCAGAGATTAAAAACAGCACAGTATTAATTACTTTTCATCCTTTCACTGCAAGAAGTGAGATGGTCACCTGACCTACGTCACTAACTCTTCAAGTCGCCTCTTTGTCTGGATATAAAGCCCCTCCCCCCTCCTCATCCAGCACCCAGCGCGTTTTTCGTGGAGAACAAAGAAAGTAATTTACTCCATGTCTATTAGAACAGTGTACTCAAGAAACTATATGGATATTAATGTTGTACTCTGCCTTTCATATGCTTGGTATGAATGTGATTATTTAGAATGTGGAATGCTTTAATCTGTGCCTTAACCTGTATAGGGTATCCCATGTTAAATTTTTCTTAATCTATAACGGATTAATGTTCTCTGTAAAGTTGTAACGTGTTTAGATTCATAGAGACTGTCATGATTATTTTGAATCAATGGTACAACAGATTTGGTGATAATTATAAATGGGTAAACATGTGATAACACGTTACATAAGTATTAAAAACTCGTATTTTTCGTCACATGGAAGTTTCAAAATGGTATGCCCCAAAGACAGGGGCGGGGCTCAGCCCCACAAGAACAATCTGATTGGGACAGCCGCCGGGGGCGTATCCAAACTAGTGCCGTTTAAAACAAACAACACAGCTTTGAAACTTTCTCTTTCCTCCTCGCTCTTCAACGTGCTCGCTCGCAGATGACCCGGAAGCTTCGGCGGCGCTGGACCCTCGCCTTAACATCGGGCTGAGAAGACAAACTAGCTAAGCAAATTCAAGACTTCGTAAAACCGTAACACCTCAAAGCCGGCAGACCAACAGCGCTTTCCATCTCAACACAGAACCAGGCAACCGCCGATCGAAAGAGGGCTTTCCCGGTGACGTCACGCAGCAGCAACAAAGCCATCGGAGATTTCCGTGAAAACACGAAGTAACCACGTGGTATCCGAAACTCAAGCCCTCAACATTAGCATACACTACACTTTGCTCATTTACACCCCTGTTTTGTTTTGCTTTGTTTCCCATTCAAGGTCTGTGTCAGTTCGGTTCGAGATCGCCCTCACCCCGCCAACACATGTCTCACAAAACAGAGCATGTCGGTCACTGGGAAGATCTGGAAACATGGCTAAGTGTTCCGACAGTCAGCCTCCTCCCTAAGGCTGCTGAGACACTCAAACATCAGACACAGGACCAGCTGGATGACAACATAACAAGCCTTATGGGACAGGACCTAAGTCAAAGCTACAGTCACAAAGAATTAGCCAAGATCACCGGCTCCTTAAGTCACACACTCATCGCCACCCTCAAGTCGAGTGACAAGCACGCTGCACAACGCCAGCAGGAGCTGACAAGCGCACAACGATGCATAGAGCAGCTGGAACGTGAAGCTCTACGGATGAGGTGGAACAAGGCACTGAGGAGGAGATCAACAGGCTAAAAGATACTCTTGCAGCTACCAGCCACGAAATGGTGCAAATCAAAGAGGACTACGCTGATTGTGCTGACAAGCTACAGTATGCAGAGCAGCTACTGGAGAAGGCAAAGGCTGACTTCAGGGACAAAAACAGCAGAATCAAAGCCCTTGAAGCTTAACTGGATGAGTCAAGAAAAGAGATCAGCCGCCTAACACGACAGCTCGACTGCTTCAAAGAGGAGTATGCAAGTTTCCAAGAGGAACTCAAGCACGCTTATAAATTATGCTATGAGCCATCAAGGACAGGACGTGCACCCACCCCTGCCAAGCAGGACCGGTTCACCTGTTCCTGGACTGACACGTGAGCAAAAGACAGAGGGGGTGGTGTTAAAACTTTCACCAGTGCATTACGAAGAACTTTATATCACGACAAAGCCAAAAGAATCGGACCGCGTGGACGTCAACGCTCACCTGGACGACACTGGGATAAGTCATGGGACCAAGCAAGGCCTCATGAGAGTCAATGGGAGAGATCGTGGAACCAGCCAAATTCGTTTGGAAACTCAAGGGAGAAAAGCTCATGGGAATTCAATGGAAAATCCAAGGGAAAGGGACAAACTCACCCTGGAGCAATCAGCCCAAGGATTCGACGACCCAATACTCCAGATCACAGCAGTGTCCGACAAACACCTGCTGATGAAACCCCTCAAGTTCCTGAAAGTACTGTCTTAGTCGTCTGCCACTCCGAAGAACACCAGATCAGTTCTGACATCCTAAACGTTTCCTCCCAAACTCCAGTCCCTCAACTCCTAGGCGATCTCATTGAAAAAGGTATAGAAAGAAAGTTTTACCTCTCCATCATCATCGGACGACACATCAGAGTCGAAGCCCATGCAGAAAGTGTGGAAACTCCTGGGTATACAGGCCAAACTCCATATGTAACCCCCCCCCCGACACGGGTCCGCACCGTCCCAACTCGTTCTTGTGCCGAGCGGGTCTCGAACCCGGGATTCCGGCGCGGGAGGCGGGCAAACATATCTGTTACACATGTAAGCCATCATCCAATTTCCTCCGGTCAAGTTGAACGGGCTAACAGGACAGTGGTCAGCATGTTGAAGAAGTATTTAGCCACCAATCAAAAGGATTGGGACATTAAACTTCCTCTGGTACTGATGGCCGCTCGAGCCACCCTCACCAATCTACCGGAGTTCACAATGATGACAGGGAGAAACATGATGCTACCGCTACACCTGCTGTACCATCCTGGTGACCTGAACCTCGTCACCGCCTATAACACTCACCAATACGGAAGGTCGAAAAGCCTACTACGACCAAAAGGCCTCTCACCATGAGCTCAATGTCGGAGACAAAGTGTGGTACTACAGCTTTTTTTTCCCCGACCAAAGCAGAACGCTCCCCATCGCCTATCAAAGAAGTTCCTACCTCACTGGACAGGACCCCATGAGATTGTAGACAAGCTCTCACCTGTTGCCTATCGAATCAAAATCAAAACAGGGGCGCAGCGAGCCAGTCCTTCGATGGGTCCATCGAAACCAGATAAAGAGGCACCAGGGCTTCAGCTGACAAAAAAGGGAGAAAATCAAACCCACTGACACAGACCGACAACCATATGCTCCACACCACACAAACATATAAGCACTTTTAGGAAAACATATAGCAACCATGCTTAGACACAACCCATACTCTCTCCTCCGCAGCACTGCTAGGACCAATCTCTAGTAGAGAGGAATTACTCCACACATGTGACACTCGTTTGCAGTCTCACCTCATTCGGTCTCCTTGTGTCTCTTTGCTTTGTTTTTGTTTTAAATTTTTTTTGGTTTTGGTGCTTTCTCTCATGTCTCACTTTGTGTTTTTCCTTTTCCCCCTCTCACTATAATCTCCTTACCCTCTAGCCCCCTCATCAGAGAACTCCATTAACCAATCCTTGAATCCAGGTCCTGAAATTGAAATCGATTCCAGTCAGTAAAGTCGTCGTAACTCGTTGTGAGAACCGTTGCCAACAGATCGAGGCCACCCGCCAAAATCATGACCGACATGATACGTGAAGTAAGTTCCTTGATCGACCACTTAGCCATGAATAGGATTCCACACTACGTGATACCTCTTGGCCTTGTTCAAACGTCCTAACTTCGGCCACTGCGGGCCCCACTAGTCTCATCCGAACTCATCTCGCCCCTTCCACGGTAACGGTATTCCCATATACGCATACCTGGAAGCAGGCAACTTGGCGTTTCCTCTCAGTTTGCCCATTATCGACGCTAATAATATTTACCGGCTTAAAGATGTTTTGAATGTGGGATTTTGGCAAGGGAACACCTATGTCAAAATCCACAATCCTGAAGTCGCTGCGTATCACGATAACAATGAGCAGTTGTATCTGACCCAAACCTAAAGATGTGCATGCACACTAAGGACATTCACTCCCTCTGCCCGAGTAAACCCTTCGTAAGCGATAATACCGAGGGCATCTGCGGCCTAGAATCCATTAGACCCGACACTAGCAGCCCCGCCGAAGGAACACCATGTTCTCAAGTTGAGGTAAGACACGCCAAAATCATCGGAAACCGATGGCTGGTCAACACCCCAGCACGAACAGCTACCCTCACATACGATCAACATGACACCGCCACGCGCATTCGTTTGCCCAACCAAACTTAATGGATCACTGTCCCTAAAGGCTCGATCCTCCATATTGACGAGTTGGCATTGTATCACCTTACCGACGACGAGTATCAGGCTGAAATCAAAATCTCACCCTTCTTCAAACAGCATTCCTTTGTCCTCGATCCAGAATTGGAAGAAAGGATCAAGGAGGAAGGAACGCAACTTATTGATTTGACACCTGTTGACACAGCTGAACCCCTGACAATTAAAACAATCAAAATGACCCAATTGTCAATAATCCCAAACAATGCATGAAAAAGGTTCATTGAAGAATATGTTTTGTCGCAGTCTTCGTCGACGATATTAACACTGCTTCACAACAAAAAAGGGGTAAAAGGTCGAACAGAAAATAAGTTGCAAAGAAAATAGAATAGAAAGAATAGGCAATAAAATACAAAACAATACAAATATATAAAAATTGCAATAAAAGTACAAATGTATGCAATAAAATGTAAATGTAAATAAATGTGTGTTCCAGTGTTACAAATTAGTTTAAACAATTTTATACAATTTTAATTCATTATTTGATTGAACTGCTAAGAGTTTTAAGTGACTTATTTGAGTTCTGCATTAAATGAAACAATGCAATCTGTTTATCTGAGCATAATGCATTTTTTCACTATATCAAAATAATAAACTGGCCAGTATGCAGTGAGCAGTGTGCTAGTATTCTATTCCAAACATAACCTTAGTTTTTGTTTAATGATCATTGCTTGTAAAAGGGGATGCGAACGGGCTTCAGATGGCCTTGGAAAGCATCACAAGATAAAACAGGCCTTGGTGAAGGAGGATGCCTCATTATTAAGTTCCGTATCAGTTCAAAATTATTATTACATACCAATTAAGGCCCTAAATTGTTTAGCTCCTGCGTACCTAACTAATCTTCTATCATGCTACAATCCAACCCACTCCCTAAGTTCGCAAAACTCTGGCCTCTTGGTAGTACCTAGAATAGCAAAATCCACTAAAGGAGGTAGAACTTTTTCATATTTGGCTCCCAAACTCTGGAATAGCCTTCCTGATAACGTTCGGGGTTCAGACACACTCTCTCTATTTAAATCTAGATTAAAGACATATCTCTTTAGCCAAGCGTTCATTTAATGCATCTTACAATCTTGTACTGCAATTATATCTGATCAAACGCACATTATTATGCTTTAGCTTGGGTTGAACAAATAATTTTTGCTTGGATGGAACAACAGCTATGCTAATTATGTCTCTATTTGTTTCTCTGTTTCTGCCATGGAATGTAACTAGGAATTACACAAGCTTCAGTCTGGATCCAACACTTAAATGATCTGAGAAGACCGAACACCTGAGAAGAGATGATGACAACCCCTCAGAGGACCTCAGAGGAAGCCATCAGCGATTATACTGAATTAACCAAATTTTGCCACAAGTTAAATATATTAAGATTCAACAATATATAAATCTATTGTAGAAACTTAATTTCCTGTGAAGCTGCTTTGCAACGATTGTATCGTAAAAAGTGCTATACAAATAATCTTGAATTGCATTTCACCTGGACTGCTAATTACATTCGGCCACCTGTCACAAATCCTTACTGGAAGCGTTTCAGCATGACATTTAATGGGTGTAATTAAGGAATTCTTTAAACTTTAGTCTTTCATTTAAGTAATTGTACTAGCAGAGTGTAACAGAGATTAATTGTCTGTATTTTCTCTAGTTTCCTCTGAAATCATGTTCATAGCCTGAGGTGTGAGGCATAGACACATAGAAGGTGAGGTGTGAGGCACTTATTACACATAGAAGTTGTGTAATAAGTCTGCACATCTCAAAGATGAGTATAAATTCTTCATAGTACAGAATTAAGTACTTCTCACTGCTAGATCACATGCTGTTATTGTGATTGTGTGTAGAAAAAAAATGACATTTTGTAAAAGCGTAGTCTGCATTATGCAACTCATGCTAAAATGGAAACAAAATATTAGTTATATTGAGCGCTCTGCTCAGATTAATCTGACAGAAAGCTCTGAGACTGGTTTAACTCAATTTATCACAGCAGATTGCAATAATAATTGATTAATTACTCGTTTCCATGGCAACTGGAAAAATCCTACTTGTTATTTGATCACACAAGGAAGCACACATCTGCACTAGTCAATGTAATTAAGGAGGAGAAAAGAAGCACAATGTGAGACGAAATGAATGTTCAGAAATAATTTGTAGATAAGCAGAAGACGGGACGGGACGTTCTATTCACATTTAATAGCAGCATGGACAATGTGAGGAGATTATGTAAATGCTATTCAACTTGACTCTGGAATATTAATCACATTTAAATATTAGGTAGTTGTGAACAAGGCAACTGAGTGTTTGAAAAGGTCTTTTCAAATGTGTTGGAATATAGCCATTTACAGACTTCAAATCACAGCACTCCTGGAAGTGTAACAATATCAGTACATAATTACAAAAACTGACAAAAAATGGTATCAAATATGAAATTTGTTAATAAATAAACTTATGCCATGTTTTGTTATATTATGTTTACATGCTTTCATAAGTGATATTTTAGTCATAGTAATTTTTCATTTTAATATTTTAATGCTAATTTTGCATTTTATATATATTTCACTCATTTGAGTAACTGTGCTTTGTTTTTGTCATTAAAATTGCATTTTTTTAACATGTCTGTATGGTTTTTATAATACATTTTTATGTATCAGTTTTAGTTTATTTGGTTTTAGTTATTTTAGTACTTCAAGTTTCTTTGTTTCTTTATGTATTTGTTTATGTCTTTAGTTTTAGTTAATGATAGGTAATAACCAGCGTTGTGTGAAAATGCATTACCAAGTAATCAATTACATGTCCAGGTGGTATGTGCAAATGTTTAGGTGATATGTTAAATCTTTTCATAAAACCATGAAATTTGGCACACTTGTATGGTTTGCGGCCATAAACATTTTCAGAACTGGAGCCATCACAAAAACACCTTGTGGTTGCCATGGTGACCATTTTACTTTCCGCCATAACCAAATTATGTATTTTGTGTCATATCTATATATTAAGCTCAGATGAGCTTTATTTGTCACATACACAATTATACAGAGTATAACCAGCAGTGAAATGTGTTCTCTGCATTTAACCCATCCAAGTGCACGCACACCTGGAGCAGTGGGCAGCCGACACTGCGGCGCCCAGGGAGCAGTTGGGGGTTTGGTGTCTTGCTCAAGGGTCTCACCTCAGTCGTGGACAATTCCTGCCGGAGCCGAGATTCGGACCCAAAACCTCAGGTTACAAGTCCAACGCTCTATCCATTAGAGCCACGACTGCCACATATCTCCTGATCCAAACATGATAACACAGAAAAGATGATATCTACCCCAAGGTTTTGATGGTCAAGGATTACAATAATACCATACATAGCAACATAAACTGTTTAGGTGAAGAGTTAATGGTGAAATCAGCAATATAAGAAGGACATAACAGTATCTGAGCATTACAAAAGTCTATATTATGGTTATTATTTTTTTCTTTATTTGATAATTAACTAATATTATTTTCAATAGTACAATAAAAGGTTGTTTTAATTAATAAAATATATATTTTTTTAATTTATGTAGCACTTTTCTGGGTACTCAAAGCTCTTTACATGGAAGGGAGAATCTCAATCTCAACTACCACCAATGTGCAGCATCCACCTGGATGATGCGACAACAGCCATATTGCGCTAGACCTCCCACCACACACCAGCTAAATAATATTTTATTCAATTGTACAATAAAATTATTGTTTTCAAGAATATAATAATTTATTTCAGAGATAAAAATATAATCCCAAGTAAGTGTATTTTTCCTCACCTCTCAGGTAGTCAGGTAGGTGGTAGTATGTTTCCAATACATTTACATTTAGTAATTGTGCAGACACTTTTATCCAAAGCGACTTAAAATTGTGGAATACATAAAGCAATTCATCTTGAAGAGGCAAACAGACAGAGGAAGTTCTCGTAACACCAAGTCTCATGCATTGTTCAAATAAGTACAAGCTAGCAATGGAAGGAGAGAAAGATAAAGAAAAATATGACATTTGTTTTGTCTTTTTTAGGATGAAGTCGAAAGAGATACGTTTTCAGTTGCAGCTTGATGATTGACAGGGATCCAGCGTTCCGGATAGGGGTGGGAAGATCATTCCACCAGCCAGGAATTGTGAACGAGAATGTTCTGGAGAGTGATTTTGAGCCTCTCTGTGATGGTACCACGAGGCGTTGCTCACTTGCAGATCTCAGACTTCTGGAGGGGATGTAGATTCGTAATAGTGAGTGGAAGTAGGTGGGTGCTGAGCCTGTGGTTGTTCTATATGCAAGCATCAGTGTCTTGAACTGGATGCGAGCTGCAACTGGTAGCCAGTGCAAGGAGATAAAGAGAGGTGTAACATGGGCTCTTTTGGGCTCGTTGAAGATCAGTCTTGCCGCTGCATTCTGAATAATTTGTAGAGGCTTGATTGTGTTTGATGGAAGTCCAGCCAGAAGAGCATAGCAGTAGTCCAGCCTAGAAATGACAAGGGCTTGGACAAGAAGTTGTGCAGAATGCTTTGCCAGAAAGGGCCTAATCTTTCTAATGGTGTGTAGTGCAAACCTGCAAGATTGAGCAGTCTTTGCAATGTGCTCTTTGAAGGTCAGCTGGTCATCAAAGATCACACAAAGATTTCTGACCGAAGTTGATGGTGTAATTGTTGATGAACTGAATCATGAAGTCATGCTGTAGAGTTGGAGTGGCAGGGAAGACAAGAAGCTCAGGATTTGCCAGGTTGCGCTGTAGGTGATGCTCTTTCATCCATGCCGATATGTCTGCCAGGCAGTCTGAGATCCGTGCAGCTACCGTTGGATCATCTGGTTGAAAAGATAGACAGAGCTGTGTCATCAGCGTAGCAATGATAGGAAAAATAATGTGTCTGTATGATGGGACCCAGTGATGTAGTGTATGTGGAGAAGAGGAGGGGTCCAAGAACCGATCCCTGGGGAACCCCAGTAACCAATTGATGTGCTTTGGATATTTCCCCTCCCCAGGCCACCCTGAAAGACCGACCAGTGAGATAGGATTCAAACCAGTGAAGTGGAATCCCTATACATTCTTGTTCTCTCTCAACAATGCTCTAACATCACATGCAGATGGCAAAGCAATCTTGCTAACTGTGTCCTATCTGCACATCTTCTGCTGCACCTCTGTCATTTTATCTGGGTCTCTGATTGTCAGTCAGCTGTGAACAAACTTAATTCTGGCCATTGCTTCTCAGTCTACTCTTAGTATCTTGGGCTTGACTGAGACCTGGATTTGTCCAGAAGACTCCGCCACCTCTGCTGTTCTCTCTATCAACTTCCCTATCTCTCACACCCCCCATCAGGTTGGAAGGGTACTGGTCTTCTTATTTCTAATAATTGTAAATACTCAACACATTCTTCCCTATGCATTAAACATTATTTGGGTTTCATGCTATTATGGTAACTGCTCCAGTTAAACTCCATATTGTAATGATTTATCACCTTCCTATTCATATATATAATCCTTTATAAAGGAGCTGTATGGGCTGCTGTCTCATTCTCTGTGGATGGTGGTCTACTTGTAGTCTTTGGAGACTTCGAAATCCATCTGGAGAAGCCTTACACTGCAGAATTTCACTTCCACTCCTAGCGTCATTCAATCTCAAATGGCTTGCCACCACAAGCAGTAACAAATCAGGCAATCAGCTTGACTTAATTTACACATGCAATTGTATCACAGACAACATTTGGTAAAACCTCTAGACAGCTCTGCTCATTTCTTTATTACATTTAACCTACATATTACTACCTGTATGCCACCAATTCCTCTACACAATAAAATCAGCAGTGTAATATTTGCAGTGTTAACATTTATTAATTCCCAAAGAGTTTAATAAAAAATATATAGTGTTAAACAGTACTCATGTTAAGCGTTGTTAAATGGTGTAATTTAACTTTTACACTGAAAGTGCAGAATAAAAAACCATCTGACTAGTCTGGACTCTGCCCCGCAATGACTGCTGCTTCGCAAAGCGACGATGCCATTTTATCTTCATGCGACCAAGACGGTAAGTTGGATTGCTTTTCTCTTTATACAATATATATTTTTTTGTATTATTTTTTTTATACTCAAGATATGATTGGTGGTGAACACATTTAGAAATTGCTAACTGCAAGAGTTTTGTCAGGTTTAGGGTGTTTAGTTTGTGAAGAGAGAATTCATCAAATGGTAAATTTATATTAGTTTTTGAAAGCAGTGAGTGTGGCATTACGATGTTTGCACACTTTGAAATGTATGCAAGCGTCGTGAAAGTGAGTTAAATTATGTTAAACTGAAAATCCATCAGTCTTTCAATTTCCTTCAGTGCCCACGGGCAGACCATGCAGGTATTTAGCTTGAAACCAGTCTTTTTCAATTAATATGGCATGCTATTTTTGGGTTAAACAATGTCCTAAATATTTACACATATAAATATAAGTTTTAATGGAGTAAGATATGTCTGAATCTATCTGTATTTTCTTTTCAAATTATAAATAATAAATTAATACTCAGATGAATTCTAAATGTGTTAATTTATTATAATGTAGTACACTGTTCATTTTAAGATGCCTTATTACTCATGTTACTCATTTGTTTAATAATCAGATTAAATAAATACTTAAATTGCTTCAGGCCTCCATGTGAATATTGGTTTTGTGTTTATTAACATTAACTTTAATTTAATTGACCCTAGAATGAAAGATGTAAATAATATGTTTACCATGTAACACCTTTATTATAGACAGCTCTCAGCATACAAAAAATGAAGGGTAATCACAATTATTTTACCATATGTACAGTCCTAATGTAAACTAAATCACTGCAACATGTGTGTTTTTTTTATCCTTTTTTCAATAGAATTGGCCCAGACTTGTGCAGTGTCAAGTGAAGGAAGCTCTTCTCATGAGATTGCAAAATGGGAGTCTGATGACTCTGAGTGTGAGTGACGGAAGCCCTTCAAGAAAGGACCAGAATGCAGAAGATGAAGCAAGAATTGTGAGTCTGTGTCATTTATATGTTATTCTATGTGCAGTACAAATTTAAAACACACAAATGAATATGAAAATTAAAGGCACACAATATCTGCTTATGTTCACACCTGGAATTTACTAGTTATTAATTTAAGATATCAAAAATCAAGAAGATAAATGGTTAGTTGACCCAAAAATTAAAGATTGTCATTTCGCATTCTCTGTCATCCAAACCTGCAAGACTTTCATTAATTTTCAAAACACAAATGAAGATATTTTAAATGAAACCTGAGAGGTTTCTGTCTTTCCATCGACAGTGTGCACAACTACCACTTTGATTCTTCAAAAAGTTCTTAAAGAGATAAAACTGATCCAAATGAATCAAACAGTTTAGTCCAAATTTTCTGAAGAGACTCGATTGCTTTATACAATGAACAGACTGATTTTTATATATTCTTTTCCTCATTTAAACATTGATCAGAGAACATAAACAGAAAAACTGAAAATGTGGACTAAACCACATTTATGTATGGATTAGATGTCTTTATTGATTACATCTCTTTAAGACGTTTTTTAAGTATGATAGTAGTAATTGCATGGACCGTCATTCAAGAGACAGAAATCTTATATTCTATTAAAATATCTTAAATTGTGTTTCAAAGATAACAAAAGTCTTGGCTGAGTAAACAATGACATTTTCATTTTGAACTAACCCTGTGATAAAATAATGTGGCCATATGTGTCTAGTTTCAGTTCACTTGTGCATCACCCAAGATAGATTCTAATGCCAGGTGTGAACAAAGTCAACTTAGCAGAATGGTTCCTCAAAGAGATATTGATGTCATTAATTTATTTTGTATATTTTTTTTGTCTTTTTTCAAGAAGGCAAGTTCCTGGCTTCTCCCAGGACCTCCAAGAACTCAATTGACATCGGAATCATCTGTAAAGGAGGATGAAACCGATGTTTAAGGTTAGACTATAATTCAGAATAAGATTATCTATGTTCATGCATTATCTATATTCTGTGTTCATGCATTTTTTGCTGAAGTTGTCATATCTGTTATTTAGAATGGGACAGCAATATTACATCAACTACTAAATCAAATCAAATCAAATCACTTTTATTGTCACATCACCACAGCACAAGTGCCTTGGTGAGTGAAATTCTTATGAGCGTGCTCCAGACAGTGCAGAAAAACAACAGACAATTTACCTATGGACAGACAGTGCAAAAAAACAACAACAGACAATTTACCTATGGACAGACAGTGCAAAAAAACAACAACAGACAATTTACATATGGACAGACAGTGCAAAAAACTGCACTGGAGCATTTACAGTGCTCCAGACAGTGCAAAAAAAAACAACAACAGCAATTTACATATGGACAGACAGTGCAAAAAAGCAACAGCAATTTACATATGGACAGTACATATTTACAGACTGTACAGAAGATAATGTGCAAAATACACATACATATACTCAGTACACATAGTGTACTATAAAGACATACTTAATTATCAACGACACATTATACACCGTATGGGCACATCTGCATTATGTACAGTATCTATACATAATGTAGTCTATGCATAGTAATAATGTGAGGTGCAACAGATTATAAATTAACAGCAGATTGGTTGGTTGAGCAGCAGACAGATGTGCAAAGGTGCAACAGATTATGCATATGCAGTGCCGTGGATGTGCATTGTATGGTGTCCAGTGATAGCAGATAGGTTGTGATTAGTGCAGTGTGTGCGTGTAGTCCAGTTGAACGGTGTTAAAGTGCAGTGCATGGCATGTTGTGTGAGTGGGAGTGTGATGTAGGTGAGTTATTTATGACTGTTCATTAGCCTGATAGCCTGAGGGAAAAAGCTGTCCCTCAGTCGGCTAGTGCGGGATCGGATGCTGTGGAAACGTCGCCCTGAGGGCAGCAGAGAGAGCAGTCTGTGGGACGGGTGGCTGGAGTCTTTGATAATCCTCCGGGCTTTCCTTGTACACCGCCTGGTGTATATATCCTGGAGGGAGGGAAGCTCACCTCCAACAATGTGGCGGGCAGTTCGCACGACCCTTTGCAGAGCCCTGCGGTTGCCAGCGGTGCTGTTTCCAAACCAGGCGGTGATGCAGCCGGTCAGGATGCTCTCCACAGTGCAGGTGTAGAAGGACCTGAGGATTCTGGGGCTTGATCCAAACTTCCTCAGCCGTCTCAGGAAGAAGAGACGCTGATGTGCCTTCTTCAGCACTGCATCTGTGTGAGCAGACCATGTGAGATCCTCAGTGATGTGAACGCCGAGGAACTTAAAGCTGGTCACCCGCTCCACAGGTGTCTTGTCGATGGTGATGGGTGTGTGTTCTCTGCTCTGTCTCCTGTAATCCACCACCAGCTCCTTGGTCTTGTCGATGTTGAGTGAGAGGTGGTTCTCCTGACACCATTTAGTCAGGGTACTCACCTCCTCTCTGTAGGCCGTCTCATCATTGTCGGTGATCAGGCCTATCACCGTTGTGTCATCAGTAAATTTGACGATGACATTCGAGCTGTGTGTAGCTGTACAGTCGTGTGTGTACAGGGAGTACAGGAGTGGGCTGAGGACGCAACCCTGCGGTGCACCAGTGTTGAGGATCAGGGGAGATGATGTGTTGTTGCCTATTCTGACCACCTGACTTCTGCCTGTCAGGAAGTCCAGGATCCAGCTGCACAGAGATCTGTTCAGTCCTAGAGTCTGGAGCTTCGCAACCAGTGTGGCAGGCACTATAGTGTTAAATGCTGAACTATAATCCACGAACAGCATCCTCACATAGGTGTTTTTATTTTCCAGGTGGGAGAGAGCAGTGTGCAGGGTGAAGGCAATAGCATCGTCTGTGGAACGGTTACTGCGGTATGCAAATTGTAGTGGGTCCAGTGAAGCAGGCAGCACAGAGCAGATGTAGTCTCTGACCAGCTTCTCAAAACACTTGCTGAAGATGGGGGTCAGAGCAACGGGCCTCCAGTCATTCAAGCATGTGATTTTGTTTTTCTTTGGTATGGGCACAATGATGGATTTTTTGAAGCATGAGGGAACCACAGACAGAGAGAGGGACAGATTGAAAATATCTGTAAAAACCCCGGCTAGCTGGAAAGCGCATGCTTTGAGCACACGGCCTGGTATCCCATCTGGGCCTACGGCTTTACGGATGTTCACCCGTTTGAAGGATCGGGTTACATCCGCGACAGAAAGGGTGAGTGGACTGACCTCTTCTGCGGCAGCCGCGGCAGCGCTCTCTGTGTGTGCGGTGTTATCAGCCTCGAACCGAGCATAAAAGGTGTTGAGCTCGTCCGGTAGAGAGGAGGCAATGTTCACAGTAGCCGGTTTATTCCCTTTAAAGCCTGTGATGTTGTTGATGCCCTGCCACATGCTTCTTGGGTTATTGTTGTTGAAGTGTTCTTCAACTTTGTTTTTATATGTTCGTTTGGCTGCTTTGATGGATCTCCTGAGATCGTAACTGGCTTGTTTCCGATCGTCAGTGTCTCCGGATTTAAAGGCAGATGTCCGCGCTGACAAGGCTGATCGAACATCGCTGTTAATCCACGGTTTTTGGTTGGGGTAGATCCGGATTGTTTTGGTCGGAACTACATCGTCTATACACTTCCTGATGAAACACGTGACCGTATCTGAATACGCCTCTATGACGTCTTCAGACGCTGCCCGGAACATGTCCCAGTCCACGTGATCAAAACAGTCCTGTAATATAGCGTCCGATTGGTCGGACCAGCAATGAACTGTCCTGAGGGCGGGTGCTTCACGCTTCAGTTTCTGCCTATAAGCAGGCAGGAGCAGAACGGAAGAGTGATCCGATTTGCCGAAAGGTTGGCGGGGGAGGGACTTGTATGCGTCCCGGAAGGGGGTGTAACAGTGGTCGAGTGTGCGATCTCCACGCGTGTTGATGGTGACGTGTTGAAAGTATTTTGGAGCCATTGTTCTGAAGTTGGCTTTATTAAAGTCCCCCGTGATAATAAAAGCTGCATCTGGGTGCGCGGTTTCCTGCTCACTTATATTCCTGTACAGTTCCTTGAGTGCCTGGTCTGTGTTGGCTTGGGGGGGGATGTAAACAGCCGTGATTATGATCGCTGTAAATTCCCTCGGTAGCCAGAACGGTCGACACAGAAGCGTATGAAATTCCAGATCAGGGGAGCAGAAGGATTTAATAGAGTGTATGTTCCTTTCATCACACCACGAGTTGTTAATATAGAAACACACACCTCCACCTCTGCTTTTCCCTGTGAGCTCCTTTGTTCTATCCGAGCGGTGCACGGAGAAGCCCGTGAGCTCGATGGCTGAGTCTGGAACCATCGCAGACATCCAGGTTTCTGTGAGGCAAATAACACAGCAGTCCTTTGTTTCTCGTTGGTATGAGATGCGCGCCCGCAGTTCACAGAGTTTGTTATCCAGTGACTGAACGTTGGCCAGTAAAATGGTTGGAAGAGGAGGTCGGAAAGCACGGCGTCTCAATCTGATGAGAACGCCAGCTCTTTTTCCTCGTTTTCGGCGGCGGCGTTTCCTCGATTTCGCAACCCACACAAAGGGCTCCGATACCGTGTCTGTGAACACACCACCGGCATTCAGAAACTCAAAGTCCGGTTTGCGTTGCGCGACGGAGGAACCAATGTTCAAAAGCGTGTCTCTATCGTAGACAGTTACACTAACAACATCTAACACGTAAAACAACAAAAAAACAAATAAAACATACGAAAAACTGCAAAGTTTTCCCGGAGCACGCAACACGGCTGCCATCCTCGACGCCATCTTACTACTTCATTTGATTCCACCATCACCACAAGTCTGCAAGGGGCCTGGAAAAATCCTCCTATCAAATCCATCCTATCCTCCTCCTATCAAGCTGAAAAAACATCTTCAAAAGGGTACATTTGGACATTTCTGTCACTACCTATTGTCTGCCTCAAAAATTGTCAGATGGGATGTATATGAAAGACTAATATAAATAAAATAAATTGGAGAGCTGACCTTGAGTGTTATTTTTGTCTTTAATCTGCAGGCACAAACCAGAAGAACACCTTGATTGCATAGAAGAGACCACACAATCCACACCTGATCGCTGATGAGACAATGAGGAACATCATTCATGGATGCTGAGTGTGAGTGTGAAGTTGTTCTCGTTCAATTAGTCCACTTTAAGACAATTGTCAAGACAATATCTGTCTAGACAGGCCAGTGTATACTATCCACTCTAACCTAAAAAGTTGCCCCATGTATCATCATCTTTGATGTATTTTTGCTGAGCAGTGTTTTGCATGGCTAACCAAAGTAATAGATTTCTCTCATATAAAAAAAATAAGTAGGTTTGACCAAATTTTTTGGGGGAATAATTTATTGAAGATTGTAGTGTAGTAGTTCTGTAATAGCTTTGTTATCATGTATTCCTTCAAACAATCTTAACCCTTGCATGAATCCAATCTTCTCCCAAAGTTATGACTGTGGGATGTAATTGTATACCTGAAGACAAAAGGGCTAGAAACAATACTGTTAGGACCTTCCCGGTGGAGATCCTGTAATTTACAAGACATTCCTGAGGAATGCTGTTCCTTTGTTATTCTAATTAGATGGACCATTTGGTTCACACCTTTAAAGACACAGTTACATTATTTATTTCACAGAATGACCAACTGACTGTAAACCAGTCAGGTTTCAGCAGCGGCCATTCAACTGAGACTGCTTTGCGGTCACGCTAGCCTTGCAGTTAGAGAAAGCTGATTCCAAATCATCAGTTCTTATTCTGCTGGATCTATCTGCGTTTTTGATACTGTGAATCATCAGATTAGCCTATCTACCATCACCGGATCTGCACTTCACTGGTTTGAATCTTATCTCACAGGTAGGTCTTTCAGGGTTTCCTGGGGAGGAGAGGTATCCAAAGAACATCAACTGGCCACAGGGTATCCTCTTGTCCAGGCCCTTGTCATTTCTAGGTTTGACTATTGCAATGCTCTTCTAGCTGGACTTCCATTATACGCAAACAAACCTAGACAAATGTTTCAGAATGCAGTGGCACAACTGGTCTTCCATGTGCCCAAAAGGGCCCACTTCACACACCTCTATTTATCTCCCCGCACTGGCTACCGGTTGTGGCTGCAATCAAGTTTAAGACATTGATCTTTGCGTACAGAACAGCCACAGGCTCAACACCCTCCTACTCCTTCCTCACTCTTACTAATATAAATCCCATTCAGAAGCCTGAGATCTACAAGTAAGTGATGCCTTGTGGTAACATCACAGAGAGGCATTTTCTTTCACCTCTCCTGTCTGGTGAAATGATCATCCAACACTTGCAGTAATTAACAGAACACCCGACACGTTATCTGACAGCAACACTAATATAATTCTATACCCGACCCATTTGACATAGAAACTGGGACCCGAACCGCACCTGCATTAAATCTCCTACATGAGGTATAAACAACTAATGTTTTAAAACTTTTATTCAAATTGTGAATAGATTAAATACAGAAAGCAAGCAAAGAGTGCTCCCTTTAATATAATCACTACAGGTGTCAATCAGTGGCAGCGTGATTAGCTACATTGCTCAGCATGTACTGGACCAAGTAGAAATAGTCTTGGTTATTAGACCCGCAACCTGCCCGTGCTTGTCACCGTCCGGCCCGCACCACTCCCTACACATACATTTTATTCCACCCGTTACATTAAATATTAGCGATTCACGTGTGTCTGCCTGCCCGCATGCAGGACTCTGGCTTCCCCTTGTGGACAACATTATAGACAACTCTGGCCCAAAGAGTGATTGTAAATTAAGTTTACATGAAATGTATCTGAAATTTCATTCTGCATCTTCTGAGATTTCATTGTAATCCTTCTGATAAAGTCACTAAATTAACCATTCACCTGATTGCATTGCCGTCTACGTGTGATGTTAAAGCATTGTTGAGAGAGAAAAAGAATGTATAGGAAACACACTACCTGATTCTGCCTGAGAGGTAAGGAAAATACAATTACCTGAAAATATTTTTTATAGGGCTATCTCTGAAATATATGATAGTATTTTTGAAAACAATCTTTTAATGTATTATTGAATACAATCTTAGTTAATTATCAATCAAAGAAAAAAGTAATAGCCAGAATATGGACTTTTGTAAATGATGTTATACTGTGATGCTCAGATACTGTTATTCCCGTCTTATCTTGCTGATTTCACCATTAACTCTTCACCTTAACAATTTATGTTGCTGTGTATGGTATCATTGCAATCCTTGATCAAATCCATCAAAACCTAGGGGTAGACATCACATTTTCTGTGTTATCATGTTTGGTTCAGGAGATATGACACAAAATACATCATTTGGTTATGGTGGAAAGTAAAATGGTCGCCATGGCAGCCACAAGGTATTTTTGCAATTACTCATCTCTGAAAATATGTAGGGCCGTAAACTATACAAGTGCACCAAGTTTCATGCTTTTATGAAAAAAGGGAACATCATTTTTACATATCACCTGGACTATACTATAATTTAATTACTTTTCTCTTAAAGAAAGTATGGGGTTGCTCTTAATTTTTTTGTAATTGAATTAGAGTTGTAATTGCATTACATACTGTAAAAGACAATATAACAATTCTATATTATAGTGAATTTAGCATCAAAATGTTATGTCTAATGCTAAAATATATGTTTTTAATGTAACCGTTTAATTTCCTTTAAATACTTTGGTCAGTTCAAGAATAATTTATGCAGTTTTGTATTATTTATTTGAAAGAATTAAATGCGCATTGAACGAATAAAACATATTTTTATGTCTATTCTTGTAGGCTATTGTTCAACTGGTTCAGGTTGATATAGAATTTAGAAAGTAATTAATAATAAGTTATGCAATAATTTGTATAGGGTGTATTGAGTACAATATTATTAGACTGTTGAAGATGAAAAATGAAAAAAATGTTGAGTGATGTAATGTACCCAACATCAGCAGTTTTCAGAAGCTACCAGCCAGACCACACGTCTCTTGACAAAACCCAGACATCTGGTGGAAAACATGAACGTCAGCCTGTCATTATTCACCACAGTTACACATCCATGACCGATACAGAGATTATTGCTGGAATGACATCTCAGGAGTGCTGGTTTTTGGAATAACTCGAGATATCAGTGAATAAATCCCACATGTATTTTATTCTGTCTTGGTCAAGAAAAGAACTGCAGACGACAGCAAGAACACATAGAGAATGAATAATTGAGTCACATTTATGATGAGTCATGTTTATGATAATTGCTTCATTCACCAAAATGTAAGAATACTTGTTCATGAAAGAATAATTGTTTCTGTGGCTCAGTGGTAGAGCATTCCCTTAGCAGCGTAAAAGAGTGTGGGTTCAATTCCCAGTGAAAACACACACTGACAAAAAATGTATAGACGGAATGCACTGTAAGTCGCTTTGAATAAAAGCGTATGTAAAATGTAAATGTAAAAAACTACTCTGATGTATATACTGTATCAATAATGTATGATGGGTTGTGATGCATTGTGAATGAAGATGTAATAATATTACATGGCCTCAAGTACATTTTTACTTTTATAAAACAGTGACTGCATAATAAAACAAATATATATATTAAGACACACATTTTTCATTGCAACATGTTACTTCAAATTGTATGTCCCAGGGGTTGATTTGTATTAGCCTAACGCAGTACATATAGGAAGGTTTTTTTATTTTTTTTATTTAAGAAAACGAGTATATAGAATATAGAAAAAAGAAACCTAGTGTTAGTTTTACAAGAAAAGATAGCAGTTAGAGAATACATATGCAATTGATAGAGGGTTCACATGTGTGTATATTAAAGCTAACAAACTGAAACTTCTCTCTTTGTCAAATGAAACTCACATTAAACTGTTATAGAAAGTTTTTGCCATGCATTGTATTTAAAAAAAACATTTAATAAATGTAAATTATTCAATATGTTTATTTTTGTATTTATTTATAGTATTTTATATTTTCACACAAATTACGACTAACATTGTTTCCTCTAAAAAAATTTAAAAGCTTTTTCTTTTTTTTTTTTACTAAAGATACAAACATTTCAATAAGAGCTTAAGATGAAATTTGAAATGTGGGCTGAAATTAGAATCTGATGTATAAAATGTGGTTTTTTGTCAGGCTGGCAACTGGGAAAAGAATGGAGGACTCAAGTGCTGAGCAAAACAGAGGAGTGAAGTTTATTAGTAAACTCCGGATGACAACATCCAAAACAAACAGAAAGCTGAATTAGAGGAACAGGTGGACGGGGGTGCCGTCACGCGCTCCCAAGCCGGACACGCTATCCAGCGGACTAACTACTCCTCGCCTGGGGATCCTGGACACAGAATGCAGATGAGAGAGAGAAGGTCTTCGACAACAGGTAAGACAAACCACAAATGACACACCGACACAGAAAGAGGGCATAGGCCTGAATAAATAGGAAAAGGGAGATGAGTAACAGGTGTAAGGCTGATGGAGCGCACAGTGCTGTGAATCAGCACTGATTGCTCCCCCACGTGCGGTAGCCGGTGACAGGACGTAAACAACCCACCACATGTAGCTGTTAGTGGCAGGAGTGAGTCAGAGAGGGGTGCCCGATCGTGACAGTTTTTGAAGTAAATAAAGAAAAATCAAGGTCTCTTGTGAAGAGAATATTTTTATTGTGGATAATTTCCTAACAAATTGTAATTCTGCCCAATTATGATGTTAAAATATTATTATTTGTATTTGTTTATCATGCATAACATGTTAACAAGATAAATGAGAAGGCAATTTTGTTGAACAAATTAAGTGTCATGGTAACACTTTATTTCCATAGTCTACTTTTTACAGTCTACATTATACTAAGAGCAAGTAACTTTGCAACTACATGTCAACTATAAGTGATTAGAGTATTAGTAGACTGTCTGCTTAATATCTTCTAACATTTTATTTTGATGGGTCCACAACATACAACATACTGACTTTGAGAAAATGTGCACATATATGTCAACTTATTCTACTAACCCTACCTACCATACTGAGAATTAGTAGACATGTAGTTGCAAATTAATAAGAATTAGTTGACATGTAGTTACAAAGTTACTTATAGTTAGTAGAATGTCTAAAGTGGAATATCGAAATAAAGTGTAAACAGTGTCATGCTTTCACTATATAGCCTCTGATTGTAACGTAAGGGGTGTGACAAAGGAGGTGTGGATCCAAATGCAGCTTTTATTAAAAGGCGTGGTCATAAACAGCAAAGGGTCAGAAAATGGCAGACATGTATATTGGGACAAGACAAAAAAGTAATCCAGTAAACGGGCGTGGTCGATGTCCAGCGAACAATGTCCAAACAGGTTAATCCAAAAGGGTAATCTAAAACAGGCAATAGTCCAAACGAGGGGCAAACAAAGTCTGAACATGGAAGCGCAAAAGAATAATCCAAAGACAGGTAAGAGGTACTAAAACATGGCTAGACTAAGACTAGGAATTAAGACTGGAAACTAGAACAAGGAAATGGCTTTGTAGAGCTGCTGACACTAAACAGGGATAAAGGCTAAAAATCAACTGCGCTGCAAGAGTGTGTGTGTGAGCCATTCTTATAGTGATATATCATTCTTACAACCCGTTCAACCTCTGCAGCAAATCTGGCAGCACTCATACGTCTATTTCTTAAACACAACCTCTGGATATGATGCTGACCACGTGCACTCAACTTCTTTGGTTGACCATGGCGAGGCCTGGTCTGAGTGGAACCTGTCCTGTTAAACCGCTGTATGGTCTTGGTCAGTGTTGGGGAAAGTTACATTTAAAAGTAATACATTACAATATTGTGTTAATCCCTAAAAAAGTAACTAATTACATTACTTTGTTACTTTCTATGGAAAGTAACGCATTACATTATTTTTGCGTTACTTTTTAAATATGAGCAGGGCTTGATTGTTTGTTTTTAATATAATAAGTTCTATTTATAGCAAATGTAAAAGCCCTTTCACACCAAAAAGTGTAATGAATAAACCCCCAGGCTGAAGGAAAAGTAAATTCCCGTCTGTACAGTAGAACGCAGAAACAGAAGGTTCAACACTCTTCAGCAATAAAAAAACAACTAAGGACAATTTAGTTTATCTAAAGTAATTTTTGCTTATTAGTATGGTTGATTAGTATTGGCAACAATTCTTTTTTTCAGATCCTCAGAGTTATTTGCCATGAGGTGCCATGTTGAACTTCCAGTGACCAGTATGAGAGAGTGAGAGCGATAACACCAAATTTAGCACACCTGCTCCCCATTCACACCTGAGACCTTGTAACACTAATGACACCGGTGAGAGAAAATGGCTAATTGGGCCCAATTTGGACATTTTCAATTAGGGGTGTACTCACTTTTGTGGCCAGTGGTTTAGACAATAATGGCTGTGTGTTGAGTTAATTTGAGGGGACAGAAAATATACACTGTTATATAAGCTGTACACTCACTACTTTACATTGTAGCAATGTGCCCTTTCTTCGGTGTTGTCACATGAAAAGATATAATACAATATTTACAAAAATGTATGGGTTGTACTCACTTCTGTGAGAAAATGTATACAATGTATGTATGACTTTGTATATAAATTGAAAAATTAAATTAAATTAAATTAAATTAAGAGCTAAAGGCGGGGAATGTACTGGTAATTTTCTACCAGAACATTATACAGCAATTATATGGTCATTTCTGTTAGCCTTAAAACACAACGAAGTGCAAAATTCAAAATACAGTAAAAACATCAGTAAAACAATAAAAAATAAATAAATACAAAAAATATTTTATATTAATACAGTACATTTAGCTCTATTTTTATGGTTATATTATATCCCCTATAGTGTTGCAATCAATGTGGCACACTTGTGAAGTTTTGCACTGGCAGGAACCACTCAATTTATTTCAGAAAATATACAAATTTGCTAAATTCTAAGCGTCACCTTTAGCATTGCTCATACTTTGGGTTTATTTTCCACTCCAGGAGCGCTGAAAAGCAGCTGGTGAATGGATCTGTGCATGCAAACTGCATGTGAGAAGGTAAATCATGTGGAAAACCTTTTTTTTGTTCCTGTTTATGAGCCATCTCACAGTGCTTGTTAATAAAGAATATAGTCATTTTAACAGGAAAAGTAAAGTGAGTCTAGGTGGATCACCCTCATGTATGTGACACAGAACAAACTTTATGAATGAGTTCATGTTTTGCTAATGACCTCTCTGGGGTAAAAATAAAATGTAATGATGTTGACAGGATGTTAGTCATAGTACAACAACATTTAGCAAAATAGCTCTCCTGTGCTGAATCTTCTATTTCAGTATGTTTACATAGTAAGCTACTGCTGTTAGCTTCAGAGCAAACACCTTTAACTTTCCTCAGCTGCATCTGAATTCCTGTACTTTCATAGTATGTAGCTAAAAATTGGTGAAAAATTAAATATTCAATAATATTATTAATGTAGTATCTTGCGCAAGTATGTAGTCAAATTATGTTCTCTCAAACTGTCTCATAAATCTCCTAAATAGGCTGTCTCCTAAATCTTAGGCCTATACTTTCTAACTGGGTACTTCTTTTGAGTAAGTAATTAATTTGCGACCATTAAAAAGTTTGTTCTATATAGTATGCATATCTGCAGGATGTACTAGGCTATATTCATACATACTACTGACAAATGGAACAGTGCTCAATGATACATTCAGATGTCACAGAATTGTGTATACAGTCATATGCTATGAGAAGATTAAAGGTTCTGTAGTGATGCTGGCTGAAAACAGCCACAACAATGGAAACTGCATGATGAGGTACATTGGTAAACACTAATAGGTTTGTAAATCCAGCACCTGTCACACTGGCCTACGGTGCAGAGCGAGAAACGAGGAGAAAATATAAGTAACAGTCTTTAATTCTTCCAACATAGGGCAGACAGGAACAAACATGTAGCACCATTGACGTTAGAGACCCACTGAAATGACAAGACCTTAAAAACACAGATAATTAAGGAGGAAGACGAGACACACCTGAATCAAATCAATAATCAACATGAGGGAGAAACTGGGTCACAGGGAACACATGGGGAGCAAAACACACCAGACAGTTCACAATCCTGACATTTTGCCCCCCCTCCCAGAAGGTGCGTCCTCGTGCCGTAGAAACACCTGAGGGAGGGACGGGTGGGAGCTTGGGAGGAGGCTCTGGAGGAGGACAGACACCAGGGTGGGGGCCGGCAGACAGAGAAAATGGAGGCAATGAAGGAGGGAAGAGCCAGGGAAGAGACAGAGGGGACCAGGAGGAGGAGGAGGAGCACAGCTGGACGCAGGCCACAGCCATGATGATGGCCCATGGTGGAGCTGACGGAGGAAGGAGCCATGGAGAAGGAATGGCTGCTGACTCCAGGGGGCCGACCCCAGGGGGGCGACCAATGGCGGCGGAGCAGGTGATGGAGGGGCCCGAGGCGGAGACAAAGAGCCAATGAGCCAGGAGGATGTCGAGGATCCAGGGGGCTAGGGTGGAGCCGAGAGCTCTGGCGACCGAGGTGGAGATCCAGAGATCCACGGCAGAGTGACTAAGGACCAAGGAGGAGCTGGCAGGAGGAAGGAGCCCAACGGAGCCGGTGGGACGGATGATGAGGCGCAGCCAGAGGAGAGGAGTCCAGAGGCGATGGTGGGTCGACACCTGACCAAAGTGGAGCCGGAGGGATGAGGGAGCCCAGTGGAGCTGGTGGATCGACGGGTGACAGTGTAGGCGAGGGAGCTAGGAGCCGAGGAGGAGCAGTTGGGTCTATGTGCCGAGGCGGAGTCCGGGTCTCGGAAGCTGGAAGCGGAGGTGAGGGATACTCCAGCCCCAGCAATGCTGGAGGATGGCAGACCAGCAGGGCTCGCACTGTACAGATAGGGGGCTGCCAGACGACAGTGGTGGAGGAGGCAGGAGCGGGAGTGAGGGCGGGCATTTTCAAGGAGCGGGCGTTAGAGGTCACTTTCGAGGAGTGGGTACTGGAGGGTACTTTCGAGGAGCGGGCACTGAAGGATCAGAGGCCCCCTCCATGTGCAGCAGTCCCAGATGTATCATCAGCTCCCCCTTAGCCGCGGAGAGATGGTGGGCTGGGCTCTGGGCCTGGAGTGGATCTGGCGAGATCATCCCCGGGAGAGATGGTGAGGGGCGATCCATTTCTCGCCAGAGTCCACTCTACGAAGGCGGCGAAATCCTCTCGAGGACCATCTTCGGATGACAGCGATCTGCTTGCGGTGTTCAGACTTGCATCATAGAATGCGCAGAGCGGGTCGTCCGGGTAGCTGGTGGCATTAGCTTACATCAGGAACAGTCTAGTATGGTCCTCGACACACCTGAATCAAATCAATAATCAACATGAGGGAGAAACTGGGTCACAGGGAAAAAATAGTGAGCAAAACACACACCAGACAGTCCACAATTCTGACAGCACCATCGTAATTTAACTTGCAGTTATATACGCTGTACAAATAGCCTATGGTGTTTTGGCAGAAATGTATTTATTATAAATGTTTCTATTGTTACTAATATTGGGGAATATATAACTTTTTGTTGTTGTAGTTTCTACATTTTTATTTGTTATTATTATTATTACAAATTTCATAGTGTAATGAGGACCATGTAATGAGGACCATGGTTTTATTTTTGTGACCACAATCTTACTAATACTAATCAGTTTAACTCTGAATGCTAAGCAAGAATGTCTTTGTATTTAGATGTTTAGTTCAAATTATTTTTAAGTAAAGTAAAATGCAAATTCAGTAAGAGCCTGATTAAAAATAAACATTACTCTCTTATATAAATTAGGCGTTTACTATTTATAAATATTAAAGTTCTTAAAGGGATAGTTCACCCAAAAATGAAAATTGTCATTTACTCAACATCATGTCATTCCAACCCTGTATGAAATTATTTCTTCTGTGGAACATAAAATAAGATCATTTGAGAAATGCAAGTCCATACAGCAGAATTTAAGGGTAACCAAATTGGTTTGGTAACATTCTTGAAAATATATTTTGTGATTCACAGAAGAACGGAAGTAATACATATTTGGAACGACATGAAGGTGACGAAATGATACGTTTCCTGCTTTCTAGCTTAAAATCAATGCTTTACTGTCAAGCACATTCCTGCATGACAAAAATGCATCAGTAAAGGGTGTTTAAGAAATATCTATCATTATTTGTTTATTTCCTGTTTTATTTATTAATTTATTTACTCCAATTGAAGGCCCTATAACCCAGAAAAACACCAACAGGGGAACACGTGGGCAGGATGGGCTGGATATGTACTAGTATTTGTTCATACTATAACTGCCATGTTATACTAGCATTATAATTTGACTTGTTTTATTTGTTTGTTTTTTTACATTTGTGGTACTGTGAAAATGTAAAGAGTCTAAATTCAGAGTAGTGCAGCAACAATTGAATGTACAATTCAATGTATAGCCAAGTTAAAGTCTATGCTCTCTTTCAGTGATTTGGAGAAGGTTGTTCATGCCTTTACGTCTTCTCATTTGGATTATTACAACGCTTTGTATCAGGGTGTGAGTCAGGCCTCTCCCTCTCGCCTACAGCTGGTTCAGAACTCAGCTGCTAGGCTTTTAAGTAATACCAAAAAAAGAGACCATATTGCTCCTGTATTGATGTAATTACATTGGTTACCAATTCGATACAGAATCATGAAGTGCTGTTATATGTTTTCAAATCTCTCCAGGGCTTGGCACCAGAGTGTGTTTCTTATTTAATTAGTCTACATCAACCTTAGAGATCTCTTCGCTCCAAGGAACAACTGTGTTTGATGGTTTTCTCGATCGTGCTTGAAATGTAGAGGAGATAGAGCTTTTTCCGTGGCAGCTCCTAGAATATTATGAGCTTCCACTGTCCTTAAAATAATCTTCTACTCTAGGGTCATTTCAGAGGATATAAAAAAATGCATTTATTTTCTTTAGCTTTTAATAATGCATTGTAAATTGTGTGTATTTGGGTTGTATGTATTTCTTTTTTCAGAACTTTGGTTCTCATTGTGGTTTTTGAAAGTGTTTTAGAAATAAAATAAGTTGAGTTGAGTACAACCAAAAAAAGGTTTGGGTTAAGGTAACTATTTGAGGAAACTTTTTAAAATCTTAACATAACAGAACAATAAACACTGTATATTATTCTTGTGTGAAACAAACAAAATAGCACTTAATTTCAGCATTTACTCTCCTTAGACAGTCCAAGGCACAACAAGCTGGGAAATTAAATCTGATGTAATTTATTTACTCTGAGCTCTGCTTAATATAGTTTGCTCACATACATTTTTTTGGAGTGCAATGAACTCTCAGTAATATTTGAGTACATGAATTAATTTAGTACATTTCAGTGTTAGGTTTTACTGTGTTGCCGTTAGCTGAATATGCAAGCTGGCAATAGTGATGGAACATCTTTAGCACAGGTTCACAAAATCCAGTGTATTCAATCTCTTTTGTTTAAACCCTCATTTAGTCAACAATTTACTAAACAGAATCAATTCAGTTTTTCACCACGTGTTTTTATACTTTTTTCCCGCGCAGTATTCAGACAGCATCTCAGCTCTTATGGCTACATGGCAGCGATTCTCCAAAGTTTCTGTCAGCCATTGTCCTTTGATATAATTTACTTGAAGTACCCATGAGACTTTAGGTTAACATTTCAATAATTGTATTACATGTTTGCATAGTCACGATTCTTTGCTTAAGTTAATGGTCACATGACATGCAATTAAACAAAATATTTCATATTTCATATTTTTTTGTTGTTTTATTTTATTTATTTTCAAATTATTTTAAGAAAATGTACCAGTTGCAGCTCGCACCAAGTTCAAGACACTGACGCTTGCATATAGAACAGCCACAGGCTCAGCAGCCGCCTACTTTCACTAACTATAACAGAGAGACTCAGAAACATTCTCTTTCACCATTACTGGCTGGTGGAGAGATCTTCCCACCCCCATCCGGAATGCTGGATCCCTGTCAATCTTCAAGCAACAACTGAAAACTCATCTCTTTTGACACTACTTGACTTCATCCTAAACTAAAAAAAATATATATATATCTTTCTCTTTTTCTCATTCCCTTGCTAGCTTGTACTTATTTGAACAATGCCTGAGACTTGGTGTTACGAGCACTTCCTCTGTCAAGATGAATCGCTTTATGTATTCCCCAATTTTAAGTCGCTTTGGATAAAAGTGTCTGCAAAATGACTAAATGTAAATGTATTGGGAACATATAACCATACAACACACAACATACAACATGAAGGACGTCGACAAGGCACGCTTTCTCGATGCCCCCATCTCCCAGGGAGGACTGTTCGGCAACACCGTCGAGGGCTTCGCCCAGCAGTTCTCGGCGGTACAGCAGCAGACCGAGGCGATCCAGCACATCCTGCCCCGGCGTGATGCACCATCCACCGCTGCCTCCGGGGCCAGGCCTCAGTCTGCCCGTCGCCGTGGGCACCCTCCTGTGTCCTCCAGAGCTGCTCCGCTCCAGGCCGAATCGACACATAGGCCGGTGCGTCGAGCCTCTCGCAGGAGAGCGGCGCCCCCCGCGTCCCAGCCAGGCCCCAAGTCGTCCAGGAAGTCGACGAAGCGGCCCTGACGCGGGCAACCCGGAGATGTTGGAGTTTGCTCTTTCTCAGGAGACGGCGAGAACAGCACCGCTCCTTCCCCCGGTGGAGGGCCGGGAGGAGAATCTTCTGTTTCGTTTTGTTTCTGTACCCACCTTCTCAAAGAAAGAGCAATTTCCTTTTCCTCCGGGTTCTCAGGTCCGTGGGACGACAGTGTGCGACGCCCTGCCTCCTCACTCTCGCCCACAACCCATTTTGCCAGTAGCCAAGAGAGTACGGTTCGGGGACGACATTCCTCCCCACGCACCTCTGGCCAGTCCCATTCGGGACCCAGGGAGTTCGGTGAGGATGCCTCAGAACGCACCGCCTTCTGTGCCATCCACCCCTACTCCCTTTCGCTGCACCACCACAGGTACGTCGATTGTGCCGTTGGAGCCGCTTGCAGCGTCTGGAGGTGTGGATCACGCTGCCCAGCCTGTCTCGCTGGCTCACGCGCACAATTCGACTCGGCTACGCAATACAGTTCGCCAGGCGACCTCCCAAGTTCAACGGCGTTCTCGAGACGTCGGTGGCAGTCCGGAACGCCCCTGTCTTGCGCGAGGAGATTGCTGTCCTCCTGGCAAAGGATGCAATCGAGCCGGTCCCTCCAGCCAAGATGAGGCAGGGGTTTCACAGCCCTTACTTCATCGTACCCAAGAAAGGTGGTGGCCTTCGGCCAATCCTGGATCTGCGAGTCTTGAACCGGGCTTTGCACAAGCTCCCGTTCAAGATGCTGACGCACAGGCGCATGATCAAATGCATTCAGCCCCAGGATTGGTTTGCAGCGATCGACCTGAAGGACGCTTACTTTCACGTTTCGATCCTTCCGCGACACAGACCGTTTCTACGGATTGCGTTCGAAGGTCGGGCATGGCAGTACAGGGTCCTCCCCTTCGGGCTCTCCCTGTCTCCCCGTGTGTTCACGAAGGTTGTTGAGGGCGCCCTTACCCCGTTACGGGAAGTGGGCGTCAGGATCCTCAACTACCTCGACGATTGGCTTATTCTAGCCCAATCCAGAGAGCAGTTGGGCGATCACAGGGACTTGGTGCTCCGGCACCTCAGCCAGTTGGGGCTTCGGGTAAACTGGGAAAAGAGCAAGCTCTCCCCTGGGCAGAGAATCTCTTTTCTCGGTGTGGAGTTCGACTCGGTGAGTATGACGGCACGCCTCACGGAGGAACGTGCCCAAGCAGTGCTGAACTGCCTGAGTTCCTTCAGAGGCAGGAATGTGGTACCACTGAAACAGTTTCAGAGGCTCCCGGGGCATATGGCATCCGCAGCTGCAGTCACGCCGCTCGGATTGCTTCATATGAGACCACTTCAGCACTGGCTACACTCCCGGGTCCCGAGGTGGGCATGGCGCCGCGGTACACTGCGAGTAGGTATCTCCCAGCAGTGTCGCCGCTCCCTCAGCCCCTGGACAGACCTTGCCTTTCTACGGGCCGGAGTGCCCCTAGAACAAGTGTCCCGGCATACTGTTGTCACAACAGATGCCTCCAGCACGGGCTGGTGCGCTACATGCAACGGGCAGGCAGCCTCGGGGCTCTGGACAGGGCCCCGACTGCTTTGGCACATCAACTGCCTGGAGCTGTGGGCAGTGCATTTAGCCTTGCGGCAGTTCCGGCCACTGCTGTTGGGCAAGCACGTGCTAGTCCGCAAGGACAACACTGCGGCGGTCTCGTATATCAACCGGCTGGGGGGTATACGATCACACCGCATGTCACAGCTCGCCCGCCATCTCCTCCTCTGGAGTCACACGCAGTTCAAGTCACTGCGTGCTGTTCACATCCCGGAGCAGCTCAATCGAGCGGCCGACGCGCTAATCCCATCGGGTAATCCCATATGTGTATTCTTCCACGGTAAGGTTTCCCTCATGGTAAACCTGTGTCTTCCCTGTGACAGAGCTTCTGTCAGGTTCTGCTGGCAGCCCTCCTCCCTACTCCTAGGTAGGATCTGCCCCAGAGTCCAGGCGTATGTAATACTGCCCCAAGCCTGGGCCAGTCCATATCAGTGTCTCCACATGTTACCTCCCTTTGGGCAGGATGTGGCCTCCGTAGCGCCCTTCTATGGAAGGCTCGCTTCCCTGCCGTTACGACAAGCTGTAACAACAAATAGGAAAGACCTGAAGCTGTCTTTCACTGAAGGTCGAAATCCCTTCCGATTCCGTGGGGAAAGGAACAGCGGCTTGGCTATCTCTAGCAGTGATGTACTCAGTGGTCCCGGTGGGCACCAAGGTTAGCGAATTTGCACTGGAGCGGTAGGAAGGTTGCAACCTCTTGCATGGCATTTGTCTGTCACGCTCTCGCTTGTCAACATCTGCATGCCACAAGGTTGTGACGGGGTTCAGCTTGTGGCGCTTTCCATAGGACCCCTATGTCGTCACGACATAACTTGTAGTGACCGACAGATAGGGAACGTCTAGGTTACGTACGTAACCCCCGTTCCCTGATGGAGGGAATGGAGACGTTATGTCCCCATGCCACAATCTTGAACCATCGCTGGTTGCCAGGGACTCGTCTCGGCTCCTCAGCGTAAAACCTAATGAGTGGATGCACCTGTCATTCTCTTTCACCATTACTGGCTGGTGGAGAGATCTTCCCACCCCCATCCGGAATGCTGGATCCCTGTCAATCTTCAAGCAACAACTGAAAACTCATCTCTTTTGACACTACTTGACTTCATCCTAAACTAAAAAAAAAATATATTTTTCTCATTCCCTTGCTAGCTTGTACTTATTTGAACAATGCCTGAGACTTGGTGTTACGAGCACTTCCTCTGTCAAGATGAATCGCTTTATGTATTCCCCAATTTTAAGTCGCTTTGGATAAAAGTGTCTGCAAAATGACTAAATGTAAATGTATTGGGAACATATAACCATACAACATATGTATTCCCCAATTGTAAGTTGCCGTGTATAAAAGCGTCTGCAAAATGACTAAATGTAAATGTAAACAGACGTTTCATCAACCATGAATTGGAGTAAAGAAGAGACTCTGTTTCATTCTTACATTTATAGCCAAAAAAGTCAATTCTGTAAAATGAAATGCAACAGTACAGCAAAATATAATATTAAGGATTGCAATGCTAAAGATGCTGTATAAGTTATACTGAGTAAAAGAAAAAGTTAAAGTTAGACCAAAAGTTATACAGTACATGCTGTTAATTTGTACAGTCAATGACACTGACACTGCAAATTTGCAAATAAGGACCCTGGGTTTAGAAACATACATTATGAAACATCAGTTTGAATTATGAGTTTTATGAGGTTTAATGACCGATGTTTAACTATTTAAATTTCTTCTTGGTGCAAGAAAATCGTCTCAGGTTACGTATGTAACCATGGTTCCCTATCTGTCGGTCACTACGAGTTATGTCGTGACGACATAGAGGATTTACCTGGAAGCCCCGAACATCTCTGACTAAGAGAAAACGCCAATGAAATTGGCTAGTGGATTTTGCATACCTGAGCCACTCCCCGTGCATACGGGTATAAAAGGGCGACAGGTGCATCCACTCATTAGATTTTTGCTTTGGAACCGAGTGGATGAGAAGAGTGCTGATCTCCACAAAGCCGTTCATCTTTGTTTTGTTCCCGGTTGGTGTAACGGTGCGATCAGCGGAGTCCCTCTCATCAGCGATTCCCCTGGGCACTTCAACTGAGAGAGCAAATTCTAAAAGAGCAAATCACGGCCGATCGCGTCTTTTTCAAGATGCCGTTTCATCCGTGTCCTTCTGGTTGCGGTCGTTTTCTGTCTGCGGATGACGGACACGATCGTTGTCTTCAGTGTCTGGGCCGCCGACACGCTGAAGCTGCATTCGTGGATGACTCATGCGTCTGTTGTGGGCGTATGAGCATGATTGACAGTGCTGCGGGCCAGGCAGCCTCCGCCCTGCATGCCATGGATATCCTGCAGGTTCACCAAGCCAAGGCGCTCAAACAGGTGCACGAGGGTAGTACCGACCCGGGGTTGATGCAGGAGCTGCGCACGGTGACTGACGTCGCTCTACGAGCGACGAAAGTCACGGCGCGGTCCCTCGGGAAGGCGATGTCCACCATGGTGGTCCAGGAGCGCCATCTCTGGCTCAACCTGGCAGAGATGAAGGACGTCGACAAGGCACGCTTTCTCGATGCCCCCATCTCCCAGGGAGGGCTGTTCGGCGACACCGTCGAGGGCTTCGCCCAGCAGTTCTCGGCGGTACAGCAGCAGACCGAGGCGATCCAGCACATCCTGCCCCGGCATGATGCACCATCCACCGCTGCCCCCGGGGCCAGGCCTCAGTCTGCCCGTCGCCGTGGGCGCCCTCCTGCGTCCTCCAGAGCTGCTCCGCCCCAGGCCGAATCGACACATAGGCCGGTGCATCGAGCCTCTCGCAGGAGAGCGGCGCCCCCCGCGTCCCAGCCAGGCCCCAAGTCGTCCAGGAAGTCGACGAAGCGGCCCTGACGCGGGCAACCCGGAGATGTTGGAGTTTGCTCTTTCTCAGGAGACGGCGAGAACAGCACCGCTCCTTC
This sequence comes from Schizopygopsis pylzovi, assembly GCA_027422435.1. Classification (NCBI taxonomy): domain Eukaryota; kingdom Metazoa; phylum Chordata; class Actinopteri; order Cypriniformes; family Cyprinidae; genus Schizopygopsis; species Schizopygopsis pylzovi. The sequence continues at coordinate 41,278,162 of CM049816.1, forward strand.
CCCCGGTGGAGGGCCGGGAGGAGAATCTTCTGTTTCGTTTTGTTTCTGTTCCGCCGCTGGTCCAAGGGAGGACGCCCTGCCTCCTCACTCTCGCCCACGACCCATTTTTCCAGTAGCCAAGAGAGTACGGTTCGGGGACGACATTCCTCCCCACGCACCTCTGGCCAGTCCCGTTCGGGACCCAGGGAGTTCGGTGAGGATGCCTCAGAACGCACCGCCTTCTGTGCCATCCACCCATACTCCCTTTCGCTGCACCACCACAGGTACGTCGATTGTGCCGTTGGAGCCGCTTGCACAGCGTCTGGAGGTGTGGCTCACGCTGCCCAGCCTGTCTCGCTGGCTCACGCGCACAATTCGACTCGGCTACGCGATTCAGTTTGCCAGGCGACCTCCCAAGTTCAATGGCGTTCTCGAGACGTCGGTGGCAGTCCGGAACGCCCCTGTCTTGCGCGAGGAGATTGCTATCCTCCTGGCAAAGGATGCAATCGAGCCGGTCCCTCCAGCCAAGATGAGGCAGGGGTTTCACAGCCCTTACTTCATCGTACCCAAGAAAGGTGGTGGCCTTCGGCCAATCCTGGATCTGCGAGTCTTGAACCGGGCTTTGCACAAGCTCCCGTTCAAGATGCTGACGCACAGGCGCATGACCAAATGCATTCAGCCCCAGGATTGGTTTGCAGCGATCGACCTGAAGGACGCTTACTTTCACGTTTCGATCCTTCCGCGACACAGACCGTTTCTACGGATTGCATTCGAAGGTCGGGCATGGCAGTACAGGGTCCTCCCCTTCGGGCTCTCCCTGTCTCCCCGTGTGTTCACAAAGGTTGTAGAGGGCGCCCTTACCCCGTTACGGGAAGTGGGCGTCAGGATCCTCAACTACCTCGACGATTGGCTTATTCTAGCCCAATCCAGAGAGCAGTTGGGCGATCACAGGGACTTGGTGCTCCGGCACCTCAGCCAGTTGGGGCTTCGGGTCAACTGGGAAAAGAGCAAGCTCTCCCCTGTGCAGAGAATCTCTTTTCTCGGTGTGGAGTTCGACTCGGTGAGTATGACGGCACGCCTCACGGAGGAACGTGCCCAAGCAGTGCTGAACTGCCTGAGTTCCTGAGAGGCAGGAATGTGGTACCACTGAAACAGTTTCAGAGGCTCCTGGGGCATATGGCATCCGCAGCTGCAGTCACGCCACTCGGATTGCTTCATATGAGACCACTTCAGCACTGGCTACACTCCCGGGTCCCGAGGTGGGCATGGCGGGGCGCACGCGTAACCATACCCTTACGGGATTTTAGAAAGAACGCAGAACTTTCGATGTGCGGACTTACCACTGAGTGGATTTTAGAAAGTGCCCAAAGTCTCGCGTGTGCACTTACCATAACATGGATTTTAGAAGAACGTTCTGTGGCCTGGAGCGGAGAACTACTCATTCCTCAGAGTGAGAGGGAACTCAGACGCTCAGAAGGGAGCGGCAAGCTCATAGATGACCTTCTATGGTGAGGGGAGCAATGCTGGCTTGACCAACAAGGCGAGCGACCTATCACAGAGCTCTGGGGGGCAGAGAAACTCGGATGCTCAGAAGGGAGCGGCATGCTCATAGGTGACCCTCTGGTTGAGGGGAGCAGTGCTAGCTCTACTGACGGCGAGCTCTGGAGAGCGGAGAACTCATTCCTCAGAATGAGAGGAACTCAGCTACCAATGAGGAGCTCTAGAGCGGAGAACTCACTCCTCCGAGTGAGAGGGAACTCAGACGCCCCGAAGGGAGCAGCATGCTCATAGGTGACCCTCTATGGTGAGGGGAGCAATGCTAGCTCGACCAACAAGGAGAGCAACCTATCACAGAGCTCTGGGGAGCGGAGAACTCATTCCTCAGAATGAGATGGAACTCAAGACGCTCAGAAAGGAGAAACCATGCTCATAGGTGACCCTCTAGGTGAGGGGAGCAACGCTAGCTCTACCGACAGCGAGCTCTGGAGAGCGGGGAACTCATTCCTCAGAATGAGAGGGAACTCCGACACTCAGAAGGGAGCAGCATGCTCAAAGGTGACCCTCTAGGTGAGGGGAGCAATGCTGGCTCTACCAACAACGAGCTCTGGAGAGCGGGGAACTCATTCCTCAGAATGAGGGGACATTCAGACACTCCGAAGGGAGCGGCATACTCATAGGTAACCCTCTTAACGTGAGGGGAGTAATGCTGGCTCTACCGACAGCGAGCTCTGGAGAGCGGAGAACTCATTCCACAGAATGAGATGGAACTCAGACGCTCAGAAGGGAGCGGCATGCTCATAAGTGACCCTCAAGGTGAGGGGATCAATGCTAGCTCTACCAACAGCGAGCTCTGGGGAGCGGAGGACTCATCCTTCAGTGCTCAGAAGGGAGTGGCATGCTCATAGGTGAGCCTCTAGGTGAGGGGAGCACTGCTAGCTCTTCCGACAACGAGCTCTGGAGAGTGGAGAACTCATTCCTCAGAATGAGAGGGAACTCACCATTTTTTTTTTTTTTTCTGGCTTAGCAGGAAATTTCCACCTAACCTCGGTCAGGTGGAGTTTACGGTGGTTACAGGGGAATGAGAGGGCTTGCCTCTCTCTGACCCGCCTCTCTCTCACCCTAGCCGCAGGAGGGGGAGGGGCATGAGTCACGAGACTAGCCTTCTGAGCCCATCTCTGACCCTCAGACCGAGATGGGCTAGGACCCCTGGTTGTTCGGGCTCAGACCTGGACTTTATAGAATCTTATCCAGGTCTTTCAGCAGATCAGTCTGCTTTTTTTTTGTACGCCTTAGTGTCTTGCAACGAAGCGACGGTCTGACCTGCTGCTGCATATGCACTGCCATTTAAGCGAGATTCAGGGGCTTAGATGGCCAGGAGGGAGCCTTGAGAGAGGATTTCTCTCCACAGAGAGATAAGCTGGTTATCATCTCTTGCACAGGCGGCATCCCCTCATAGCCATTTTCACGCATCCCCTCAGTGTCAGTATAACTAGTATGCTGAAACCTATGAATACGAGAAAAAATTGCTTTTTCCACTCCTTCTCAACCTCCACATCGAGATTTTGTGAAGAAAGGAAGGCTCACTCGAGCTGGGGGTTTATGGCCAGAAAGATTTATTTTTATGATCCATAACCTCCAAAAACTCTTTCATATGCAGTGCAGGAGGATTGAGAGGGTTCAGTCTCAACTTCCTCGCCCTCAAACATCTCCTGCTCTTCCTGGGCATAACCCAGCAGAGCACTAGCCGCTGAATCTGATGATGTCAGAAAGATCGCATCGCTCACTCTCGTTCTCGGTCGACACACGCGAAAAGGGGCGGTCCCTCTCTAACTCATCGGCCACATCCAACTGCTAATTTCATTCGCCTCCGTGCCTCAGCAGCGGTGGGTCCCGAATCGCGAGAAGCAGACGGCTGCCCCTCTTTCCTTGAAAAGAGGGACAGGACGAGAGCGGAGCTTTTTCATAGAAAAAGTGCACAGTGCACGCAGATTTTCCCCTCAAGGACATCGCGTGCGTGCTCCTTGCCCAAACAAAAGACGCAAAGATTGTGTGTGTCATCGGGTGTCAAATAACGAGGATGCGGATCCACACACAATCTTGAATGCCTTGCTAGTGCTCGCCATGATAGAGAGAAAACTGTACTCTTACCAGAATGCACGCTTCAAACAAAACAGTCAGTGAAGACGAAGAAGAGGATGATGTATTCTCACGGCGGCCCTTATATTGTGGTCACGCCGGTAGTGACGTCATGGGCTGTCGCCGGCCAACAGGTGGTGTTTTTACATATGTATCTTCAGACACGAGTCATGCTGAGGGCGTTCCCCGTAGCGACCCCTAGGGGACGCAGTTCGAAGTTCCCATGGAGGGGAAACACATAGTGTTCAGTTTAAGTTTAGGGGGAGACAAACAGACGCTTGGATGTGTCCTTCTAAGTGCTCCAATTGGCCCCCTGTTGGCATAAGGATTATCCTCCAGAGAGGATGAGGATTTTAAATTATAACAGAAGATGTATGCGGAGTCCTTCACAAATGTTGAGGGAGTCTCAAAAGGGAGAGTAAGGCAAAGTGGGTCTGTTCAGAAGGTTGCTCCTGGCAAAGACAGAATGACCCAGTTACTAAACACAGCCGGTCCAAGACTGCAAATGAAGGACAGGCAGGCCACCCAAGAGGAGAGGTGCACGCTGGCCGATATAAATGACTTATCACCACTGCACCATCCAGAGAGAGGAACAAATATCTCAAAGCTCTTTTGAGACCAGGGAATCGCACCTTGAGCATTGAAGAGAGTTGAGTAGAAAATGGAGCAAGGACGTTCATAAACTGTTTGCATTTTGCTGAGCTCTTTGGGAACAATAGCTTTGGCTGTCACTGCATTTGCGATGCATGCTGAGAGACAAAGCTCTACAAAATTATCTGTCAAGCAGAGATGCGACAGAGAGCTCAACAGACTGCAGTGTCTCTGGCTGTTGTGTAAAGATATCAGCTGGGGGGAAAGTGTGTTTTTGAAAGAGCAGATGAGATCACGTGGCACGACTGACTCACTCGCTATCTGATTATGGGGTGTGTCTGCTTTGAGAACGGGTGGGATAAGCACATCTGGCTTTAGGCTCATTGGATTGATCTTGGCATGATGTGGCTATTTCCATCTGGTTGGATGGTATTTAAAGTACAGTGACGATCAACAATAATGTGATCATTTTGAAAACGTCACTGCTCCCTTACTGCAACATGAGCTCTCATTTATAACTTTAGTGCTGGAATGGACTCCCTCTTATTTATTTCGCTGAACAGACAAACGTTATTAACTTATTGACATTTGATAATTATATTTTTAACAGGTTCATTTGATCTTTTAACATAAGACAATGAAAAGAAGAATTTCGCAAATGATATTTTAGCATCATAATCATTTATCCTAGACAGTAATAAGATAGAGACAAGTGTTACATTTTGCTTAAATATCCTTGCTTTCTTTTATTTTTCTTCCTCATAAATGAACTGTAGTAATCACATAACAGTGTCTGAAATGGTTTGTAATCCAAAATCAAAGATACATTTAAATATTTCACTTTTAAGAACAAATCATATGAGCTCTGCCGTCCACATTGATATTCAACATATGCTTATTGGAAAAACTTGCCTCTACCTACATTATTGCAAAACACGAAAAGTGTACTTATACACACAAATCACTTCAGTTTCCAGCTGAAATGAAAACACCAACAACTTGTATTAATTTTCATACATTTGGTAATTATAGGTGCATATTTTTCACTATGATATGATCTCAAAACACTTTTACCATAGTGTATGATTTGTAAGCTAAAATATATGAATGTCTGAATTTTCTAACATAGAAAACTTGCTCTGTAGCTCACCTGGTACAGAATTGCACTTGCAATACAGAGCATTCAGGGATGAGTCTCATGAAACATGAATCACAATAAAAGAGCTCAAATGCTAGTAGAAACAAGCTAAGATGGGAAGTTGTGATACGTTCAAAAAGCAATGTAATATTTTACAGAAATGTCACCTTAGTTATGTTTTTCCAGTGAATATGGATTGTTAATATTGCAGCTGCTTACAGTATGTTAGCAATTGTCTAATATCATCTATTTTATTCTTATATGATACAATAGTTGATGCAAGAAACTGGGAAATAGCAACCGCTGACTTGATCTTATGTTTCAGGGTGTTCTTTGAATTTGCCAGGGTGGTGCTATGCCATTGAAAAGGTTTTCTGATTTGTTGTTAGTGTGTTGTTGTGTCTTTGGTGTCCCGGATGATTACTTACTGGCCCAAATCGTGCCCTTAAAAGGGGGTCGCACACTGAACAAGAAGCACAGTGCAAGGTCACGCCACTCCACATCTTTACAATTCAAACACATTCAATGACATTTCTATGACTATGTTTAATTTAGAACTTGTGCATCAGAGACACAAATGTGCAGCCATCTTTAGAATGTTGTCTTTGAACTTCTGTTTTTTCTGTAGCTCTATAGCATCCCATTGGAGAATAATTAGCTGGTGAAGTGGATTTATTTATTGTAGAGATAACGAAAGTTATCACATGCAATGTAATGTTTGAAGAAGATGTCATAACAAATGTCAATAGACTGGGAAGACTGTTAAACAAGCGGTTCATTCATAAATTCATACGACCTTAACTTTACGCTGTGGAAATACAAACTCAAGGACGGAAGACAACAAGCACAGTGCTAAAAACGGATGGGGCTATGTAAGGCCTATAGAGAATTACTATAATATAAGTTATGTTTTCTCTTTTGGTTTGTCCTGTTTTTCTAAGCACCAAACTTTAAACTCATCGATGGCACTTGTTCATTATTTAAGTGAACCTTTGCCTGTTTTTGGTGATTAGATTACCTTTTTGAACAGCGCAACCTGCTACTTAGTTCATCCAAAATGATCTGACAGTAATCTGTCATTAGTTATTTACCCTCATGTCATTACAAACCCATAAGATCATTCATCTTCAGAACACAAATTAAGATATCTTTGATGAAATCCAAGAGGGTCAGAGAGCTCTTGGATTTCATCACAATTATCTTAATTTGTTTTCCGAAGATGAACGAATGTCTCACAAGAATGACATGAGAGTGAGCAATCAGGAAAAATTATTAAATTTTTTGGGTGCCTGTATGATGCAACTTTATGTACCTAGGCTAGTCACAGCTGTTTCCCAAACATGGTCATACCTCAATCGTTTGAACCACAATGGCTCAACAATATAGGATGAACAAACATGGTACCTGATGACTACTTTACTATTTTTTGTTCCTTGTCATATTACATTATTTGATGTTTAATTCAACGCAGGTTCCTCTTATGTCATACTCTCATGTGCACTCTACAAAAACTGCACTGATTGAGGATGCACTAAAATACATAGATTGAAATGGACATATATTCAAATGGAACTGAAGATACAGATTGTAGATGCAAAGTCCTGTATTCACTTAACTTATAATACAGCGGCAGGAAAAAAGTGGGTTCTTACCAGCCGCGATTTCTTTAAGACTGCAAGGGAAGCTCAGCTTCCCCTATAATTGTCAAAAAATGAATGGTCAAATATATGTACTATTATGTTAACATTTTATTGACTAAAAATGCGTTAAACACGTTCATCTCGAACGAAATCAATTTCGTTCAGAATCAGCTACTTAGGTCGGCTGACTCGATTTCCTTCTCATTCATTCCCGTAGCGTACAGTGCATTACTCTGTTGAAGCCCAGCGTCCATTGACTTCAATGGGGCTGCTTTAAACAGTTTTTTTCAGTGCTTAGAAACAAGACGGTCATTGGATAATGCTGCGATTATGTCCCGCCCACGGACGCTCAGCGTCTCTGGGATGAATGGAGGAGTGGGCTGGCCCGGACTCCGAGCGTCTGCGTGATGATTGGAGGGTCTGTCATCTCTTTTTAATCCACTTTTATGTCCTAAAACGCTCGTTTTTTGGGGTCGACAGCTTATAAAAACGTATTTATTGTTTTTTTTTAGCTTGTTTGCTATACACATTGTCACATATCAGCTTTTAGAATTTTTTTTTTTTTTTTTTTGTTATAAATAAATGACAAGGAGGCGGCAGCTTCTCGCAATGCAAAGAGACGATTGGTGTGGGCGTGGGCGTGGTTTTCAGATTATGACGCGTATCACTCTGTGTCTCCATTTCCAACTCAGTCCCATCGCGGATTTTGCATGTGTAGTCGAAAGACAAACTGCTGCAACCTTCATCGTATATTTCACACAATTTCACACCACATTCATTGTTTCAGTTTAACATAATTCCCACATTTCCTCCCGTTGAGTTAAATATATATATATATATATATATTAGATCGTTTGTTCATTAATTCATATAGTCTGAACTAGCCAGCTAGCAAACTGCACAGCAGGTGTAGAAAGGAGCTTCTCCTGTTTAAAGCGGCTCAAGTCCTACACCCGTAACACAATGGGCCAAGGCCGTTTAAGCAGCCTAGCTCTGCTGGCCATTGAGAGGACACTGGTCAAGTCACTGGAAAAGACGCCTAGTTGGTACGACAGGGTTACAGAGCATTTTCTTGAAAAGGAACGTAGGGCAGAATTTACATATAAATAAATGGACAATTTTTATGATTTAGGCCGAAAATGAGCTTCCCCTCTTTAAAAGATTAGCAGCCGCCACTGGTTCTTACGCGTCACAGAAGACAGTCAAAAGTCCGTAAACAAATGCGAGTTTAATCAAAACATAAAAATTACAAACAATCCAGATGGTTCTTGTGTCCTATGATATAACACTCGTTAAACCTATAACTTGTATTTCCTTAAACGCTTAAACACAAGTTTTATCCATAAAGACAGCAAGACGGTAAGAAAACTGTTTCTCCCTTATTTCTCTGCCCGCACCTATACCCAATGAAACGCGTGTGCGCGCCGTTAAAGAAACAGAACCGAAAATATACATCAGAAACATAAGTAATAATACTGAAACATAAACATAGAAAATATCAAAATTGCCTTTAAAGAAAGTTACAACTAATTATTACAAGCAAATCAACACTCTAAGTAACAACAACAATATACAAATTATTGACATCTTAAATTGGCTCTTACACAGATTGTACTCCATGTTGGCGTGCACACTGTGCCCAAGAGCTTGATCTGAGTCCAGATGTCATACTAACAAGAAACTATGATACAGCTCAAAACGTGTAGTTCCAATCATGTCAAGTTTGCCATGCTGTCTGCAAATGTTCATTTGAACTATGGTTTCGGTAAACAGTGAATTGCTGAAATATGTTGGTAACAATGGAACTTGCGACCAATTCTGCTACTTTGAAGTACCTTCTTCAATTTAAGTCTATGGGTTTTTTCATACTTTTAAAGTCTTTTGGATGAATATTGTAAATCAGATCATTTAGAAAAAAAATAGCACATCTCTCTACAACAACGCACAATCTGAATTATCCTTATCAAAAAATGCAGGACCATTAACATGTTTCAGTTTATACTAAATTAATACTGATTGCCTTGCCTTATCAAAAAACACCAATTATGATATGAATAGGTCAGGGGCGTAGTAGCCATTTTAAAAGTGGGGGACAGCTGTCAGTGGATATAACCATCAAATAAAAATAAATTATATACATAATGTACAAAGTAAGTACACTCATGTTCGTATAATAAATTCTACAAATAAAGTAGCTGTTTTTTTTCACGAGCCCTTGTGACGTCCGTAAAAATGTGATGTCAGAACTACTTTGTCACCACCTTCAGTCACCCTCCTGGGCACTGCTCACCGTCCTTTTGCCAAACCCACAGACAACATTGCGTCCATGACATTGCTGAGCAACAACAACACTGAAACATGTCGAAAAGGTTCACTTGAATGCAGGGGCGTAACCATGGTATAGATATTGCAGGGCTCTAGACTAACTTTTTGCACTGGGTGCACTGGTGCGCCTAACTTTTTTTCTTAGGTGCACTGGCACAAAAGTTAGGTGCACCCAAATTTTTATATAGGGAATATTGACTAGTAAACGACTAACTAACAATCTGGTCAACATAAAGTTCTTTATTTGAAGCACAATTCTACAAGAAAGGTAACTTACTGAAAAAGTGTTGGTGCTTAAAGTGCTTCACTGAGCAGAGATTTAAACTTAAAACATCTCAAGATAAATAAAATCTAAATTAAGTGTTTTAAGGGCGTCAAACTGAACATCTCGTGGCTCAATGTATTATGGACTATCCTCCATTGCAGTTACATGCCCCTCGAATGGCCAACTCCTGTAGTTTGGCCTTCTTGATCTTTGGCCTCGGCTAAACCAGCTGGCCACACTCTCTCTAGCATCAACATCTTCCAGACTTGGCCCTTCTACACTGAGTCTTATCAGATCTTCCACTGTGTCTGAACGAAGGGATGCTCTAGTGCAGTGCTTCTCAACCCCCCCCCCCCCCCTTAAACCCATAAAACAATCCTGCGCCCCATCCCACCACAGACTACTAAATAATTGCACTAAACATAATGAAAAAAATAAGTATTTACAGTTTTTATAACCAATTCTTACTATGCAAAAAAGAAGTATACTTAGGCCTTTAGTGTTATGTTAGAAGCATTTTTATACTCATACCTTTTCTTGATTTAATATTTTGATTTTTTTTTAGCTCTGCTGTCCACATTGATATTCAACATATGCTTATTGGAAAAACTTGCCTCTACCTACATTATTGCAAAACACGAAAAGTGTACTTATGCACACAAATCACTTCAGTCCAACAACTTTTATTAATTTTCATACATTTGGTAATTATAGGTGCATATTTGTCACTATGATATGATCTCAAAACACTTTTACCATAGTGTATGATTTGTAAGCTAAAATATATGAATGTCTGAATTTTCTAACATAGTAAACTTGCTCTGTAGCTCACCTGGTACAGAATTGCACTTGCAATACAGAGCATTCAGGGATGAGTCTCATGAAACATGAATCACAATAAAAGAGCTCAAATGCTAGTAGAAACAAGCTAAAATGGAAAGTTGTGATACGTTCAAAAAGCAATGTAATGTTTTGCAGAAATGTCACCTTAGTTATGTTTTTCCAGTGAATATGGATTGTTAATATTGCAGCTGCTCTTACAGTATGTTTGCAATTGTCTAATATCATCTATTTTATTCTTATATGATAAAATAGTTGATGCAAGAAACTGGGAAATAGCAACCGCTGACTTGATCTTATGTTTCAGGGTGTTCTTTGAATTTGCCATGGTGGTGCTATGCCATTGAAAAGGTTTTCTGATTTGTTGTTAGTGTGTTGTTGTGTCTTTGGTGTCCCGGATGATTACTTACTGGCCCAAATCGTGCCCTTAAAAGGGGGTCGCACACTGAACAAGAAGCACAGTGCAAGGTCACGCCACATCACATCTTTACAACTCAAACACATTCTATGACATTTCCATGACTATGTTTAATTTAGACCTTGTGCATCAGAGACACAAATGTGCAGCCATCTTTAGAATGTTGTCTTTGAACTTCTGTTTTTTCTGTAGCTCTATAGCATCACATTGGAGAATAATTAGCTGGTGAAGTGAATTTATTTATTGTAGAGATAACGAAAGTTATCACATCCAATGTAATGTTTGAAGAAGATGTCATAACAAATGTCAATAGACTGGGAAGACTGTTAAACAAGCGGTTCATTCATAAATTCATACGACCTTAACTTTACGCTGTGGAAATACAAACTCAAGGACGGAAGACAACAAGCACAGTGCTAAAAACGGATGGGGCTATGTAAGGCCTATAGAGAATTACTATAATATAAGTTATGTTTTCTCTTTCGGTTTGTCCTGTTTTTCTAAGCACCAAACTTCAAACTCATCGATGGCACTTGTTCATTATTTAAGTGAACCTTTGCCTGTGTTTGGTGATTAGATTACATTTTTGAACAGCGCAACCTGTTACTTAGTTCATCCAAAATGATCTGACAGTAATCTGTCATTAGTTATTTACCCTCATGTCATTACAAACCCATAAGATCGTTCATCTTCAGAACACAAATTAAGATATCTTTGATGAAATCCAAGAGGGTCAGAGAGCTCTTGGATTTCATCAAAATTATCTTAATTTGTGTTCCGAAGATGAACGAATGTCTCACAAGAATGACATGAGAGTTGTAGTATCAGGTTAACTATAGGTAGGAACCTTGTGCTGGTGTTTGTGTGAGGGGGGATCATTAAAGCGGTGGGTTCAATGGACGTACTGTTGTGATCATTGTGTTGAACCTCCTATAAAGATTATTGTGTACCTATAAACCACATAACATGGTGTCAGAAGCAAAAAACTTTATCTAAACGGACGTCTACAAATAACACAGGACGCCGTCAAGTTTTTTTTTCTTTCTCTCTCATCGCCGATTACCGAAAGTTTGGGGCTAACGCTAAAGCTAGCGAGCTCACTGACGGCGACATGAATCAGTTTCAAGTTTCTCCACCAGACAAGTTCACATTCAGAGCCGAAGACTGGACTAAGTGGATTAAACGCTTCGACAGATTCCGCATCGCATCTGGATTGGAGACGCAAGCGGACGAAAATCAAGTGAATGCACTGATTTACACAATGGGGGAGGAGGCGGAGGATATACTGGTTTCCCTGCACCTCAGCCCAGAAGAAGCGAGTGAGTACGACACAGTTAAGATGAAGTTGGATGCTCACTTTGTAACACGCAGAAATGTGATCTTCGAGAGGGCAAAGTTTAACCAGAGGCAGCAAGAGATGGGTGAGTCGGCTGACAGCTTTCACACAGCACTGCACTGCCTAGCGGAGCACTGCGGATACGGGGCTCTGCATGACGAAATGGTGAGAGATAGACTTGTTGTGGGTCTGAGAGATAAACGCTTGTCAGAACAGCTACAACTCGATCCTGAACTGACTCTAGAGAAAGCAATTAACAGAGCTCGACAAAGCGAGCAGGTAAAGAAGCAACAAGAAATGTTAAAAATGAACTTTAAAGCAGATATCTCTAAAGCTCAGCTTGACAGCATGCACGCGCGGCAGCGCGATAGCGCACGTTCAAAGCAACCCAAGCCACAATACAAGCAAATAGATAAAACAAAGAAGGAAAGACAGGCTCAATGTGGAAGATGTGGTGATTTAAGATGGCATAGCCTACAACAATGTCCAGCTAGAGAGGTAATATGCAATAACTGCAGAAAAAAGGGACATTACGCCAGAGTGTGCAAAACCAAAAGAATGTGTGAAATGCATGTAGCTACAGTGGTTGAGGACACTGGTGAGGAAGTTGCATTTCTGGGTTCACTGTCAGTGGACGCAAATGGCAGCCCATGGATGACAGACATACATGTGGAGAATCTTAAAGCACGTTTTAAAATTGACACTGGCGCAGATGTCACCGCTATACCTGAAATGCTGTATAATCAGGGCCAGTTCAGCAGGCTGGAGAGACCAACGAGGGTTCTGCTGGGGCCAGGAGGGACTCGTCTGGATGTGAAGGGCAAGTTCACAGCCACTCTCAGTAAGAACAGTAAAAGTACTAAAGAGGAAATTTACGTTGTGGAGGGGCTGTGCACACCACTGCTAGGCGGGCTTGCTGCAGTGGCACTGCAGTTGGTCGCCAGAATAAATAACATTAGCCTGGACTCCAAAGAGACAGTGAAAAGGGAGTTCCCAAAGCTTTTCTGTGGATTAGGAAAAATGGAGGGCGAGTACAACATAGTACTGAAACCAGGCGCTCAGCCTTTCTCCCTCTCAACTCCCAGACGCATCTCCCTCCCACTCCTGCCAAAGGTTAGAGAGGAGCTGGACCGTATGGAGCAGCAGGGAGTTATTTCAAAGGTGGAGGGGCCGACTGAATGGTGTGCGCCTATGGTGGTGGTGCCGAAACGCACTGGCAAGGTGAGAATATGCACCGATCTCACAGAGCTGAACAAATCAGTTATGAGAGAGAAGCACCCCCTCCCCTCAGTTGAACACACTTTAGGACAGCTTGCTGGGGCCAAAGTGTTTTCAAAGCTAGACGCCAACGCAGGCTTTTGGCAGATTCCACTGTCCAAGGAGTCATCTCTGCTAACGACTTTCATAACTCCGTTCGGGCGGTATTGTTACAATCGCCTGTGCTTTGGGATCTCGTCAGCACCAGAACACTTCCAGAAGCGCATGTCACGCATCCTGGAGGGCCTGGTCGGTGTTCTGTGTCAGATGGATGATGTGCTCATTTGGGGGCCACACAGACGGAGCATGATGAGAGACTGTGGAGAGTACAGTCACGACTGCAGGAGGCGGGAGTGACGCTCAATGAAAGTGTGAGTTTTCTAAGAACAGGATAAAGTTCCTGGGGCAGGTCATTGAGGCATCAGGCGTCAGCGCTGATCCTGATAAAGTGAGCGCTGTAAAAGCCATGCCAGCACCCAGTAACGTCAGCGAGGTGAGACGCTTCCTGGGGATGACAAACCACCTGGGGAAGTTCCTGCCTCACTTGGCTGAAAGAACACGACCACTCAGAGACCTGCTGAGGAAGTCCAGTATGTGGGCTTGGGGGCCGCAACAACAGCAGGCCTTCGATAACATCAAAGCAGAACTGACGACACCCCCAGGGCTTGCATTGTATGACCCTAACGCTGAAACGCTTGTCTCCGCTGACTCTTCCTCATATGGGATGGGCGCCGTTCTTCTCCAGCGGCAAACAGATACAGAGTGGAAACCTGTGGCGTATGCCTCGAGAGCCCTCAGCAACACTGAGCAGCGATACGCCCAGATCGAGAAAGAGGCGCTAGCATCAACATGGGCCTGCGAGAGGTTCGCAGAGTTCCTCATTGGGAAGAGTTTTCACATTGAAACCGACCACAAGCCCCTGATTCCTCTATTAGGCTCAAAGAGCTTAGATGAACTTCCTCCACGCATACAGCGTCTGCGCATGCGATTAATGCGGTTTGTCTACACCATATCACATGTGGCTGGCAAAGACATTGCAACTGCGGATGTGCTGTCCCGAGCTCCTGTCAGTCACACTGCAGAAGGATTGCAGGAGGAGGAAATCAACCTCTATGTTGACTCCGTCGTGGCGAATCTCCCAGCTACAGAAAAGCGGTTAAGGGAAATTCAGAGACACCAGGACGACGACCCCACACTACAGCACTTAAAGAAATTCTGTGTCGAAGGATGGCCAGATAAATTTTCCATTAACAAAGTGTTCCAGCCATATCTGCCATTTTCAGGTGTGCTCACAATTCAAGATGGTTCAAGGTTCAAGGGGTTCAAGGTTCTTTATTATTCGTCACATACACAATCATACAAGTATAATCAGTAGTGAAATGCAAGTAGAATTGAAGAAAAATACAGCATTTACATGAGGAAAGGGAGGAGAAAAAAATTATCCCCAGACTATGCTCCTTGGGGAGTACAGTGTGAGAACAGGAAAAACACCTCAGCAACACAAAAGCACATACACGACATAGCCACAGGGGAAGTGAATCCGGCCCAGCAAGCAGCCATCTGATCCCGCAGCCACTGATCCGGCGCTGGTCAGACCCGCTTGACCAGGCCAGCGGATCGAAGCGAACAGAGGCGAATGGTCGGGGGGGGGGGCAATGTCTGTAATGTCTGTAGGATGGGGGAGGAACGCAAGAGTGTCACACTGCATTGCACTCCCGGAGTTTATACCAGCAACAGCCTTGCCAAGGCCACTGTAGGGGAGCCAGAAAAAGATAAGATTGTTTTGTCTTTGGGGCGAGTAAACATTCCAATTTTTGCAGGCTACTCTCTGTCCATTTTGTCCATTTTGGTCTCTATTTTAATCAATTTCTCTTTGTAAAGCCGTGAACTTCTCCTTGGTAGAATCCATATTGCGATTATAGTTCAGTCTCAATGCTGACCGCTCTTCCCACAGCTTCAATCATACGGGCAGCCTTGTGGGGCTTTGGACAGCTGTTCCCGTTTTCTGAATTCTTCGATAACCAGGGAAAAGCCTAATCCAATCAGCAAAATACCTGTTATCATGGTTCCGAATAGGTAGATATCAATGTCCTCCACGGAAAGAGCTGCAAGACACACGATTCCCACCTCTCCCACGCGCCATCGTATAGCCGGCTGCGAACGTTCCGTCAGGGCAGTCAGGTTCCCCGAAACCCAAGTTTCCATAGTGTCAATTGCATTAAGAGACCAGTTAATCCATAATATTTTAGTTTGGAGAGCAGTGCAGAGAGAGTCTCTCACGAGACAAGGGAGCAAAGCAGGGAAGATAAGGGTGAGGACGGGGAGAGAAAGCGACCGCCTCCGTTGAGAGCCAGAAGAGAAGAGTCTACTATTGTATGGCAGCAGGATAGTCATCCCAGCATCACTCAGGGCAGACATCCTGTCCAAGCTGCATGAGGGCCATCTGGGAATAACAAAATGCAGAGAGCGAGCTAAGCATTCAGTGTGGTGGCCAGGGCTCAGCAGAGAGCTGAAAAACATGATAGAGAAATGTGATGTGTGTAGCCGAGAGAGAGTAAATTTCAAAGAAACTATGATGCCTACTGAGTTCCCGCCAAGACCATGGTCCACTGTAGGAGCAGATTTGTTCCACATAGACAACAAACAATACCTGGTCATAGTGGACTATTACTCCAGATATTTGGAAGTAGCCAAACTGACATCCACAACATCTGGAGCTGTAATTGATCACTTCAAGTCTATTTTTGCACGTCATGGTATACCTGAAGTGGTCCTTTCAGACAACGGCCCACAGTTTGCATCCGAGATCTTCAGACAGTTTGCACAGGATTGGGGCTTTAGTCATGTGACATCCAGTCCCCATTTCCCACAGAGCAACGGGGAGGCGGAGCGTGCTGTGAGGACAGTCAAAAGTCTCCTAAAAAAATCCAGCGACCCTTATCTCGCCCTGATGGCTTATCGAGCTGCTCCCCTGGCAAATGGATACAGTCCCACTGAGCTTCTAATGGGAAGGAAAATAAGAACGCCAGTTCCTGTCATTCCATCCAAGCTCAACCCAAGGTGCGCAGACATGGACAACCTGAAAAGGACAGAACTAAGGTACAGACAAAAACTGCCACAGAATTATGACCGAAGACACAGAGCACGCGACTTGCCATACCTTCGCCCCGGTGATCATGTGTGGGTCAAAGATACAGTGGACAGAGGCACTGTGGTGTCTACTGCCGGCACGCCAAGGTCATACATCATTGAGACGCCCGGGGGCACTCTGCGAAGAAACAGATACCATCTTTCGCCAACCCCTGTGGCTCCTGGAGAACCTGCCAACTCAACTGAGCCAGCACCAGAGAGCACGGTTCCTGACGACACACACACTCCTGCCACACCAGGAGCACAGAGTGTAGCCAGTCGGCAGACTCCAGCGTGTGAGAGACGTTTCCCAGCCCGAATAAGGAATCCTCCATCTTACTTGAAAGACTTTGTTTGTTCTTAGGAATGACACCTGAGTTATGGGGGAGGGCAAGGTGAAGTTGATTGTCACCAATTTATGTGTTGATTAAGTGTTTACAGAAGCACATGTTCAAAGTGCATCATAGCTGAACAGTATGGTAAAAGTTGAGAATCATAATTGTGTGTTATTACTGTTACTGATCTTGATCATATTTTAATGATTATATTTAATCATTGGTTATATTTTGCAGTATAAGAAGTAATCGAATGAGCCTTCTGTTACAGTTTAGAAATGCTCTTAATGTTGTTCTTTCATCTGCTCAAGATTATCCTTTGTTTAGAAAGGGGGATGTAGTATCAGGTTAACTATAGGTAGGAACCTTGTGCTGGTGTTTGTGTGAGGGGGGATCATTAAAGCGGTGGGTTCAATGGACGTACTGTTGTGATCATTGTGTTGAACCTCCTATAAAGGTTATTGTGTACCTATAAACCACATAACAAGAGTGAGTAATCAGGAAAAATAATTTAATTTTTTGGGTGCCTGTATGATGCAACTTTATGTACCTTGGCTAGTCACAGCTGTTTCCCAAACATGGTCATACCTCAATCGTTTGAACCACAATGGCTCAACAATATAGGATGAACAAACATGGTACCTGATGACTACTTTACTATTTTTTGTTCCTTGTCATATTACATTATTTGATGTTTAATTCAACGCAGGTTCCTCTTATGTCATACTCTCATGTGCACTCTTCAAAAACTGCACTGATTGAGGATGCACTAAAATACATAGATTGAAATGGATATATATTCAAATGGAACTGAAGATACAGATTGTACTCCATGTTGGCGTGCACACTGTGCCCAAGAGCTTGATCTGAGTCCAGATGTCATACTAACAAGAAACTATGATACAGCTCAAAACTTGTAGTTCCAATCATGTCAAGTTTGCGATGCTGTCTGCAAATGTTCATTTGAACTATGGTTTCGGTAAACAGTGAATTGCTGAAATATGTTGGTAACAATGGAACTTGCGAACAATTCTGCTACTTTGAAGTACCTTCTTCAATTTAAGTCTATGGGTTTTTTCATACTTTTAAAGTCTTTTGGATGAATATTGTAAATCAGATCATTTAGAAAAAAATAGCACATCTCTCTACAACAACGCACAATCTGAATTATCCTTATCAAAAAATGCAGGACCATTAACATGTTTCAGTTTATACTAAAATAATACTGATTGCCTTGCCTTATCAAAAAACACCAATTATGATATAAATAGGTCAGGGGCGTAGCAGCCATTTTAAAAGTGGGGGGACAGCTGTCAGTGGATATAACCATCAAAGAAAAATAAATTATATACATAATGTACAAAGTAAGTACACTCATGTTCGTATAATAAATTCTACAAATAAAGTAGCTGTTTTTTTTTCACGAGCCCTTGTGACTTCCGTAAAAATGTGATGTCAGAACTACTTTGTCACCACCTTCAGTCACCCTCCTGGGCACTGCTCACCGTCCTTTTGCCAAACCCACAGACAACATTGCGTCCATGACATTGCTGAGCAACAACAACACTGAAACATGTCGAAAAGGTTCACTTGAACGGACGAAACCAGATCGGCCAAACTGTAACGTTACTCTCTCACTCAAAGAATGGACGATCTGACAGGACTGTTACTATGAGGTGGATCATATCTAACGTGTACAGTAAAGACAAACTCACCATGTCTATCAAGTCATGATGAAGATGTAAATACATTTCAATTTCAGCCGGCAACTATTTTTACAGCTACATTATTATTCTAGCCACAATTAATCACAACAATGTATATACAATTACATATGATTATATATAAATCGTCAGTTTGTTGTTTTACACATATACACAAAGACATTATTTCATACACAGAATAATCGTGAGATGCAAGAAATCTTCAGATGTGCCCATGACAATAAAAGACAATATTTTATTTAGCCTTTTCTGATAAGAAGTGTGCGCTGCAAATGCGATCATGTTTGGCGATCGTTTCTGTCCAGCTGGGCCGGCCCTGGCCAATTTGCTGCCCTAGGCACGATTTTACCCGGTGCCCCTTGTCTCACATTAGTGAATATGAACTAACTTGAACTAACAATGAACAATACATTTTTAACAGTATTTATTATTTTTGTTAGTGTTAGTCATTGACAACGAACCTTATTTTAAATTGTTTCCAGTGAAACTATAAAAATAAAGGTGCTGCCTAAGTTAATTTATAAATGAAAGACAATTAAACATCAATAATAATTACATCTGGTATTCTTGTAAAACTGTATTAGCATACAGTAGGCTACTGTTTGATCTTCAAAATCCATCTGCTCTCTTATCGCTCTTGCGGTACTTTGATGTCATACACTGACCATTCTGCACAGTGGCCGCTTAAAGTCGAATGCGCCTATTGTAAGCTCCTTATGTAACTCAGCCGAATCTTGCTGGTTTGAATGGGCCGCCTCCTTTGTTTTGCAGCTAGCGCTGTGACGTAATTGTGACGTCGGCCCTAGATAACGCCTAGCCGTGCGTCACTCAGAAAACAACAGGCCAACAGGCTCATTAATATTAATTAATGAACAGGCCAACAGGCTCATTAATATTAATTAGACAGGACATATCGATCTGTTTTCAGCAGAGCTCCTGAGAGAAGAGCTGTAAAAATATATTGAGTTGGTTTTTGGTACTTATAGCGCAGATATGTATTCTTAAGGACATCAACACCTAAAATAAAACTCCAGAAAGGTGTACAATATGAATCACCTGTTTCTAAAAGTGCGGGGGACGTGTCCCCCCGTCCCCCCTAGTTGCTATGCCCCTAGGTCAGTCTGTCTTGGTGTCTGTCTTTGGTTTTTCCTAAAGACTAATTTTGCTCCACTCAGAAACAGAGCTCTTCGATGGCTCTTTGTTGGCCACAGATGACGGTGTTGTCAGCAGCTGCCGTTGAGGCTGATTGTCTGCTATGTTAATTAGCAAGAGCGTGTGCGTTCTCTTCAAGGAAGCGCTTTGAGAAACTAACAGCTGAGCCTTTCAAAAAAGAAATCACTGCCGGCATCCTATGCAACTAGCAAAAGGAAATGCTGTAAAAAGATGGATTCAAATCATCTGTTGCCAAGGCTGTGGATCAGGAAATAGCAGATTATGTTAGCGAGCAGGCAGAAAAGAAAGAAAGAAAGAAAGAAAGAAAGAAAGAAAGAAAGAAAGAAATGCATAGCAGTTGCCATAAATATATTATTTTGTCACATCCCACATTGTTTGCATGTGGAAGAAATTGTTGAATAATGTCATTATTTTTGTTTTCTTTGCGCACACAAAAAGTGTTCTCGTAACTTCATAACATTACGGTTGAGCCACTGAAGTCACATGGACTATTTTACCGGTGTCCTACTTATTAGGCCTTGAACGTGTCAGTTGCGTTGTTGTCTATGCAGGGTCAGAAAGCTCTCAGATTTGATCGAAAATATCAGTCTTGCGGGTTTGGAACAACATGAGGGTGAGTAATTAATGACAGAATTTAAATTTTTGGTTGAACTATCCCTTTAAGTATATTATTTCTGTGAAAAGTACTCTTTAAAAGCATGCTGTCTTCTTTTTCCACAGGGGTCAGACACAAGACATGGTCCTTTTTGTTTTTTCCTTATTTAATTTGAAATCAATACCAATCAAGAGTGCGTTATGACTGTGTTAGCCTTGAGCCTACAGACGA
The DNA here is from genome assembly GCA_027422435.1 of Schizopygopsis pylzovi. NCBI lineage: Eukaryota > Metazoa > Chordata > Actinopteri > Cypriniformes > Cyprinidae > Schizopygopsis > Schizopygopsis pylzovi. The sequence continues at coordinate 41,298,774 of CM049816.1, forward strand.
GCTGACATATGATCATTATAATGCAGTCTTGCCGGTGGGATATTACTTTAGTATTCATAAAACTAAATATAAAAAAATAAAAATGACCACGGAATTAATCAGTTGTTTTGAATTAGTTCATTTAAAATTAATAATTCGAATGAAACAATGCACTACAGTGAATCAATTGTCCCATGCACATGAGAGAGAGAGGACATATTAGGAGAAAACGTTTGATTATTGACTTTCTTGGCAGGAAAACTGCATGTCCAAACAATGTGACATTAAAAACTGATTACGGTGTTTAGTTTTGGCACTACACTGTGACTCGGAAAAACCAGCTTGTTAATGCTACAATGTTATGAAAACAATACCACAGCTACAGCTGCACTAATGTAGTTGCATCACTACAGTAAAATTCCCAACAAAATAGGGCTGAAAGGCTGTGATGAACAGCAGACACTCGCTAGATCTCATACTGAATTTAGTGAGCATTTGAGTTGTTTCAGTAGCTCCTTTTCTCCAGCTTTGCTCCACATATCTGACTAAATGTGGCATAAATACCCGAGACGTTACATCACATAAATAGAGCGCAGCACCATGTGGTGTAAATTTCAGTTTATTTGTCCAATCTCTTCAATCATGCAGTCTCTTTCTCCTTCTTTGTCTTCTCTTCCCCTGGGTTGTTTATTGCTTTCTCGTGTAGAAATAGGCACTTGCTCCCTGCTATCAAAGATGTAAAGCTTTATTATTATTTATGTATTTATTTATTGGCAGTATAACAATTTATGGCATATATTGTAAAACTGTCATCATCTTTGTAATGTAATACCAGCTAAAATTCTGCAATCACTTTTCAACTTACATTGAATATGGTATTATATATACGCCCCTCCCTTCAATCACAGATGAACCAATGGCAGTCGAGTATCAGTTGCACTTGGAGCAGAACTCGGACATCTTTAGTTCTCAGCACCATAGAGAAACACCGAAGATCTGAAGCTCTCGTCGTTTTTATTGGGTTTATGCTACAAAAACGAAAAGAAAAAAAATACAATACCAATGGGGTACTTGAAACACTGATTCCAGGTGTCTTGAGAGAATGGGCAATATACATTAGGTTATTACATTTCCTAAACCCAACCAAAACAGAGCAAAATGTCCCTATGCATTCAACCCCAATCCCAAAGAAGGTTGCCATACTCTCATTAAGTTACAATTTGTATCTGCTCAAGCAGAAGGTAAATGTCACCTTGAGGTTCAGCAAGGTATTTTTGGATAAAACTAGCTAACGTTAAAGTTAGTGCGTCCATGCTAATGTACAAACCTAGTTCTAGCGATTCATTAGGTCCATTATGTAACAAAGTCCTAGCGGACTGTTCTCACATCTTGTACAATGTAGGCAGTGTTGGGGAGTAACTAGTTACATGTAATGGAATTATGTAATTGAATTACAAAATAAAAGTAATTGTAATGACTAAATTTAATTAGTTACAGTTAGTAAGAAAATATGTGGTATTAAATTACAGTCACTTATGAAAATGTTAAGGATTACAAAAGTGGGTTACTTCTGATTTTTTCACACACTCCCACATACAGATTTAATTGATTTCTTTCATAAATTGCAGTGACTGCTCTAAAATATGAAACACCAATGTTTCAGAAGTTTATATCATAAACTGATAAGTCTTATATTTCCTATATGGGTTTATGTATACACTTTTTTTAAGATTAACTTTTTTCTAAGGCATTGTTAGATCTAGTGTTTCATGTCATAGCTATGCAAAGATTTGATTTCAAAATCAGTATCATAGCTATTAAACTATTTCTTGTTATGATTTTAAATCTGTATTTAACCTCAGCATGATTTTAAAGTAAGTCTGATTTGGAGGTGGCTGTGCTTCAAAGGGGACATCAGATGCCCATTTTCCACAAGGTGGTATGATTTTTTAGGGTAATCTTGAAATGGTCTCGGTGGGCATGTAAAAGAACACAGCGACTCGTTCCGGTGCATATCTCTTTAAATGCTAATGAGCTCTGCTCACCCCGCCTCTCTCTTCTGTGGAAAAGCGAAGGCAATTTGCAGATAATCAAACAAATATATAAAGTGGGAGACTTACTTCTTCTGGAGGTGCAGCTGAGTCATTTAACTTTTTAACACAATTTGCCTGAATAGTCCCTCATTCAGAAAGCAGTCTGTAGTAAGTGGCCAAGTATGGTGACCCATACTCAGAATTTGTGCTCTGCATTTAACACATCCAAAGTGCACACACACAGCAGTGAACACACACACACACACCGTGAACACACACCCGGAGCAGTGGGCAGCCTTTTATGCTGAGGCTCCCGGGGAGCAGTTAGGGGTTCGGGGCCTTGCTCAAGGGCATTTCAGTCATGGTATTGAGGACGGAGAGAGCGCTGGTTATTCACTACAAAATCAAAATGGCTTGATAATTGAGACTCTTTAGCCTTTTGGGAGATTAAAAAAGGAGTGCATTTTTACCATTGTAGGGTGGCTGTGTCCACACACTGCACAGACACATTTATATGCAAATGGAGATATTTTTCATCCAATGTCTCCTTTAAAATTAAAATATGATCATCTTAATTCAAGTGATGAAGGCTTTCGAAAGTCTGACAGTAATAGTAGTGTTAAACACTACTGTAAGTTTAGCCCTGCCTGCTTTACATGTTTGAAAATGATTAACAGCTGAAAACATTAGAAATTTAGAAAAGTAATTAAAAAGTAATCAAATGTAATCAGTTACTTTACTTTTATAAAGTAATTGAAAAGTTACACTACTTATAACATTTTAAGTAGGGTAACTTGTAACCTGTAACCTATTACATTTCCAAAGTAGCCTTCCCAACACTGAATGTAGGACAAAAACACAAACAAAAATGTCTCTTCATATTAAACTGGTTAAATGTAAATTAATTTAATCTTACTCTGCGGTCCATGCACAGTGTTGATTTTTTCATCTGCAATCGTGACGACCTTAACATGAGGCTTCTTCCGCTTGCATTGTGATCTGTAAACCCTCACTTCCAAATCAATACCCAAAATAATTATTTTCAAATCTTTTATAAATCCCTCTATGGGATATTTTAGTCCCATTTGAATGGTGGTCCTTCTGGGTCCAAAATGTATCAAAAACATATTGGGACAAGGTTTTTACAGTAATAGCTGTCATTGTAAGTTAGCAACTTTTCTTTTTCCAAGTTCCCAACAGTAACTAAGGGGGGCAGGCTTACCGATAGGTCAATTATGCCATGCTCTGCACAGAGACACAAAAATTGAAAATCCAAATACAGTTTTATTGGGGTAAACCAAAGCTGTAAGCATAAAGTCAATACACGGGATAGTCAGTCCAAACAATACAACAAGACAGAAAACCAAATAAACAGAAAACAAGGCAAGGATCAAAACAATGACAGCAAAACCAGAATAGGAGAGCTAAGAACAGTTACTCTTACAAGACTAAGCAATGAATTAGTAAAAAAAAACAAAAACAAACAAACAGGCTTTAAATAGGCTGAGACTGATGAGGTATCAAGACACAGGTGAATGCAATCAAAGATCAAGAGTCCAGGAAAAGGATTTTAGGAAATGTAGTTCCCCTCCATGGGAGCTCGAACTGCGTCCCCTAGGGGTCGCTACGGGGAACGCCCTCAGCGTGACTCGTGTCTGAAGATACATATGTAAAAACACCACCTGTTGGCCGGCGTCAGCCCATGACGTCACTACCGGCGTGCCACAATATAAGTGCCGCCGGGAGAATACATCATCAGCTTTTTCGTCTTCACTGACTGGTTTGTTTGAAGCGTGCAATCTGGTAAGAGTACAGTTTTCTCTCTATCAAATGGCGAGCACTAGCAAGGCGTTTAAGATTGTGTGTGGAAAAATCGGGACCCACCGCGATGACACACACAATCTTTGCGTCTTTTGTTTGGGCAAAGAGCACGCACACGATGTCCTTGAGGGGAAATCTGCGTGCACTGTGAGCTTTTTCTATGTAAAAGCTCCGCTCTCGTCCTGTCCCTCTGTCCGAGGAAAGAGGGGCAGCCGTCTGCTTCCCGCGATTCGGGACCCACCGCTGCCGAGGCACGGAGGTAATGAAATTAGCAGTTGGATGTGGCCGATGAGTGAGAAAGAAAAGAGGGACCGCCCCTTTTCGTGCGCGTCGGCCGAGAACGAGAGTGAGCTGCTGGATTGTGACGATGCAATCTTTCTGACATAATCAGATTCAGCGGCTAGTGCTCTTCTCTGCATATGAACGAGTTTTTGGGGGTTGTGGATCATAAAAATTAATCTTTCTGGCCAAATCACCCCCAGCTCGAGTGAGCCTTCCTTTCTTCATAAAATCTCGATGTGGAGAGTGAGAAGGAGTGAAAAAAAGCTATTTTTTCTCGTATTCATAGGTTTCAGCATACTAGTTATGCTGACACTGTGTGAAAATGGCTATGAGGGGATGTCCCCTGTGCAAGAGATGATGAACAGCTTATCTCTCTGTGGCAGACATCCTCTCTCAAGGCTCCCCCCTGGCCACCTAAGCCCCTGAATCTCGCTTAAATGGCAGGGTATATGCAGCAGCAGGTCAGACCGTCGCTTCGTTGCACACTAAGGCGTACCAGACTGATCTGCTGAAAGACCTGGATAAGGTTCTATATAATCCAGGTCTGAGCCCGAACAACCAGGGGTCCTAGCCCATCTCGGTCTGAGGGTCAGAGATGGGCTCAGAAGGCTAGTCTCGCGACTCATGCCCCTCCCCCTCCTGCGGCTAGGGTGAGAGAGAGGCGCGGGTCAGAGAGAGGCAAGCCCTCTCATTCCTCTCTAATTCCCCTGTAACCACCGTAAATTTCACCTGACCGAGGTTAGGTGGAAATTTCCTGCTAAGCTAAGGCAAAAAAAAAAAAAAAAAGGGGAGTTCCCTCTCATTCTGAGGAATGAGTTTTCCGGGGTCACCTATGCCCTCCGGAGCGTCTGAGTTCCCTCTCATTCTGAGGAATGAGTTCTCCGCTCCTCAGAGCTCTGTGATAAGTCGCTCTCCTTGCTGGTCGAGCTAGCATTGCTCCCCTCACTATAGAGGGTTATCTATGAGCATGCCGCTCCCTGCTGAGCGTCTGAGTTCCTTCTCATTCTGAGGAATGAGTTCTCCGCTCTCCAGAGCTCGTTATAGGTAGAGCTAGCATTGCTCCCCTCATTAGAGGGTCACCTTTGAGCATGCCGCTCCCTGCGGAGCGTCTGAGTTCCCTCTCATTCTGAGGAATGAGTTCTCCGCTCCTCAGAGCTCTGTGATAGGTCGCTCTCCTTGCTGGTCGAGCTAGCATTGCTCCCCTCATTATAGAGGGTTATCTATGAGCATGCCGCTCCCTGCTGAGCGGTGGAGTTCCCTCTCATTCTGAGGAATGAGTTCCCCGCTCTCCAGAGCTCATGGTTGGGCTTGCCGCTCCCTTCTGAGCGGCGGAGTGCCTTCTCATTCTGAGGAATGAGTTCTCCACTCTCCAGAGCTCGTTATAGGTCTCACTCTGAGGAGTGAGTTCTCCGCTCTAGAGCTCCTCATTGGTAGCTGAGTTCCTCTCATTCCGAGGAATGAGTTCTCCGCTCTCCAGAGCTCGCTGTCGGTAGAGCTAGCACTGCTCCCCTCAACCAGAGGGTCACCTATGAGCATGCCGCTCCCTTCTGAGCGTCCGAGTCTCTCCGCCCCCCAGAGCTCTGTGATAGTGCCGCTCCCTTCTAAGCGGCGGAGTTCCCTCTCATTCTGAGGAATGAGTTCTCCGCTCCTCAGAGCTCTGTGATAGGTCGCTCTCCATGCTGGTCGAGCTAGCATTGCTCCCCTCACTATAGAGGGTTATCTTTGAGCATGCCGCTCCCTGCTGAGCGGCGGAGTTCCCTCTCATTCTGAGGAATGAGTTCTCCGCTCTCCAGAGCTCGTTATAGGTCTCACTCTGAGGAGTGAGTTCTCCGCTCTAGAGCTCCTCATTGGTAGCTGAGTTCCTCTCATTCCGAGGAATGAGTTCTCCGCTCTCCAGAGCTCGTTATAGGTAGAGCTAGCATTGCTCCCCTCATTAGAGGGTCACCTTTCAGCATGCCGCTCCCTGCGGAGCGTCTGAGTTCCCTCTCATTCTGAGGAATGAGTTCTCCGCTCCCCAGAGCTCTGTGATAGGTTGCTCTCCCTGCTGGTCGAGCTAGCATTGCTCCCCTCACTATAGAGGGTTATCTATGAGCATGCCGCTCCCTGCTGAGCGGGGAGTTCCCTCTCATTCTGAGGAATGAGTTCCCCGCTCTCCAGAGCTCATGGTTGGGCTTGCCGCTCCTTTCTGAGCGGCGGAGTGCCTTCTCATTCTGAGGAATGAGTTCTCCACTCTCCAGAGCTCGTTATAGGTCTCACTCTGAGGAGTGAGTTCTCCGCTCTAGAGCTCCTCATTGGTAGCTGAGTTCCTCTCATTCCGAGGAATGAGTTCTCCGCTCTCCAGAGCTCGCCGTCGGTAGAGCTAGCACTGCTCCCCTCAACCAGAGGGTCACCTATGAGCATGCCGCTCCCGTCTGAGCGTCCGAGTTTCTCTGCCCCCCAGAGCTCTGTGATAGGTCGCTCGCCTTGTTGGTCAAGCCAGCATTGCTCCCCTCAACCAGAGGGTCATCTATGAGCGTGCCGCTCCCTTCTGAGCGTCTGAGTTCCCTCTCACTCCGAGGAATGAGTAGTTCTCCGCTCCAGGGCATAGAACGTTCTAATAAGTGCACACGCGAGACTTTGGGCACTTTCTAAAATCCACTTAGTGGTAAGTCCGCACATCAAAGATTCTGCGTTCTTTCTAAAAATCCCGTAAGGGTAGGGTTACGCGCACTGCTTCGTGCCCTTTTTTGAGCTGGTCAAAGCCCCGGCTTGTGCCTTGGGCCCCGCTCCCCTGTCCCATATATGTTGAGGTCTGTTGAGACAGTTCCCTCAGTAAGCTTGGGAGAGCAAGTGGTAACCCCTGAGTGATCGGCCAGGACCTAGTGAGCCAGGTGCCTGGCCATATCCCCTTGAAGGAATCTTTTCTGATTCCAAGACCTTGAGCTCTACCCTAGGCCCGGTAATCCCGGCGCCTAACAGGTAAGTACTAGGGTATGCAGCTCGGGCCTTTGGCCGAAGGGGATAATATCACTGACAGCCATCAGCCGTCCCGGGGGAAACTCCCTTAAGCCGGGTAGAATTGGCTTAGTGCTCGCCTTTTTTGCGAAATTGGCTTGCATTCCCCTCAGCATGGTGAAGTGGGTATAACGTTCCCATGGAGGGGAACGTCTCAGGTTACGTATGTAACCATGGTTCCCCGAATGGGGAACGAGACACTGCGTCCCCTAGGCTTTGGACCATGCTTCGGACGCAAGCTTCAGACGAAGAAGCTGATGATGTATTCTCCCGGCGGCACTTATATTGTGGCACGCCGGTAGTGACGTCATGGGCTGTCGCCGGCCAACAGGTGGTGTTTTTACATATGTATCTTCAGACACGAGTCACGCTGAGGGCGTTCCCCGTAGCGACCCCTAGGGGACGCAGTGTCTCGTTCCCCATTCAGGGAACCATGGTTACATACGTAACCTGAGACGTTTTGAGGGAGTGACAACTGAGTGAGGTGGTGTGCCCTCTGGAGGAGCTCATGGGCACTCCAGCCGGTGACCATAACAAATTATTACCATAAAGACCTATGTAATTTAACCCATAAATTCTGTCTGTTTCTGTCAGGGGAAGCAAAGGAATGCCTCCTCAAATGTATTGAATATAATGACAACACTGATGTAGTTAACTTGTTTAAATTAATTTACATATTAATATCCCATATACTGTATCCCCAAAATGCAAAGAGCGATAGTTCAGGCTTCAGTAAACAGGCCTCAGCAATGCTGGGTTTCAGTGACCCAAATCTGTGCGAAATGCGTCAGACATGACAAGCAAAAGAAAAACCTCAACCAACTGTTAACATCTATTTTCCTGAGCATATCCAGAATTATTTTTTATTGAATATAATATGTTACTTAAAACATATCTGGGTCAGTTCTCATACGATTTAATAAAGTGATGAAGGTTTTGTATGAGCATTTGGTGAGATAATATAAACATGTGTTTTGCCTAAGGGCTGTTATCTGTAGTGCTTTTGAATTATCGGAGTTAATACACGTATTCAAATATATATATATATATATATATATATATATATATATATTTTAATGTTGCTCTCTTTTTAAATCATATGAAATGTTCCCTTGTTAACAAAGAGGTTCATTTAACAAAGAGGTTTGTTGTATGTATATTTTGTGACCTTTAAATTTAAATGTGCTTCCACATTAATCTAAAGGCTAGTTATTTAATGTGTATGCAATTATTGAAATTATTTGAAGCATTGCCAACCTTTTCACCTCTTTCAAACTTATTTTCTTTTTTACACAAATCTTGCACCACAGAAATGAACCTGTTTAAAACACAGTATATAGCGCAGTGCACAAGGTAGCTTCATTTAGTGGGTTAATAAGACCTCGGATTCATCTATATTTAGTTGAGCCAGTAGAAACCATGCTAAAAACCCCTGTGGCTGTCCCATCGCTCGACTCTTAGCACAACGCGATTGGCACATTTTTATAGCAACATGGCCTGAATAAAGAGATGAATTTAGAAAATGAAGACTGCACCATTGCTTGGATGTTACATGTTCTGCAGATGCTTGTGCTTTGTTGCCGACAAATGCAAATACACATGGTTTGTGTATGTGTGTGGGGGGGGGGGTTACTTTACATAATTTAAAGAGTGTTCAAAATGTCCTTTATCAGTGCTATCACATTGGATCTCTCCTTGCACTTAAATAAAGTGTGCAGGCGCAATGGATAACATGGTCTTCAACCATGCAAATCAAATGTAATCAGTTACATTACTTTCATAAAGTAATTGAAATAGTTGCACTAGCCTACTTATTGCATTTTAAATAGGGTAACTTGAAATCTGTAACTTATTACTTTTCCAAAGTATCTTTCCCAACACAGATCACAGTGCTGATTTAAAAAATATATGTTATTATGTATTATATTATTCAGCTAGTTGCACATTTCCTATTTTTAGTTGACCTAACTGTTTTACCAAAAAACATTTTTTTTTTTTTAATTATAACCTACATAGACAAAATAAAATAAAAGGATTAACATTTTTAATAACATGTTAACGCAAATTCACTTTAACGGCATTGATTAACGCAGCGTGTATTTTCTGTTTGACCCGTGGCCTAGAGCGTAGTTGCCAACTTAGCAACATTGCAGACACCTTTAATGCGAGGCACCTTTTTTTTCTCTGTCTCTCTTTCTCTCTGTGTGTGTCAGCTCGGTTCAGCGCGCGGCAGCTGAGGAGCAGCACTTTCAGCTAAACACAAATATTATGTTGATTGCTTCTCTAATTTTACATGCAAGTAAAGCCGAAATCACAGCACAGCTATTGTCATTATTATGTGTATTTGATTTCATCAGACGACGGCTCGATTATCAGGATTTTTGTTCAGATTAACATATTGGAAGGGTGAGCTAGTTATGTCTCAATGGGTCGTGTTTCAGTCAATATTTCATATTAATTCCCTTGACTGACAACAGAAACAGTCAAATATATAATGAAAACTATTTTATTGTGAATTTAGCTTCATCAAAATATAGTGTGTGGGCACAGAGAGTGTAATATGTAATACTAAATAATAAATGTCAATTTTGCATGTTCAGAAGAAGTGAGCTGGCTTGTCTGCTAAAATGTAAACAGGTTTGTGTCAGTAAATTGCTCAGTGCAAAGAAAGAGAAGTAATGGGAACCTGGTGTTTCTTTTTTCATGTGTCTAATAGACATGAACAAGTTCTTTGAAAAACATAAGACCTTTAAAACATGTCTAGTCTTAATGCTGTTGACTATGGTTTCAATAATAATAAACATACTTTTGCATAAACCATCCATATTTGTCCATGTCCGTGTTGATTAGAGTATTAAAAACTTGAAAAGTATTAATTTAAGGTACATTTAGAACAAACAAAAATGTGCGATTGCAATTAATCATGATTAAATATTTTAATCAATTGACAGCCCTTAAAAGGATATAATAAAAGGAACATATACACAGCTAATTAATAATACAAAAAAATATATAATGTAAATTATACTCAAATGCTGGAAGTGCATGAGGCCAACCAATAAAGTTGAAAATACTACAAGATGTGAACTGTATGCATGTGAACATGGTTTTGGTGTCAAAAGGTCACTTCCTAACTTTTTATATGAAAAGTTATATATAATTTTTCAACCTTGCCACTACACTGCTTTACTGCTCCAATATTTCACATTTTACCAGACGAACAAACGCTTTTATAAAAGTATACGCTTCACATTTCTGCTTTTCTGCAATTCCTCCAGAATTGGCTCAATTTACTTTTAAGTACCTGACCAAATCCTCCATTTTGCAACTTTATTTTTTATTTTATTTTTGTATTAATGCTGCAATACACACATGACATTGATTGAGCTTAACTTACTAAACCTGAAGTATTCTTTTAAATTGTGTGGCATATTGAGAAAATGTGTGGTAATACTTTTCTAAGTCATCAAGACCATGAAATGGACAAAAACGAAATAAATACATTAGACTTAAATTGATGGAAGGAGCCGAACCACATCTACAGATCAGAGACATGAGGCTGAGCTCTTTTGACTTGTGCGGTCACACTTGCTGCTGTTCATTGTTCGTTTTCATTTAAATAGGAATCAGCAAAAAAAAAATTCCCCATTCGCCCATATTCATATTAGGTTTTCACCAAATGTCACCGAAATGTTGCTAATGTGACCTCAGCAACCTCAGCAACCATAAAGCAATGCGTGTGCTTGTGTTTTAAGTATGCGAGCGCATCCACGAGCACGTGTCACAATGTCGCAAATGCGTCAAGAATGGCGTGTGAACGCAGAGTTTGAAAACAAGCCCAAGGACAAACTGCACTTACACAAAAGACTCTCCGAAGGAGTAGGAGGACAGAGCAGTGCAACCGGTGAATGGTTTAAAGAAGAATTCAATTACCTAACCATTACAAGAACACTAATGAAGTCTCCTCAGATATGCAGCTACTCACTAGACATGGACAACAACTCCACCCTCTCATCTCAAACAAGGGTGGATGGCAAAATACATATGGGTGTGTGAGAACAGGTTGCTTTCGATGATTTTCTTGTCAGTTATGATAAACATTACAAGAATGAGAATGTCAAACAACAAAGTTAAACAGCAAATATTGGAGCAAATATTTAAGGCTTACAATTAAGTGTTGATATGAGCCAAGGATTGAAGCCAATGTAACACACATAACTGACATTTTGACATGAGAACATTTTAGGTTCCTGTTCATTCAGTTTTACATGAGTGTGAAACATTTTACATAAATACACAATCTATTATAAAAAGCTCTTGGCTGAGCTGGGCCGTCAAAACACTGCAGATTCACATAAATATACATTTTCATTACTTGTAACATTTAGGAAAACTGTAAAGAAACCATTTAAGACATGCCCGTAAAGGTGTTGATGTCTTTGGACTTTAAATGTAAATATCAAGAGAAAACAAAACTCCAGCCAGACTACAGACAGTAGGCGGAAGAAGAGCTGCTTTTCTTCTAAATGTCCAGGGTAATGTACTCTACTGTTGAATCATTTTGTGTGTTAAAAGGAACAATCCCTGAGAGCTCGGAGAAGTGTGCAGATTCTGGGAAGCAGTCCAGCAAGCGAGAGGAAGACACAGAATCAAACAAACAAAGACTCTTTCTGCCTCCCTCATACTGACACATTTGGACCAATAATGATTAGATAGAAAGAAAGAAAGAAAGAAAGAAAGAAAGAAAGAAAGAAAGAAAGAAAGAAAGAAAGAAAGAAAGAAAGAAAGAAAGAAAGAAAGACAGACAGAAAAGACAGACAGACAGACAGACAGACAGACATATAGATATTTTTTAAATGTAGTTAAAAATATAAGTGCCAAATTAGGAATTCATAAACAAACAGGATCCTCCACCCACAGATGATGAGTTGTTTACTTACTCTCACAACCTCAAATTATATTTTCTTTCAGTTATGGAACAAATGTTGTATGATTGTTTTTTGTGTTCTGTCCAAGACATAAATGTATGCAGTGATGACAGTTTTTTTTCTTGTTATTTTTTGGGTGGAGTATCTCTTTGAGCTGTGTAGCCTCAAGTATATCCAAGATGTTAAAAAATACTTGATGGCCACATCACATCACATTTTTAGAGTCATTACATCAAAACATGTTAAAAACATAATTTATCATGATTTCAGAAAGCTCTCAAACATATGAACATTTATTTTATTTAATATATTTTTAAGTTTCATTTTAAATATTATGAATTTTGAGTCGTCTTGGAATTTTGAGATATTCCATTTGACTACCTCAAATAAAGTTTGCATTTTTTATTTTATATAGGTCATAATACTCATTACAATCATCTGAATGTACTTTTTTCCAATCAATGGCTTTTTAAAAGCATTTTAATGTACTTTTGGATAACCTGAAAGATCTGGACGAAATATGAGCATCACACCATTGACCCATAATTGCGTTTATATGTTTATTTTGCTGAATGTTTTCCTTTCTCTTTCTTTCTTTCTTTCTTTCTTTCTTTCTTTCTTTCTTTCTTTCTTTCTTTCTTTCTTTCTTTCTTTCTTTCTTTCTTTCTTTCTTTTTCAGTCTTTATTTCTTTCTTTTCTTTTTTAAACATCATTCAGTGTAAATAATCGTAGGGGGTCGCTGATCTATACGTGATATACTGGGATTAGATAAATAGATTACAGGATGATTCTCCTGGTTTCAGAACTATGGACAGCGCCGATATATTTTCCTGTTTTTTTGACAGGTCACGCGCAAGTTATCAACACGTTTTGGAAGGACGGGGGGCGGGGGGAGTAGCATCACAATCTCTTGCCTTGTAGCGTCGAAATCGATCGCATTACACAGTATAAAGCGTGAACGAAAAAAAAACATAACATATTTCTAAATCTGTTGCCAACACCCGTCACAATGTCTGAAAAAAAAACAATCATCATCCAACCTCCACCATTCCCTAAATGAACTAATGCAACATTGCGAGTCTGCAGCATCGAGAGGGTTTGAATAAAGATGAGGTCCCTGCTGCGCTCCAAATGTCAATCAGAGTGACGTTGGTGCGTGTCCTTTAATCTTTTGAAGGTGGGGGCTCGCGCTCTCATTGACATTCTGAATGGAAGTCCGCGCCTTTGCCATACATACATGTGCATTCCAAGCACGTCAGAGACAACCAACGCAGCACATACAGCAAGATTTCAAGTATGGTCAGGATGCGAGTTATGGGGGGCGATCTAAAGCTTAAAGCTTTAACACACCTACACTTTTAAAAAATAAAGATGCTTCACGATGCCATAGAAGAACATTTTTGTCTAAATGGTTCCATAAAAAAACCTTTAACATCAGAAGAACCTTTCTGTTTCACAAAAGGTTATTTGTGGTGAAAGAAGGTTCTTCAGATTATAAAAAGGCAAGGAAGAGATGTTGTTTAAATAACCTTTGACTGAATGGGGAACTTGTTGTTCTTGTTGTTGTTCTTTGTGGAACTAAAAATGGTTCTTCTATGGCATCGCTTGAAGAACCGTTTGAAGCACCTTTATTTTTAAGAGTACTTTTAAGAGTACACTCTTAAGGAGATCAAAACAAACCACTGGGGATATAATCGTTTTAACGGGGTTGTTTCAGTGGGGCAATAAAAACGAACCACTGGCTGATCAATCATTTTATTAAAGATTTAGATACCAAATTATGACAACAACTTGTTTCTGTTAAAATTGTAAGAGGGCGCCAACAGACAACTGTTACACAATATGAATTTCTGCTTTCAACTGCTTTAAAAAGCTTACTTCGTTGAAAGTCGTTCTAGCTAATTCAAATTCTGCGTAACCTACATGTTGCATGGTTTAGCCTATTTCTCAGACATGAATCTCTCCATGATAAACTATTAATTCATATGCTCTTTCATGCGAGTAATGAAATTAATGCAACAAATGTCAGTGAGGGTTTTCATTTTAGGTTGCACTTGCCGCCGATGCGCGTAGTCCCACAGCCCTCCCCTAATCTGTGGGCATCGGTGACGCGCGTCTGGGGTTCATGTTTATGTCTGTCAGGTTTCCGATTGGGCGCCGCGTGGATGTGTGATGAGCACATGGGCGGGAACAGTCATGTTTATAAACCACAGTACGCTTGCAGTGGGCGGGAGGACCGGATCGAGAGCGAGAGGACGCGCGGCGCGGAGCTTGTGGAGGAGGCGCGGCTTCCACTGCCCCTCCGCCGAAGTAGCTGTATGGACGACCACCTCAGCCTCCTCCACTCGCCTCCACCTTCCTCGAGCAAGCACCGGGGCAACAACCTCGTGAACCACGGCTACACTGAAGACATCATGGCAATTGTTGCATGCGACAACATGCAGGAGGAGTCGGCGGCGCTGCCTGGGCACAACTCTCTGGAGCGCTACGAGTCAGACCAAGAGTGCTGCGAGAGAGTTGTCATCAATATCTCAGGCTTGCGCTTCGAGACACAGCTCAAAACCCTGTCCCAATTCCCCGAGACTTTACTTGGCGACCCCAAGAAGAGAATGCGCTACTTTGACCCCCTCAGAAACGAGTATTTCTTTGACAGGAATCGGCCGAGTTTCGATGCCATCTTGTATTATTACCAATCCGGAGGGCGCATACGGAGACCCGTTAACGTTCCCATAGACATTTTCTCCGAAGAGATACGCTTCTACGAGCTCGGGGAAGAGGCCATGGAGAAATTTCGAGAGGACGAGGGCTTTATAAAGGATGAGGTGCGTCCTTTGCCCGCTAATGAGTTTCAGCGACAGGTGTGGCTGCTGTTTGAGTACCCAGAGAGTTCGGGTCCGGCCAGGGGCATCGCGATCGTCTCGGTTCTGGTCATTTTGATATCCATTGTCATCTTTTGTCTGGAAACGTTACCCGAGTTCAGGGACGACAGAGACCCGAAGACGGTCGCGCCGCTGGCGAACGCAACTCTCCCGTTCTTCACCAGTCCCTTCTCTGACCCGTTCTTTGTGGTGGAGACTCTGTGCATCATCTGGTTCTCCTTTGAGCTGCTCGTGCGTTTCTTCACGTGCCCCAGCAAAGCCACGTTCTCCAAAAACATCATGAACATTATTGACATTGTGGCCATCATCCCCTATTTCATCACTTTGGGGACCGAGCTCGCGGAAAGGCAAGGCAACGGCCAGCAGGCGATGTCCTTGGCCATTCTTAGGGTCATCAGACTGGTGCGCGTGTTTCGGATTTTCAAACTCTCGCGGCACTCCAAAGGGCTCCAGATTCTGGGGCAAACGCTCAAAGCCAGCATGCGAGAACTGGGCTTGCTGATCTTCTTTCTCTTCATCGGGGTCATCTTATTCTCGAGTGCAGTCTACTTCGCCGAGGCTGACGATCCCGACTCGAGTTTCAGCAGCATCCCTGATGCTTTTTGGTGGGCGGTGGTTACCATGACGACCGTGGGATACGGCGACATGCATCCAGTCACCATAGGGGGCAAAATCGTCGGCTCCCTGTGTGCGATCGCGGGCGTGTTAACTATCGCTTTGCCGGTGCCAGTCATCGTGTCCAACTTCAACTACTTTTACCACCGAGAGACTGAGGGAGAGGAGCAGGCGCAGTACCTCCACATCGGCAGCTGCCAGCCTCTGTCCTCCTCCGAGGAGCTGAAGAAGACGCGGAGCACGTCGTCGCTCAGCAAGTCGGAGTACATGGTCATCGAGGAGGGCGCCTTCAAGCAGCCCAACTTCCCCGCCCAGAACAACCAGAACTGCGTGGACATTAAAAAGATGTTCACAGACGTGTAGGCACTTCTAGTCTGCCTGATGACGGCAACGCTGTAGGTTCGTGTCATGACAGTCAAGCGCTGCTGAGTGTGTCGCCCTGCATTTCCACGACAGAAGAAATGGTTACATGTTTAACGCGCCAGTCCCATGCAGTGCTTATCACCTGTTTGATTGAACCATTTTACTGTGAGGAGGAAGCCGCTTTCAGCTTCAATCGGCTTTCAGTCCGTTTGCTGTCTTTGGGGTACGTTCATTCATAAATAGGCAACATGTGACATCCGTGTGGCAAGCCGCATTAACATCCATTCCTTAAAACTAAATGGCACTTAAAACTAAATTAAGTAATACAGCATGGTTTTCAATTGCTATTGTAACTGTTTTAAGATATTCAATTTTTTTACAAGCGGTGTTAAAACAAAACATTTTGTGACAGAAAATAAATAAAACTCATTTGATAAATTAGTAAATTACATTAAAATTAATAGAAAAAGAAGCCTAAGCCTACAATAACAATAAGCAACCTTAGAACATGAATCAAATTTATTGTGAAAGTCGTTTAAACTAAAACTGACTTAGGACGTCATTTTATATTATTCCTATTCTCATATTATTACCTGTAACATGTCCGTGCCATACCCAAATCAACAATGAATGACCATTTCTACAGCCATCGCAAAGATACAGCAGAGAAAGATCGAAAGCAGCAGCCAGTCTCGCATTCTCGCATCTGCAGCGCTTATTCTGATCTTTAATGTTACATCTTTCCTATTCTTGAATCAAAATGAATGCTTAAGATTGATTCAGTATTAGGCTACTCTTGATGAAAGTTCATGGAGACTAGTTCATGGAGAAATGTTACAACGGCTTGCCACAAAGTCAACGTTTCGTCAATGACATGTTAGTAACTTTTCTATTCAAATGCACTCATTGCATCGCATAGTCTACTTTGACATGACATTGCTGGAAACCTGGTCCAGTTTAGTGTTTACAAGAATAGGGAGGGAAGCGCTTATTATAGCCTATAGGAAAGGTAGCCCATTTAAAGGTATTGTGTATTTTCTTACATTATGGACAAGTGTCGCTCAGATAAGATATCACTTGTTGGAATAAGTGTCTTAAATTACTAATTTTGTGTGCTTCTATTGTGTATCGTCGTCTCGTCGAGAGCCCGTTCCATATCAACAAGTGAAAGATGCATAAGATGCTATGTGAACTTTTTCTCCGTTTGTGCTACCATTCGTGCAGAGTTCAAAGATCTAACATTGTTCTGATTCAAGCACCAATTCAGAGACATACTAATGTGTACCGATCACTGAAGAAAAAGGGAGGGGAAAGATCAAAGACTGAAAGCGCTTTCGACTGGATACTTCTAATCACGTTGGAGTGATGCAGTCTCCATAGCGACGATAGGTTCCTCGGTAACCCGCTATTGTTGCCATGGCTTTTTTTTTTTTTTTGGTCAGTAATCCGCCAGAATGTTTTGAAGTCTGGCTGAAGATTTGCGGTATTGTTGGATTTTGTAAACTGGTGAAAATGGATTTTCTCATCTAACCAGAGAGCCATAACAATGAAAATATGCCTACAACAGAGAAATTGTTCTGGGGTAGTCTATCTTCAAAACCACACTCTGGGTTAAAGTGCAATCCATGAGAACGTTTCGTCACTGAACAAAACACTGTCCAACAGGCACAGACTGAAGTGAAATTTGAATGGACGTGATACACTGATCATTCACAAGGGGCTGCTGTATCTTCGCCAAACGCTCGGAGTAGCCCGCCATCTCTATTCTCCCAAAGGATGGAAACCCTGTCTTGTCTTAAGAAACAGGTGAATCCTACACCACACAGATGTTATCAGTCAAAATAATTCACAATCAATTGTAGGTCATAATTAGCCTAATTGTGTCAAAATAGTACTTTTGATTAATATGTTTTGTTGGTTTGTTAGCCTTCTGCATGCATGAGTTTAGTTTTGGCTTATTATTTCTCACTGTTTATTTTTTTCACGAACCCTGGATGGTTTCCATTTTTAGCACTTTAAAGACATTTAAGACATAAAATGCAAATCTGGTGAGGTTGTTTGTTAGGTATGGCATTAGAGACTTAATACTTGCCTTTTAAATGCTGTTTTATCCAAACATGTGCTGTAAGAGAGAAAACCTGCCCCACCTAAGCTCACCTTGAGTTGACATTGCTTTGAAAAGTGTCAGTCACGTGACGTCACGACCATCGCAGGGCTGCCATCTTGTGGCTCAGAACAATACAGTGGCCTTAAGTGCATCATGACAGTCCATTTTGAGCAACTGTCCAATCTTTAAATAACTGAAATCTAAATAATCTGTGTTATTTCAGTATACCTAATGTACTTTTAGTTTTGTATATATATATATATATATATTCAATAATTTTTACATTTTTTGATTTTAATTTTAATTTGAGTTCAATTTTAGTAATTGTTATTTGTTTTTAATTTTAGTTAAAGTTTTAGTAATTGTGTGTGTTTTTGTTAGTTCTGTGAGTTTTCATTTTTATCAAATTTGCTAAATAATTGTTATTTCAGTTTTAGTTTAGTACATCAAGTTAAACTAAATAAAAAATGAAAAATTGCATGCAACTAGCTAAAAAATAAGCTGAAATTTTATAAATACATAATATTTAATTGTTATACATTTTTATTTCAAGTAAGTAAACATTCATATAAATACAAATACATGTATGTAAATATATTAATAATAACTATGCTAACCCTGCTACCTAGGTGCATTTATATGTGTGTGTGTGTGTGTGCGTGTGCGTGTGCAAATGTGTGTGTGTGTGCGTGTGCGTGTGCGTGTGCGTGTGCGTGTGCAAATGTGTGTGTGTGTGTGTGTGTGTGTGTGTGTAGTCTATATCATTATCAGATCTATATATTCATAATTTTTATTTTATTTTTAATTATTTTAGTACATTAACTTAAATTAAAGAAAAAACAATAAATATTGCTAAAAATTAGTGGTGGGCATAGATTATTTTTTTTAATCTAGATTAATCTCACTGTAATCTTGGAATTAATCTAGATTAATCTAGATTAAAATGGCTCATTTTAATTCTGCCGAAGGCATTCAGAATATGTGTGCTACCCAAATAATGACTAAAAGTAAGTCTTTGAGAACGGGTTTCTCAAGCCAGGTGGCGCATTAGACCAGGGGCTCATCTCCTGTTTCCAAAATGCATCACAAACTTCTTGAGAAAGCTGTTCTACTATGATAATTGGTGATGAAAATAAATTATGTTCAATAAGATGTACTTGTGTTTACTAACTGTTTATTCAGTTAAACATGAATTTTGAACTGTAGGCCTACATAAGAGGTCGTGATGAACTGTTTACAGTTTCCATTGGGAAGCTTCTTAAAAATAAATTTTCCATGAAGCAAACCCGGCGGCTTCATAGCTGCATCCATGTTAGCACGTCACGTTTGATGTGGTAATTTCACAGTAACGTTAGGCATACACACAGGTTTGAAGCAGAGGGTGACACGGGAGTGAATTCTCAAACCTCTCCCGTCTCACTCCCACAAAAATTAATCTCTTCCCGTCCCAATCCCATGAAAAAACTGGGGGAAAATCCCGTCCCGTTCCACTCCCGGAAGAATGACTCCCATTCCCTCCCACTCCCGTGTTGTTTTTTCTTTTTTTTTTTTGCCGATAACTGTCAATTACAGTAAAAATATAGTACAGATCACAGCATGCCCACCTTATTAGTTGAATAAAAACCCAAAATGTAGTTTTTTTGGTATTATATTGAACTGAAAGCCATCACAGTGTTGCACAGATTCAATTTCATGTAAATCATCCATGCTAACACACACGTCTTCTATTTGTATTTTTTTGACATTTCACTCTCTATAGATATATTTTTCAAAGACGGAGTTTCGAAGTTTCTCGCTCAAGTTCACATGAGACCTAAAGCGCATCCTGTTTGCTTAAAAGCGCAACGTTTCGTTGTTATTCTGAGTGCACACAAATAAACGTAGAGTCTTTACAGATTCAAAAGATGTATTAGGCTACTTTTATCTGTATGACCAAAAATGACGGAGATTTTAAGAGCAAGTGAGCGCACCGGAGCCTGTCCTGCAGCAAACGCACTTCCAATCTCCACACAAACACTTCAATAACGCACATTTCTCTAGGTTAACATCATATTGAGCGGCCATGTAAAGTTGATACTACATACATCTTTCAGATGAAAAGCCATATTTGAGGTTGATGAATGATAGGTGAGCGTTTGGATGTCCTGCCCGAGTGTATTACCACATAGACCAGCCGTTAACAATCTGTCCATCACGGACTGCGTCATTCACTTAACCAGCCACACCAAAGCAAACAGGAGGAGAGCATAAAGACACAGGGCAACTAGAATTGAGTTCAGAATTAAAATATACAGTTTATAGTTTATTTATATAAAATGTATATTTGTGTGTAAAGTTGGGTATCATTACTATTCCCGGTCCCGCCCACTCCCGATTAAATATTTTCCTCTCCCGTCCCAATCACGTGATTCGTAGCGATTTTTTTTCCCATCCCGCAGGATTCCCGAAAAAATGTCAGCCTCTAGTTCGAAGACTCGTTCTCGCCCCCTACAGTGCAATTCGGCTAGGTATACATCCGCGCTAAAATATCAAGGTGAAAGTCATCATAGCTTGCGTAGTATAGACCCAGCTCCCAACCCAACTTTGAGAATAGATTAACGGCGATATTTTTTTTATCGCCGATAAGAGTCTCACGTTAACGCAGCACGTTAACGCCGATAACGGCCCACCACTACTAAAAATATATCAACATATACTATATATATATATATATATATATATATATATATATATATACACAGTAATGCAATAATACACTTATTTTTTAACAAATATATTAAAATAATTATATTAACATTTATAATAACAATCCAATTTTATATATTTTATTTTAGTTTTAGATATTATAAGTTAAATTACAAAAAAAGTAAATGAGGCATATAAGTATATAAATATAACCTCGGCAACCAGTTAACACTTAGTTAACATCAGTAAGTAAACTTTTTTATACTATAATATAAATTAATATAATTTAATAATAATAATAACAACCCTGCTTCTTAGGTATGCACAGGTATAAAACATGTATCATTCAAATATATTAACACATTTTATATTAACATTTATATTACCATTGCCATTTAGATTGTATTAATGTTTAAGCTATTTTCATTAATGTTAGCTTGTCTGATGCTACGCTTGGCATATGAATTGCTTATGAACTTCATGTGAAGAGAAAGAAAAGCCCAACTGAAAACAGCATAGCAAGCTGTTGCACTTAAATGCTGATATCATGTCACTGATGTGCATTATTATTATTATCATCGTCATCATTATTATCATTATCATTATCATTATTATTATTATTATTATTATTAATAACAACATTTCAGAATATGACATTGTATCATCTAATTGTTAATTAAAATCTCAAAATATTATTTTAGATATTCTTACATATTCTGAAACATAAAATCACATTGTGCACTTTATGAATAAAACATTAGTAGTAATATAGAATTTAACTTAATCACACAATTGCAAATGAATGTCTCATAATGTGACTAGTGTATTCTGAAACATAAAATCACATTATGAATTATATAATGTGACTTTATTTCTCACCATTTGCCAATTAATATCACACATGTGAATTTATTTCTCAAAATTTTACTTTCCTTTTATCCCACCTTGTGATTGTTATATTCAAAAATATTGAGCTTTACTATTATTATTATTATTGTTATTATTATTATTATAAACTTCTGAATTTTATTTCTCAGAATATATGTGAATTTACGTCCAAGTATATTATATTCTAAAGTATTAAATCACACTCAGGAATTTCTTTTTTGTAATTTTTTTTATGTTTATTTTTATTGTATTTATAATTGTGACTATGTCTTACAGCTGTGGCTGTGAGTTCAGTACAGACATGCACTGCTATAATTTTTTTTGTTTTTTTAATCTGGATCTTTGCCTTTGGATATCATGATATTTCTCTCTCTCTCTCTCTCTCTCTCTCTCTCTCTCTCTCTCTCTCTCTCTCTCTCTCTCTCTCTCTCTCTCTCTCTCTCTCTCTCTCTCTACATACCTACCTACCCATCCATCCATCCATCCATCCATCCATCCATCCATCCATCCATTCATCTAATCCTGTTTTTCCCCATTATTTTCCACAGCAGTGAGGAAGGAGACAGAAGCGGATGAAGCTTTAAAGGAGTTTATCCTCCGGAGGCCGGGTAGCCTGTGTGGACCCCAGCTTGCCAAACGTAGGGGCTCGTGGACTGTTTCCTGCTCCTCCACACTTCTGGGAGGAGGTGCCTTTACAAAACATCCCCCTCGTCCAGGCTCTGGGCACTGATTTCACCCCTGGCTAGACGGCCTCAACGCACCACTTGCCTTTTCTGTGTCAGTATTCTGTCTCTTTACCAAAAGAAGATAGACTTCTGTGTTGATGTGCTGTTTTTGCTGCTAAATGTAAGCCTCTAAACTCCACATAAGTGCTCCTACACGCTCCCACCGCCGTAGCCCAGCAGTGTGGAGGGCTGTGCTAGTTATGCTAGCTTCATCAGTTGTCATGTGTCATCAGGCTGTGATGTGTATAAACTGATAGTCATAAACATGATGCCTCTTTGTCATTTTTGAGTGGCGTCGGTTGCTCATATCTTTCTCTGGTCCCATCTGTTCATGTGTCACGTCACATACATGTCCATTTTTTACATGTGGAAACCTTTCGTCATCATCACAAGAAGGCTGTTGGGTTGATGCAGAGTCTGAAATATTGTATCAAGAACAAGAGAGCAATAAGGTACAAGAGACTGTGCTGTATTTGTGAATGTAGCTTTTTTTCACAAGACAGATCGTTTTTTTTATGCATCTAAGTCCCTCTGTAGTCAAATATTGTATCCCTTAAAACTTATCATTGATCATCAAAATTACATATTTAAATGTTGTTTCTTGTGAAAATAATTTTCTCGTGCCTTAAAATAGCTAGAATGTAACTCAAAAGCCTTGCCTCATTTACTATGCGCTGATCTATGAATATGCAAATTTAGCCTCGCCTCCACTTAGTCGCAGCATACAGCGCCTCCTGATCACAGTTGCCAAGTCCGCTTATTATACGCGACTTTGGGCTTCTTTTTTTGTAAAGTTGCGGGGAAAATCCCTGGTCGCGGGTTGCGTTTTTTTGGGCTTATATAAAAAAAATGGTTTCTTGTTAGGGAAATCTGACAAGCAACTTTGTTTCTTTATGTTCGCCATACTCTGCAATGCATTGATTGACACTTTGTCTGCTTGCAGCCAACCGGTGTAATAATATACGTGCCGTAGCGTAATTTGCCAAATGTTCCAGCCCCCTGATTAGAGAACAATCACATTCAGAAAGAAGGCGCATGATGCTGTAATCCAAGCGATGACAGAAGTAGACGTAAAGGAGTGGGGTGACTTTCTTTTAGCGTCATTTTTACAATGTTTTTGTAATGTATTAATGATCACGGGCTGTAATAGAAATAAGTAGTCATATCCTAATACTGAGTAAACACATTTGGTTCGAATAGCCTGGTATGGCAAGATGTCTTAAAATGTATTTATTTGTTTAAATAAAATTAATTAAAATTAGACCAAATTATTAAATTACCTTTTGACTTCATGAATACACATAAATGATAATACATATGATATTATTTATTTTAATATAACATATATTATAATTTAATGTATATATATATATATATATATATATATATATATTTTTATTTGACATTTTGTTTTTTTATGTCATTTATTTGATAGTAATGTATAAATTATTTATTTTAAATGGTAGAAAAAACAGTTTTTGACCTCAAAATAAAGCACTTTCTGGCCATGGGGACGAGCAGTTTTGTGGCGCTTGGAATTCTTTATAATTAGCCTAATTACAAACAAATACTGCCACATTGATGGCTCAAGAAGGTGCAATAGTTCAAATAACACATTGTTTCATTTTAAAATATATAAAAATGTAACCAAGTGTTTTTCAAGTGTAATATTTCTGTAAAGGCCAGGGACAGAAAAATTGACATTTCCATAGAATGGCCCTTATATATTTTAGGCTATAAATAGGTGGCTATGTTACTACTCCCCTTTGAAGCTCTTGTGCTTTTTTTTCTTTTTCCATCTCTCCAATCCTATTCTGCTCACAGGTGATTGGAGATGAGTTTTGTTCCCACCTTTGTTGCAGGTTGCTAATTTTTGTAAGATTGCCTATCTTCTGTTTTTGCTTTCCAGATAAAAGAGTGGTTTCAGATTAATATGTTTCAGGCTCATATATTAGTAAAAAATAATTGATAATAAATAATATCGATAATAATAAATCATCAAAAAAATGATGGGCTTGTTTTTGAAGATGCGGTTGATTATTTGTCTCGCGAGAGTTGGCAACTCCTCCTGATTCACGGAACTGTAGTGAATGCAAAACAATGGCATACACGGATAATGACTGAAAAAAATATGTTTTTGCTAGCGGGCAACTACAGTGAATACTGTAACATTCGTTCAAGTTACTGACTTGACGGTGTTGTGTCCTCAAAATGCCATTAAGACTGAATGCAGCCATTTGTGATTCTTAATTGGTGCCCGCGAGCGAGCAAATGGGTGTAAAGTGCAGACGCCGATGCATGAGAGGTGGGTCTGACTCCAGGCTACTTTTGCACTATTGTCGCGTGTTATAATTAGAGATCGACCGATATATCGGTTTACCGGAATTTTTCCCGATATTTAAGCATTTTACCATAATCGGATATCGGTTTAAAAGAAATTAAAAAATACATTTTATTTTGTATTTGTCACATACACAATTATACAGAGTATAACCAGCAGTGAAATGTGTTCTCTGTATTTAACCCATCCAAGTGCACACACACCTGGAGCAGTGGAGACACACACACACACACACACACACACACACACACACACCTGGAGCAGTGGAGACACACACATACACACACACCTGGAGCAGTGGAGACACACACACACACACACACCTGGAGCAGTGGAGACACACACCTGGAGCAGTGGAGACACACACACACACCTGGAGCAGTGGAGACACACACACACACACACACACCTGGAGCAGTGGAGACACACACACACACACACACACACACACACACACACACACACACACACCTGGAGCAGTGGAGACACACACACACACACACCTGGAGCAGTGGAGACACACACACACACACACACACACACCTGGAGCAGTGTTCACTCAGGAGAAGCTCCAGCACGGCCACCGCATGTAACTTTGAACAAGATTCACTTGTTTGAAACACGCTGAATTATATTAACATTTACTATGGAACCATTATTTCGCCAATAAACATTTCTATCGAAATTAATTATTTATTATCTCTGCAAGTGATCTCAGTTTGAGTATAGTTCTGTGTAAATGCAAAGATAAACCGCGCTGTCAGCATTTTTCATAATCTAGAATGACAAAAAAAATATGTTAATAATTCTGATAAAACATGCCAGTTAAGAAATGCTATAAAATACAATGTTTTGTTTGTTATAGCTTATTTCAATATTCCAGAGAATATTATCCAGTGAATTATTATTCACTCTTTAGTCTATTCAACAGCGTTTAAACCTAAAACTGTAGTTTAAAATGAAGTTGATATGACTCCTGTCCTTTATTTTCTCCATTTGAAAACATTAGACATTCTTTTGCTTACTGTTAATATCAGTGTTGCTGATGATACTTTTTATAAATAAAATATTTGTATTTTTAACATGAAAGAATGTTAATTTTCAACAGTTTTTTGTTGTTAAGATGACTGAAAGGAGGAAAAACCAAAATGAAGTATGTTCTTACTTCACTCAGTTATTTATGTACTTTATAACAGTAAATAAATATCAGTTCTGCATATCGGTTATCGGGTACATAATTGTGCCATTAATTGGTATCAGTATATAAAACATTATACCTATAAAAATTTTAACGATGGGTAACATCTGAATGTTTTAAACATCTGATTTATTTTTCAAACATACTTTTCTATCGATTTCTATCTGAAATTGCATTGCTACTTTCAAATATGAGACACCAATGTTTCAGGAATTTAGGACACATGCTTATTCAATAAGTGTTTTATTTCCTATATTTGGGGTCATGTATATGCAAGATTTTTTTAGATGCCAGTGTTTTCTGTCAAAGCTATGCAAAGATATTATTAAAATAACAGTATCAAAGCAATAAAAAGGTTTCTTGTTATGATTTTAAATCTGTATTTTACCTCAGAATGACCCAAAAGTAAAAAAAAAAGAGTTACTAAAATTTGATTTTATGGTGGCAGTGCATTAAAATTCAATTATTATAATCTTAATTCAGGTGATGAAGGATTTTGAAACTCTGACAGTAATCAGTTTTGAGTACTACTGTAAGGTTAACCCTGCCTGCTTTAAATGTTTGAAAATGATTAACAGTTTAAAAAGTAATCATAATCAGTTACATTACTCTAGTAAAGTAATTTAAATAGTTACACTACTTAATAAATTTTAAATAGAGTATTTTTTATCTGTAAGTTATTAAATTTCCAAAGTAACCTCCCCAACACTGATCACAATAGAGGCTTTATGTTTTACAACTGTGACATTTTTCTTGAAAATGTGAGTTAATATCTCACGATTCCAACTTTTCATACAATTTTGAATTTATGTCACAATCTATGTCACATGATATTATGACGACAGTATATCACAATAGCAGATTTATATTTTAAAATTGTGAGTCTTGTAAATGTGACTTTATTTAATTGACTTTCTATCTTATAATTTAACTTTTTATCTCATAAATGTGAGTAAATTTCTCCATAGTTGATTGCACGGTATATCTCACAATTCCGATTTATCTCATAATCTGACCTTGTCACAAATGTGAGATAAAATCTCATAATAATATTTTGTTATATCACAACAGCAGCTTTATATTTTAAAGCCGGCAGCCATATCACCCTGCAGGCCAAGACCGGTTGCCCACTGAAGCTAAACAGGGCTGAGCTGGTCAGTACCCTGGTCAAGGGGCTCTATGACTCTCTCTCCTCTCCACCTGTAGCTGGTGTGTGGTGAGAGCATACACTTGATTGGCTCTATGACTCTCTCTCTCCCCACCTCCTGTAGCTGGTGTGTGGTGAGAGCATACACTTGATTGGCTCTATGCCTCTCTCTCCTCTCCACCTGTAGCTGGTGTGTGGTGAGTGCATACACTTGATTGGCTCTATGACTCTCTCTCCTCTCCACCTGTAGCTGGTGTGTGGTGAGCGCATACACTTGATTGGCTCTATGACTCTCTCTCCTCTCCACCTGTAGCTGGTGTGTGGTGAGCGCATACACTTGATTGGCTCTATGACTCTCTCTCCTCTCTACCTGTAGCTGGTGTGTGGTGAGCGCATACACTTGATTGGCTCTATGACTCTCTCTCTCTCTCCTCTCCACCTGTAGCTGGTGTGTGGTGAGCGCATACACTTGATTGGCTCTATGACTCTCTCTCCTCTCCACCTGTAGCTGGTGTGTGGTGAGTGCATACACTTGATTGGCTCTATGACTCTCTCTCTCTCCTCTCCACCTGTAGCTGGTGTGTGGTGAGCACACTGGCGCCGTTGTCCTGTGGCAGCCGTCGCATCATCCAAGTGGATGCTGCACACACTGGTGGTGGTTGAGGAGAGACACCCCCCCACGTGATTGTAAAGCACTTTGAGTCTACAGAAATACACAATAAAGCGCTATATAAATGCATCATTCATTCATTCATTCAGTGTTTTTCTTGTAAATGTGACCTTACTTCTCATCATTTTGACTGTCTCATAGTTCGACTTTATATATTACAGCTGTCAATTAATATCTCACAATCTGACTTCAGTAAATAGTTCATCTCACAGTTGTGAATTTACATCTCAATATGATACTGTGACAATATAACAATAGTGACTTTGTTTTTACAGTTGAGACTTTATTTTTCATAATTGTTCTCTGAAGATGAGCCTGTGATTTAATCATGGGTTCAAATCGCGCCTAATTACAGGGGCAGACGTGGTTCAATGGTTAAAGAGTTGGGCTTGCAACCCAAAGGTCACAGATTTGAGTCTCATGCCAGCAATATATATTGTATATACAATATATATTGTAAGCAGCACACTACTGTTCAAAAGTTTGAATTTATAAGATTGTATTTATTTTTTTTATTTTTTTTTTTATAGCCTTTTTTCTCACCAAGGCTACATTTGTTTGCTCAAAATTACAGTAAATGCAGTATAATTCTGAAACATTATTTCAATCTATAACAGCTATTTTGCATTTGCATATATTGTAAAGTGTAATTTATTCCTGTGATGCAAAGCTGAATTTTCAGCATCATTACTCCGGTCTTCAGTGTCACATGATCTTCAGAAATAAGTATAATATTCTGATTTGCTGCTCAAGAAACATTTCTGAATATCAATGTTGAAAACAGTTGAGCAGCTTCATATTTTCATTCAATTTTTCATAATTCTTTATAATGATTAAACATATTTGGTAAGATTATAAATGTCTTCACTGTCACTTTTGGTCAATTTAATGTGGCCCTGCTGAATAAAAGTGTACTTTATGTTCTGTCTTGCTGGTTTTAACCTTTTACGATTCCTGTAAAATTTGCCTAAAACGCCTAAAAAAGGTATACCCAAAGTAAATTGCATGCTGTTCTTGGGCCATTTGGATGATATGCATGATGTTGGTCTCCTTTGAAAGGTGGCACTCTGAGGTTTGTTTCTCAACAGTCAGAATCACTGTAAGTCTTACTGATATTGAGTAATAGCACTTTGAATACACTAAAAAAAGAAAAAAAATATTTTACACATTTTTTGTGTAAATATAAGCCTGCAGATGACTATAGCTGGGAGGTATGAACTGGGAAATACATTGGGATCACAGAATGAAGCCTTACCAAGCCAAATTTACCATTTGATAAACAATATATTAGAAAATTAGTGTTTTACACATGTTTATCTAATTTTATGTCTAGACGCTTCCAAAAAAATTACACTTGGGAGACTCCAAGTGACCCTTTGTAACCAACGACACATACAATGCTGTAATTCTTGAATGCTTTAATGTACAGTCATCATTTTGGGCTCTAATGAAAGGTTACACTTAGAGCTATTCAATTAATCATCCAGATTCACTGTCACTAATTGCTGACACATAGTAACTGAAGCATATACACATTATAGTGACATTTATTTATAGAATCCAAAATGTGTACACTTTTAAAATTACATATATATTTATAATTTATAATTTACATACATTTTTTTCCTATATTTCTATTTCTGTACATAGTACATTGTGTTATTCCTATGTACGTCTGTACTATCATGCATGTCTGCATTATGTCAACAAAAAGTGGTCTGATAAAGACACAGATTGTACATGCTGTGTTTATTGTATCTTAAAATGTTGAATAGTTGAAATCACAAGAATCTCAGCTTTTCATGGATATATGACATGTTCAACTTTTTTTTATTTTGAGTTTTTGTGTCTGACGAATTTACCCTGTCACCACTAGGCGTCCCGCCAGCGGTACGCTGGATTCTTTAATACAAGAATGACAATATTCACAATACAGCACAGCTTCAACTGCCTTGTCCCTTTTGTAAAACAGTTATTTTATAGAAAGTATAAGGGCAGAAATTTTCATTAACTTTTACATTAAGCAAATTCATTCCACGCAATCTTTCTGCCAGACATATTAGCAAACAGGTGTTTTGTGTCATAATGTTTACTACGTTTTATTGACCAATCTGCTTCCAGGACTGGAAATATCTGTTTATGATATGCATTAGAGCATCACTATGATGCAAAAGCAGGATGCAAAGCTACACTGATGCTGCCCTTAAATTAAGATAATGTGGTGTAAAAAGCAAGAGAGAAACACTATTAAAGTACAGCACTATTTGTACTATTTCTTTTTCAGTGTTTTGCAGTTCAATGTGTCTTTGAAAAAGCCATGCTGTAATGCAGTGGCCCAGTTGCATGACCTTCAAGTGCTGCAGAGAATCTTTTAGTCCAAGTGGAAAAAGGGACAGATTGAGTAAGCACATACAGTTCTGTTTAACTTCATTTTGATGGGAAATATTTGTGGTTCTGTGAATAATACCTTGTCGCATTCTGTAGTGATATACTATTAATGCTTCTAATGTGGAAGAGGGGTTCCACCCGCACACATGCCACTGATGAATCACCCATACTAAATACAGACGAAGACGACTCACTCATTACTCTACATTGGTTATTTAAAAATAACAGGATACAATTCCCTTTATGAGCTGAGGAGATCGTGCTTTCTGAAGCCAGAGCTAAACTCAAAGGGATAATTCAATCAAAAATTAGCATTCTGTCATCATTTACTCACCCTCATGCTGTTCCAAACCTGTATGACTTTCTTTCTTCTGAGGAACGCAAAAGGAGATGTTTAGAAGAATGTGCTGGTAATGTGAATGTAAATGTGTGTTTGACTTCGATTTTAAAGTGTTCTTTATATAAAGTGTCAATAATATGTCTTAAAATTTGGCACTTTTTCACATATCGCGTCTTTTGCGCACTCAAATTCGTTATTTCTAAAGTAGACACGTGGCAGGCGCGCTCATAATGGAAGCGACACGCTCGTTTTTTCCATGCAGGTCCGTGCCGCATCGAGATCAAAACATGTCTCAGCCTGCGTCCCAATGTGCATACAATCCATCCTAAATTATATGTGATATTAGTCATTTCCAATACTATTTAGGGCAGATAGGGATCATAGGGTGGATAGTATGCTATGCACATTGGGACGCAGGGTCAGAATGCGCAAGAGCACCGTGGGTCATGTGACAAGGACCATTCAATCAGCTTCATCCTTTCTTGAAACAACACTGAAATCTCAGCCAGTATGATGAAACAGCTGATCAGTACATAGCAAAACAATTTAGTAGCAGAGCTTCTGCAAGCGGTTTTCAGTGCTGGACATCCATTTATCCTTTGCTGAAACTTCCACGTCTTCATGGAGAACGCAGGTCATGGTTGCTTAGCAAGGGCAGACGCCATGGGAGTGCAAGCGCTTTGGGGAAAAGGAGAGAGTGGCGTGCCTAGCGGTTATCATGCGTTTTTTGGCGCGACGTGAACGGCCCCTTATGTTGCTTTGTGTGTTTTTTTTTATGCGACTGGTATATTCTTCAAAATATCTTCTCGTGTTCCACAGAAGAAAAAAAGTCATATGTGTGTGGAATCACTTGAGAGGGAGTAAATCTTTTTTTTTTATCAGCAAAAGATATGAAGAATTCCTCAGTGAGTTTTTGTCCCCAATGTGCATTTCTCATGAAATCGCAGAATCTGCTGGCTTTATTAAATGTATAGATCATGACGTGTTTTTCTCTCACAGATGCTCAGAAAGAGCTGAAACTGTGCTTATCTTCTTCTTTGTTGTTTTTTAAATCAGGTGTTATTGTAAAGGTGCAAACATACTGCAATTCATCATGACTCTTTCCAAGTTTGTGATCTGTAAGGTTTTTGAAAATGTTTTTGAAAGAATACTATTAAGCTCACCTAGGCATTTATTTAATCAGAAATACAGTAATATTTCGAAATAACATTATAATAAAAAATCTAGTTTTCCGTTTTAATATATTTTAAATTAATAATGTATTCCTGTGATCAAAGCTGAATTTTCAGCATCATTACTCCAGTCTTGTATCACATGATCCTTTAGAAATCAATCTAATATGTTAATTTGCCGCTCAAGAAACATTTCTGATTATTATCAATGTTGAAAACAGTTGTGCTGCTTTATATTTTGGTGGAAACCATGACACATTTTTAGGATTCCTTCATTTATTTGAAAGATAAATCGTTGGTAACATTTTAAAGGTCTTTATTGACACAATCAAATGAATGCATTCTTGTTTAATTAATTAATAAAAGTTATAAATAAATACAAATCAAAGAATAAACTAACTAGATAAATAAATAAATACAAATCTTACCAATCCCAGACTTTTGCACAGTAGTGTAATAATTTATTTGTCTTTTTCTCTGCCATAGAAGAACCATTTTTGGTTCCACAAAGAACCGTTCAGTCAAAGATACTTTAAAGAACATCTCTTCCTTATCTTTTTATAATCTGAAAAACCTTCTTTCACCACAAATAACCTTTTGTGAAACAGAAAGGTTCTTCTGGTGTTAAAGGTTCTTTATGGAACCCATTATACAAAAGGGTTCTTCTACGACATCATGAAGCATCTTCATTTTGAAAGAGTAATTGTTTAATTTCTGACCTAAATACTTCATATTTGAATACTTCAAATCAATCAAATTTGTTGTCATACAGTCTAGGGCAGGGATCCTCAAATCTGTCCCACGAGATCCACTTTCCTGCAGAGTTTGGCTCTAACACTAATCAAACACACCTGAGCATGCCAGTCAATGTCTTCAGGATCATTAGAAAATCACAGATCGGTGAGTTTGATCAGGGTTGGAGCTAAACTCTGCAGCGTATTGGCCCTCCAGGGCAAGATTTGAGGAACCCTGGTCTAGGGAATGGAAGCCCTGCCTACAGCTGATGACGCTTGAGCGGTTAGTTTCTATGGCTGTCATGTTGTGGCCACAGATGGGTTGGATTGTCACCATATCAGAGAGGGGAGTAGAAGAGAAACGCTGTCACACTGTGACCAGATGGAGTCCTTCTATCGCTCGCTTGAGTAGTGGGTGTTTACTTTTTAATGATTGGCTTCTAATAACTGCATGAACCTACGCTTATCAACATCCGAGGGTTGGTTACATAAATGTTAATCTGTGTGCGACTCGCACCCACCATATCGCCACCAAACCAAGGTCCGTCAGTCATTTTCTTTGCTATAGCCTACAGTGAATCTGCCATGAGCGATTATTCACTTCACTGGGCATGAATGCTCGCACTTGCTCCCATAACACACTCCATCCGTCATTTATCACACACACTAATACACACTCCTATGAATCCCGTTATGGAGTCCTAACTGACTCAAACCAGATGGTCTTCTCCATGTCCATCCAACACTGCCGGCTTCTTCCACACAGGATGCCACACTGAAGGGATCCTGCAGAGATGCTGTCTGCCGGAGAGAGACATGCTTATAGTGGAGCTGAAGGGGTTTTCCTTTGTACTCCAGGCCTGGCTCTACCATTTTCCATTGCTTGGTCCAGCACACAGAAATCCCCGGAGGCATTTCCAACAGCATAGTCTCATGGCTCATATCCCAGAATTCACAGAAAAGACGTGGCATTTTGTGAAAGCTTCATCCACATACACTAAACAAATGGGTCCTGAAGAAACAGATCTTCAAAAGGTTATACTATTAAACTGGACTGGTTTTATAGTTTTTCTCAATTACTTTGGCTCAATTCTTGAATTATTATTTTTTCTTCTGAAAAACATAAGTTCAGATCTCTGAACAATTAGCTTCTTGTTCACATCAGATTGGTATTTCTTATTGATTTAAGCAAATTGCAAATGCTTTGGCACATGTGTGCAAACACTAAGTACAATTGTCTGCAGTTTGTACAACAACTCATTGCATATGGCTTGTTGATCAAAACTGATGAGTCGATTCTCACTTAAACTATCAAAATCTTCACAACTTCTCAATAATTTTTCATCGTGTAAGCCATCACATTCAAAACAATCCATTAAATTATGAAAAATTGGTATACACGCATGTATATTCCATAAATATACATTGACATTGATTGTAATGTCTGATAAATTGTCAAATTACCTCTAATTTCAATACAATTTGAATCAACCATTCAACCATTTACTTTAACCAATCAAGTTTGGCAGCCATATAACCCTGCAGCTCAAGACTGGTTGCCCACTAAAGCTAAGCAGGGCTGAGCCTGGTTCAGTACCTGGATGGGAGGTATAATAGGAATAATTTGTTTCATGGATGTTATTTTGTAGTTATTTTGTATTTTGGTGTATTTATGCTAACATAAGAAATATAGACAATTATGCTCAGGAGTTCTAAATATAGATATTTAATTTCATATATCATTTAAGTTTTCTGTAATATGTTTTATGATAAATTTAATTAGAATTAATGATAACACTTTAGTTTAGCAACCAATTCTCAGTATTAAAGGGATCACAAAAATGAAAATTATGAAATTAAATACTTATTCTATTGTCTCAAACCCATAACACCTCCATTCATCTTCAGAGCACAAATTAAGATATTTCTGATGGAATCTGAGAGCTCTCTGACCCTCCATAGACAGCAAGGGTCCTTAAATGATCATGGTCCAGATACGTAGCAAGGAGATCGGTGAAATAATAGTATCCACTGAACGCAAACATGCTCACAGTGCAGTTGTCACAGAACAGCATACGCTGTTTACGTTCAGTGGATATTCTCAAAAATGGCGCCAGGGTGACACAGAGGAGACACATTTGAATAAAGTAGTTGTTTTTTTCTTTTGCGCACAAAAAATTATTCTCGTCTCATAGCTTCATAAAATTACGGTTGAACTCCTGATGTCACATGGACTATTTTAATAATGTCCTTGCTACGTTTCTGGACCTTGATCGTGTAAGTACCCTTGTTGTCTATGGAGGGTCAGAGAGCTCTCAGATTCCATCAGAAATATCTTAATTTGTGTTCCGAAGATTAACGGAGGTCTAATGGGTTTGGAACAACATGAGGATGAGTAATAAATGACATAATTTAATTTTTTTGGGTGAACTATCCCTTTAATAGCGAGAACTGGTCCCCAGGCCTCTGAGCTTTTATAATAGAACAATTATTAAATACAGGCCTGTTATAAATATGTATTTAAATTAATTCAACACAAATTTAGGAAAATTCAGTTCACCTTTAGTTGTGCCATCTGGTTTGACTTTACGTCTGCTAGCAGAAGTTTCTGTCCCAGTTTGTTGTAGTTTGCTTGCTGTCCACATCCCTAA
This sequence comes from Schizopygopsis pylzovi, assembly GCA_027422435.1. Classification (NCBI taxonomy): domain Eukaryota; kingdom Metazoa; phylum Chordata; class Actinopteri; order Cypriniformes; family Cyprinidae; genus Schizopygopsis; species Schizopygopsis pylzovi. The sequence continues at coordinate 41,333,714 of CM049816.1, forward strand.
ATTATTCTTGTTTGACCTAGAGCACAGCAAGGGGAGCAGATACATCTTAATAGTATGCCAGAGGTGATGAGTGAGAGTGATCTCTGTTACTACGACAGGAGTGCTCTTTCCTCGCAGCCTCCTCTGGGCGTCAGTACAACCCGAGAAAGAGAGCGAGAGAGAGAGAGAGAGAGAGAGAGAGAGAGAGAGAGAGAGAGAGAGAGAGAGAGAGAGAGAGAGAGAGAGAGAGAGAGAGAGAGAGAGAGAGGCCTGCTTCAGAAACAGTGTCACAGCATTAGAGAAAGTGGCTTAATGTTCTGGGACAACAGGAAAAGCAAATCGAGCCCAATGATCTTGACGTGTCAACTGAATCGATGTGTTCACTCCCACACAAATCAGGCGGGCGTGCATATGCATATAAGTGTGTGCCTTCGCTGTTTGCGATGCATTAAATCTGCGTCTATTCATGAAAGCCGAATTGATCTGATCAACTCGGGCTGTTTTGTTTCAGTCATGTATTTGTCCATTCCAGCAAAATCTCTACAGGTAATGACCAGGGAGACCTTATATGGATTTTTCTACTCGCCGGAATAGGAGAGAATTGAACTCTCGACTAAAATCAATAGGAATTATCCACTCAGAGAGGAGGTGTGCAAAATATGACACCGGAATGGCTGTATGTGGAACCCAAACCTGCTGAAATGCATAATGGGGGAGGGGTGGAGCCATCGCCCAGACGTTAAACTAAAAATATCAGGAGAAGGGCACCTTCAAGAGAGTTACCGTAATGCAGTGTGGAGGAAGTGATGTCACAGTGTGCAAACCAGTTTTGTTGCGCAGATATCATCTCACAAGGAGATTCTCCGCTAACAGATTTCCTGTTCCCATCCTGCGTGGTGTTACTTAAATTAGACTAGCATATCGCTAGCTCTGACAAACAGCCGGAGCGTATCCGCCTGTGTTTATGTTAGAAATGAAGAGCAAAAGTGATGCCGTTTTGGGTTATTTAAAACTGAGCTATTTTAGGAAATTGTGTCGCTGAATAATACATGATAAAGACCGCTTGTATGCAGTATAAACATAAAGGGATGAGTAACGGTGGAGTTTTGTGATCTGCAGTGTGTGTGGTTGAAGAATTAAAGCTCGTCTGAGTCATTGTGTGCTGCAGTCTCCTGCGCTGGTTGCTACAGTGAAGCGTCAGGGTCTCCTGAGCAAACCGGTCCCTGCTTGAAAGGGCATGATCACAGGCTCACTCCTGCAAACACACACGCTGTCACAGAAATAGTCAAGTCAATTCAAGTCAAGTCACCTTTATTTATAGCGTTTAAACAATACATATTGTAACAAAGCAACTGCAAAATAGGAAAATAGTTTGTCAATAATATAAAATGACAAGATTTAACACTCAATTTTCAGTTGAAGGCATTTCATTATTAAATTTAGTGATAGCATCGTCCAGCTCACTTCAGTTAAAATAGTATCTGTGCAATCAAGTCGATGATATTGCTGGAAATGACGTGTCCCCAACTAAGCAAGCCAGAGGCGACAGCAGCAAGGAACCAAAACTCCATCGGTGACAGAATGGAGAAAAAACCTTGGGAGAAACCAGGCTCAGTCGAGGGGCAATCCCCCTCCGGCCAGACAAACCAGTAGTTTGTTCCAACTGCAGCAAAGTCTAAATATAAGGGCTCAACTAGTTCCAGTGGTCTTTTCCCGATGGCTGTCTAGGTGACGGGGTCCTCACTGGGGATCTGTCTCTGGGGCTCATCTAGGTGTCCTAGACTCCGCCGACGTTCAGGGCTGTAGGAGCTGTAGAGGTTGTCTCTAGGTGCTGATCCACCATCTGATCTGGATACGGACTAGATCTGGTGGCTGCAGTGACCATCTGGGCTGGATAAGGACTGGATCGGGTGGCTACGGTAACCTCGGAATAAGAAAGAAACAGACTAATATTAGCATAGATGTCAATCTTCTTACGATGTAACAAGTGCATCGTGTTTTATGGGAAGTGTTCCCGGTTCTGGTTGACCTAATTAATGCAGCCTAGCAATCCTTTAACGGATTTGAAAATTAGAAGTGTATTAGTGTGCACCAGGTTGAAGAGATGGGTCTTTCATCTAGATTTAAATTGACAGTGTGTGTTTGCCTCCCGAACAGTGTTAGGTAGATTGTTCCAGAGTTTGGGTGCTAAACAGAAAAAGGATCTGCCGCCGGCAGTTGATTTTGATATTCTAGGTATTATCGAATGGCCAGAGCTTTGAGATCGTAGCAGACGTGGATGACTATAATGCGATAAGAGTTCACTCAAATACTGAGGAGCTAAGCCATTCAGGGCTTTATAAGTAATTAACAAGATTTTAAAATCTATACGATTTTTAATAGGGAGCCAGTGCAGTGTTGACAGAACCAGGCTAATGCGGCCATACTTCCTGGTTCTAGTAAGGACTCTAGCTCATTTTGAAACATCTGTAGTTTGTTTATTAAGCGTGCAGAACATCCACCCAATCAAGCATTACAATAATCTAACCTTGAGGTCATAAAAGCATTAATTAACATTTCTGCATTTAACATTGAGAGCATAGGTCTCAGTTTAGATATATTATTAAGATGAAATAATGCAGTTTTGCAAATTCTAGAAACGTGGCTGTCAAAGGAGTGATTGCTATCAAATATCACACCAAGGTTCCTGACTGATGACGAAGAATCAAGTGTTAGATAGTGTTCTAGGTTATTACTTGTGGGGGTTTCAGGTCCAATAATTAACACCTCTTTTTTTCAGAATTTAGCAGTAAGAAATTACTTGTCATCCACTTTTTTATGTAAACTATGCATTCCATAAATTTCTCAATTTGGTGCATTCCTTCGGGCTGTAAAAAAATATAGAGCTGAGTATCATCAGCATAACAGTGAAAGGTAACCCCGCGTTTCCTGATGATATTTCCCAAGGGTGACATGTAAAGCATGAAAAGTAATGGCCCTAGTACTGAGCCTGGAGGTACTCCAAACCGCACTTGTGATCGATATGATACCTCTTCATTCACTGCTACGAATTGAGGGCGGTCAGATAAGTACAATTTGAGCCATGCTAGTGAACTTCCAATAATGCCAACAAAGTTTTCTAGTCTATTCAAAAGAATATTGTGATCGATAGTGTCGAATGCAGCGCTAAGATCCAGTAGCACTAATAGAGAGAAACAACCATGATCAAATGATAAAAGCAGGTTATTTGTCACTCTAATGAGAGCAGTCTCAGTACTATGAGATGTCTAAACCCTTACTGGAAATCCTCACAGATGTAATTTTTATCTAAGAAGGAATTTAATTGTGTGGATACTACCATTTCTAGTATCTTTGACAGAAAAGGGAGATTCGAGATCGGTCTGTAATTATTTAGTTCTTTGGGTCAAGTTGAGTTTTTTTTATGAGAGGCTTTAATAACTTTAATTTCGGGACATACCCTAATGACAATGACGAATTAATAATAGCCAAAAGAGGATATATGACTTCGAGAAGCACGTCTTTTAGTAGTTTAGATGGAATAGGGTCTAACATGCATGTTGTTGGTTTAGCTGATTTAAATAAGTTTATACAATTCGTCCTCTCCTATTGTAGAGAATGAGTGGAATTGTTCCTCATGAGATCTACAGTGCACATTTGATGTGATACTGTAGATGACGGCTGCATGGTTATAATTTGATCTCTAATAGTATACATTTTGTAAGTAAAATAGTTGATAAAGTCATTACTGCTGTGCTGTTGGGAAATATCAACACCTGTTGATGTTTTGTTAATTTTGCTACTGTATTGAATAAATACCTGGGGTTATGTTTTTCTTTGTGGAAAAGCATGGAAGAAAAAGATGCACAACCAACCGAGAGAACCGCAGCCTTATGATGATTGTCAAGCAAAATCAATTCAAGAATTTGGGTGAACTTCACAAGGAATGGACTGAGGCTGGGGTCAAGGCATCAAGAGCCACCACACACAGACGTGTCAAGGAATTTGGCTAAAGTTGTCGTCAGAGGTGGCTTACCTGGGCTAAGGAGAAGAAGAACCGGACTGTTTTCCAGTGGTCCAAATTCCTCTTTTCAGATGACAGCAAATTTTGTATTTCATTTGGAAACCAAGGCCCTAGAGTCTGGAGGAAGGGTGGAGAAGCTCATAGCCCAAGTTGCTTGAAGTCCAGTGTTAAGTTTCCACAGTCTGTTATGATTTGGGGTGCAATGTCATCTGCTGGTGTTGGTCCATTGTGTTTCTTTGAAAACCAACGTCACTGCACCCGTTTACCAAGAAATGTTGGAGCACTTCATGCTTTTTAAAGATACTGATTTCATTTTTCAGCAGGATGTGGCACCTGCCCACACTGCCAAAAGCACCAAAAGTTGGTTAAATGGCGATGGTGTTGGTGTGCTTGATTGGTCAGCAAACTCACCAGACCTGAACCCCATAGAGAATCTATGAGGTATTGTCAAGAGGAAAATGAGAAACAAGAAACCAAAAAATGCAGATGAGCTGAAGGCCACTGTCAAAGAAACTTGGGCTTCCATAACACCTCAGCAGTGCCACAAACTGATCACCTCCATGCCACGCCGAATTGAGGCAGTAATTAAATCAAAAGGATCCCCTACCAAGTATTGAGTACATATACAGTAAATTAACATACTTTCCAGAAGGCCAACAATTCACTAAAAATGTTTTTTTATTGGTCTTATGAAGTATTCTAATTTGTTGAGATAGTGAATTGGTGGGTTTTTGTTAATTGTGAGCCAAAATCATCACAATTAATATAACCAAAGACTTAAACTACTTCAGTCTGTGTGCACTGAATTTATTTAATACACAAGTTTCACAATTTGAGTTGAATTACTCAAATAAATGAACTTTTCTACGACATTCTAATTTATTGAGATGCACCTGTATATAATATATATACTTTTTAATCAGTGTCGATTAAATGAATAGATCACCCAAAATGAAAATGTGCAGAAAATGTACTCACCCTCAAACCGTCCAAGATGTAGATGAGTTTCTTCTTCTGTGAAATTTTGCATTACATCACCTGGTCACTAATGGATCCTCTGCAGTGAATGGGTGCCATCACAGAATGAGAGTCCAAACAGCTGATAAAAACATAAACGTAAACCTCAAGTGATCCACACCACTCCAGTCCATCAGTTAATGTATTATGTAGCAAAAAGCTGTGTACATGTAAGAAACAAATCCACCACTAAGTGCTTGATCTATGAATATTTCTCTCCTGATTCAGACCAGATGACTTTATCACTGTGGAAAGTGATAAGACCCCCTTGAAAAAGAAGTGATGCATTTCAAGGGGTTTATCCTATAAAGAATAAACATTTGTTGCGATTTAAAATTAGTCACAGTATCATAAGTGAAACCCGGTAAACAAGATCGCATTAAGTCATAAACACTTCAAGAATAATAGGACAGTCAAACTAATGCAATGCAAACCTTTTTGTTAGGCTGATTGTTTTGGGGGAAGGGGCTGCAATTTAAATGCTTTCCTTATAATGGCATGTTTCCTCATAAATAATTAGCAGACTGACAAGGAAAACTGCATATGGCCCTTCAGAGTTAGTTAAGATTAATATAGCTCTCTCTGTGTGGAGACGGAAGGCAACAAAAAGAAGGGAAAATTAATCTCTGGATCAAATCCAATCTTCAGTTATCTAGTTCTGGTTGTCCAAATGTCTAAAACTAAATATAGGTTTAAATGGACCACGACGTGACCAGGTTCAATTCTGAAAAGGAATCCTCTGAGAATTAGTATGTTGCCATTAGCAGTTATGCAAAGAGAATCTATTTCAGCTGAATTTAAACTTTATAATATCACTCTGTAAGCAGATAACCGTTATTTCTAGCATCTCAGGAACTGAAGTTCACTAGCTTGAGTCTTGCATATCCAGATGGTGCTTCGATCCATTTGTAATGTGCCCATTAACTATAACTCCATTTGTCATGATGGGAAGACAGATTGAGTGTAAAGAGGGCTTTGCTTTCACTCTTCTTCCTCTGCATTCTGATTTTGAGGTGGATAAGGAGGTAAACTGGGTATGATTGTTAGACAGTGTGTCAACTGACAAAATAAATAAACAACTTGTACACTATTCCAAATCTTCATACTAAAGAATGTACTAGTTTTGGAGTCACTGGTGTCTAAATGCTGTGAACAAAACCCTTGTATGTCATAAGTGAACCTTAATGGACCACGCTGAATAAGCAGAATAATGTAATGTAATGTAATGTTTGGCACTTAATTTGATCTTATTTCAAATTAAATTAAATGTATTATAGTGAGCATTTATTTATTTATTTATTTTTTTACTTAATTTACAAATGTATATGTTTATTTTGTCTTAGAAATATGTTTAAAATGTACTTCTGATACTTGACAAGCATCTATGGTAAACTAAAGTATACTTTAATGTAATTTCTGTTAAAAGTTGTGTATATATTTGCAATTGCAGATTTAATGATGAAGTTGCAAATCAGACTTTTTCAAATATTTTAACTTTAAATGTAATTACACATTATGGTTAAAATTAAAATCAAGTCGTTTGCACTTGCTTTAGTATGTTAGTCAACACACAAACTTATTTAAGTACACTTTTTAAAAATGTATGCACATACAATTAAGTATTATTTTATTTATTTATTTATTTATTTGTTTGTTTATTTGTTCGTTCGTCCATTCTAAATAAATTTGTTTTTAAATACATTTTTATAAAGATTTTAATTACACACGTTCAGGATAATTAAGTGTTGCCAGTTGTAGTAACTGTCATTGTATGTAAAAAAAAAAAAAAAAACTGCCTAAATATAAGTTGAAAGGTTTAAAAAGTTATTTTTTTTTTTATAAAAATAAAATAAATAGCTATGTTAAAGTAGCCTTTTATTTAATTAATATTAATATCAGTATTAATATCAATACATTTATTTATTTATTTATTTAGTTATTGTTAAATTATATGAAAATAATATTATTTAAAGTATAAAAGAGAACAAATTAATAAAATAAAATAAAATAAAATAAACAATAAAAACAGCGTAGTCTTCCAGAACACCATAATGAGTGAACAAACTGTTTAAATGGAGATGGTTTCCCCTTTCAACCTTGTCCTCATGACAATTAGTCAGTCACCATAACCCCTGATCTCCTCGTCTCCTCATCCAAACATCGAGCCATAATACCCACTTTCATCAAGCCATCATCACATCAGTCCAGCGCTATCAATAAGGCTACATATTTGGCTCAGTTCATCAGATGGTGTTTATTTTGCTGCTTTAGTAAACATGCAATGGCAGCATGCATTCAGCCGCTCTCGATGCATGTGCACGCAGGCACACACAGTTCATCCTTTCTCGCGCTCGAACACAGCAACAATCCCCCAAGAGACTGCAGCACCTCCCTACCGTACCCATGGATCTTCACGCTTCCCATTCTTCATTTCACTTTAGAAACAAACAGACATATTCAGGTCTAGCAACAGCCAGGCCTGTGTACGAATTATCACAGCTTTCTAGCAAGTCTGAAATGCATATATGCAAAAGAACATAAGATGATTAAATACTGAGTGAAAATGCATAAGCCAGATTCAAAACTCTATTCAATGACAGCAAGTTTTCCCTTCTTTGTTCTTCATGTATTACATCAAGTCTTTACAGTTTCCAGACAGTGAGCGGCTGGAGCTGTAGAGATAGATGGACTCATTACTGAGTCAGTATGAGGGAAAAAGTGCTGTTAATTGTAATTAGGACATAATACATTTTAAGAGCTGAAAATATATACAGTGGGGCAAAAAAGTATTTAGTCAGCCACCAATTGTGCAAGTTCTCCCACTTAAAAAGATGAGAGAGGCCTGTAATTTTCATCATAGGTATACCTCAACTATGAGAGACAAAATAAGAAAAAGAAATCCAGAAAATCACATTGTAGGATTTTTTTAAGTATTTATTTACAAATTATGGTGGAAAATACGTATTTGGTCACCCACAAACAAGCAAGATTGCTGGCTCTCACAGACCTGTAACTTCTTCTTTAAGAGGCTCCTCTGTCCTCCACTCGTTACCTGTATTAATGGCATCTGTTTGAACTCGTTATCAGTATAAAAGGCACCTGTCCACAACCTCAAACAGTCATACTCCAAACTCCACTATGGCCAAGACCAAAGAGCTGTCAAAGGACACCAGAAACAAAATTGTAGACCTGCACCAGACTGGGAAGACTGAATCTGCAATAGGTAAGCAGCTTGGTGTGAAGAAATCAACTGTGGGAGCAATTATTAGAAAATGGAAGACATACAAGACCACTGATAATCTCCCTCGATCTGGGGCTCCACGCAAGATCTCACCCCGTGGGGTCAAAATGACCACAAGAACTGTGAGCAAAAATCCCAGAACCACACGGGGGGACCTAGTGAATGACCTGCAGAGAGCTGGGACCAAAGTAACAAAGGCTACCATCAGTAACACACTGCACCGCCAGGGACTCAAATCCTGCAGTGCCAGACGTGTCCCCCTGCTTAAGCTAGTACATGTCCAGGCCCGTCTGAAGTTTGCTAGAGAGCATTTGGATGATCCAGAAAAGGATTGGGAGAATGTCATATGGTCAGATGAAACCAAAATATAACTTTTTGGTAAAAACTCAACTTGTCATGTTTGGAGGAGAAAGAATGCTGAGTTGCATCCAAAGAACACCATACCTACTGTGAAGCATGGGGGTGGAAACATCATGCTTTGGGGCAGTTTTTCTGCAAAGGGACCAGGACGACTGATCTGTGTAAAGGAAAGAATGAATGGGGCCATGTATTGTGAGATTTTGAGTGCAAACCTCCTTCCATCAGCAAGGGCATTGAAGATGAAACGTGGTTGGGTCTTTCAGCATGGCAATGATCCCAAACACACCGCCCGGGCAAAGAAGGAGTGGCTTCGTAAGAAGCATTTCAAGGTCCTGGAATGGCCTAGCCAGTCTCCAGATCTCAACCCCATAGAAAATCTTTGGAGGGAGTTGAAAGTCCGTGTTGCCCAGCGACAGCCCCAAAACATCACTGCTCTAGAGGAGATCTGCATGGAGGAATGGGCCAAAATACCAGCAACAGTGTGTGAAAACCTTGTGAAGACTTACAGAAAACGTTTGACCTCTGTCATTGCCAACAAAGGGTATATAACAAAGTATTGAGATGAATTTTTTGTTTTTGACCAAATACTTATTTTCCACCATAATTTGCAAATAAGTTCTTTATAAATCCTACAATGTGATTTTATGGATATTTTTTTTCTTATTTTGTCTCTCATAGTTGAGGTATACCTATGATGAAAATTACAGGCCTCTCTCATCTTTTTAAGTGGGAGAACTTGCACAATTGGTGGCTGACTAAATACTTTTTTGCCCCACTGTATGTACATTAGTTCAACTCCAGTACATCAAGGTAAAATGTTGCTTATATTTAAGATGACTTGTCTGTGTTGCTGCATGCCGCTGCTTTGTTTTTCAAAGGTGTGCTACTATCAGAAGTAATTAAATAATAACGTTCAGTAATAATGTATTACATACAGAGCTGTTCAGTAACGTCTAGGTTACGTACGTAACCCCCGTTCCCTGATGGAGGGAACGGAGACGTTATGTCGTGACGACATAGGGGATTTACCTGGAACCCCCGAACATCTCTGACTAAGAGAAAACGCCAATGAAATTGGCTAGTGGATTTTGCATACCTGAGCCACTCCCCGTGCATACGGGTATAAAAGGGCGACAGGTGCATCCACTCATTAGGTTTTACGCTGAGGAGCCGAGACGAGTCCCTGGCAACCAGCGATGGTTCAAGATTGTGGCATGGGGACATAACGTCTCCGTTCCCTCCATCAGGGAACGGGGGTTACGTACGTAACCTAGACGTTCCCTATCTGTCGGTCACTACGAGTTATGTCGTGACGACATAGGGGTCCTATGGAAAGCGCCACAAGCTGAACCCCGTCACAACCTTGTGGCATGCAGATGTTGACAAGCGAGTGCGTGACAGACAAATGCCATGCAAGAGGTTGCAACCTTCCTACCGCTCCAGTGCAAATTCGCTAACCTTGGTGCCCACCGGGACCACTGAGTACATCGCTGCTGGAGATAGCCAAGCCGCTGTTCCTTTCACCACGGAATCGGAAGGGATTTCGACCTTCAGTGAAAGACAGCTTCAGGTCTTTCCTATTTGTTGTTACAGCTTGTCGTAACGGCAGGGAAGCGAGCCTTCCATAGAAGGGCACTACGGAGGCCACATCCTGCCCGAAGGGAGGTAACATGTGGAGACACTGATATGGACTGGCCCAGGCTTGGGGCAGTACTACATACGACTGGACTTTGGGGCAGATCCTACCTAGGAGTAGGGAGGAGGGCTGCCAGCAGAACCTTACAGAAGCTCTGTCACAGGGAAGACACAGGTTTACCATGAGGGAAACCTTACTGTGGAAGAATACACATATGGGATTACCCGAAGGGGAATCAGGCCATACGGACACCTAGCCCAGTACAGGGGCTGACCGGAGACCCGGGCGAGCTAACACCAGTACTGGGCCTGGCGTCAGACTGCTCCGCCCAGTCTGACTGCCGGGGGTGCTTGGAGGATTCCACCAGGGTTCACCATCCGGGGAACTGAACTGGGGGAGAAAAAGGCGCTCGTATCCACGGGTGAGGGGGAATGGCGCAGCAAGCGTGACACCGGCCAGTTCTTCTCGCCCATTACTTACCCAATACACGGGAAGAAACTGGCTCAACGCGAAGATTGTAGAATCTTGCGAAGGTGTTCGATGTCGCCCAGCCCGCAGCTCTGCAGATGTCTGCCAAAGAGGCACCGTGCGCCAATGCATGGGAGGAGGCAACACTCCTGGTGGAGTGAGCCCTCACCCCCAGGGGGCACGGCTCGCCTTGCGACTGGTACGCCAAGGCGACGGCCTCCACTATCCAGTGGGCCAACCTCTGTTTGGAGACAGCCTTCCCTTTCTGCTGCCCTCCGTGGCAGACAAAGAGCTGCTCGGAGCTTCTGACGCTCCGGGTGCGGGTCACGTATATGCGCAATGCTCTTACGGGACACAGCAACGCTAAGGCTGGATCTGCCTCCTCCGAGGGCAGTGCTTGCAGGTTCACCACCTGATCGCGGAAGGGCGTGGTGGGAACCTTGGGCACGTATCCAGGCCGGGGTCTCAAGACAACGTGAGAGTAGACCGGCCCGAACACAAGGCACTCTTCGCTTACCGAAAACGCCTGGAGGTCCCCGACCCGTTTGATGGAAGTGAGCGCGGTCAGGAGCACTGTCTTAAGAGACAGAAACTTCAGCTCGACTGAGTCCAGCGGCTCAAAGGGGCCCCTCTGAAGTCCAGCCAGGACGATAGAGAGGTCCCAAGAGAGCACAAGGGGAGGCCTGGAGGGATTCATCCTCCTGACCCCCTTCAGGAACTTCACAATGAGATCATGCTTTCCCAGGGACCGGCCGTCCACTGCATCGTGGTGAGCCGCAATAGCGGCTACATACACTTTCAAGGTGGAGGGTGACAGCCTACGCTCCAACCTTTCTTGCAGGAAAGAAAGCACTACTCCAATCGTGCATCTTCGGGGGTCTTCTCGGCGAGAAGAACACCAGGTCGCGAACAGACTCCATTTCAGTGCGTAGGTTTGCCTTGTTGAAGGAGCCCTAGCCTGAATGATGGTCTCTTCCACCGCCGGTGGTAGACCACTCAAGTCTGCCGCGTCCCGTCCAGGAGCCAACTCATGGAGGTTCCATAGATCTGGACGCGGGTGCCATATGGTGCAGAGCCCCTGAGAAAGGAGGTCCTTCCTCAGAGGAATGCGCCAGGGAGGTGCTGTCGCGAGGGAATTGAGTTCCGTAAACCAGGTCCGGGTGGGCCAATGGGGCGCAACCAGCAGAACCTGCTCCTCATCCTCCCTGAGCTTGCACAGTGTCTGCACCCGAGGCCAGCTGTGTGCCAGTCCGTCTGTGCCGAGGGGGCCCTCGGTCAGGGAGAAGTACAGCTGGCAGTGGGAGGACTCGGGGGAGGCAAACAGGTCTACCTGAGCTTCCCCGAATCGACTCCAGATCAGCCGGATCGTCTCGGGATGGAGTTGCCACTCTCCGGGGAACGTGAGCTGTCGTGAGAGCGCAACGGCTGCGCGATTGAGCTGCCCCGGGATGTGAACAGCACGCAGTGACTTGAACTGCGTGTGACTCCAGAGGAGGAGATGGCGGGCGAGCTGTGACATGCGGTGTGATCGTATACACCCCAGCCGGTTGATATACGAGACCGCCGCAGTGTTGTCCGTGCGGACTAGCACATGCTTGCCCAACAGCAGTGGCCGGAACTGCCGCAAGGCTAAATGCACTGCCCACAGCTCCAGGCAGTTGATGTGCCAAAGCAGTCGGGGCCCTGTCCAGAGCCCCGAGGCTGCCTGCCCGTTGCATGTAGCGCCCCAGCCCGTGCTGGAGGCATCTGTTGTGACAACAGTATGCCGGGACACTTGTTCTAGGGGCACCCCGGCCCGTAGAAAGGCAAGGTCTGTCCAGGGGCTGAGGGAGCGGCGACACTGCTGGGAGATACCTACTCGCAGTGTACCGCGGCGCCATGCCCACCTCGGGACCCGGGAGTGTAGCCAGTGCTGAAGTGGTCTCATATGAAGCAATCCGAGCGGCGTGACTCGACCATATGCCCCAGGAGCCTCTGAAACTGTTTCAGTGGTACCACATTCCTGCCTCTGAAGGAACTCAGGCAGTTCAGCACTGCTTGGGCACGTTCCTCCGTGAGGCGTGCCGTCATACTCACCGAGTCTAACTCCACACCGAGAAAAGAGATTCTCTGCACAGGGGAGAGCTTGCTCTTTTCCCAGTTGACCCGAAGCCCCAACTGGCTGAGGTGCCGGAGCACCAAGTCCCTGTGATCGCCCAACTGCTCTCTGGATTGGGTTAGAATAAGCCAGTTGAGGATAGTTGAGGATCCTGATGCCCACTTCCCGTAACGGGGTAAGGGCGCCCTCTACAACCTTCGTGAACACACGGGGAGACAGGGAGAGCCCGAAGGGGAGGATCCTGTACTGCCATGCCTGACCTTCGAACGCAAACCGTAGAAACGGTCTGTGTCGCGGAAGGATCGAAACGTGAAAGTAAGCGTCCTTCAGGTCGATCGCTGCAAACCAATCCTGGGGCTGAATGCATTTGATCATGCGCCTGTGCGTCAGCATCTTGAACGGGAGCTTGTGCAAAGCCCGGTTCAAGACTCGCAGATCCAGGATTGGCCGAAGGCCACCACCTTTCTTGGGTACGATGAAGTAAGGGCTGTAAAACCCCTGCCTCATCTCGGCTGGAGGGACCGGCTCGATTGCATCCTTTGCCAGGAGGACAGCAATCTCCTCGCGCAAGACAGGGGCGTTCCGGACTGCCACCGACGTCTCGAGAATGCCGTTGAACTTGGGAGGTCGCCTGGCGAATTGAATCGCATAGCCGAGTCGAATTGTGCGCGTGAGCCAGCGAGACAGGCTGGGCAGCGTGAGCCACGCCTCCAGACGCTGTGCAAGCGGCTCCAACGGCACAATCGACGTACCTGTGGTGGTGCAGCGAAAGGGAGTAGGGTTGGATGGCACAGAAGGCGATGCGTTCTGAGGCATCCTCACCGAACTCCCTGGGTCCCGGACGGGACTGGCCAGAGGTGCGTGGGGAGGAATGTCGTCCCCGAACCGTACTCTCTTGGCTACTGGCAAAATGGGTCGTGGGCGAGAGTGAGGAGGCAGGGCGTCGCACACTGTCGTCCCATGGACCTGAGAGCCCGGAGGAAAAGGAAATTGCTCTTTCTTTGGGAAGGTGGGTACCGCTGGCCCTTGGACCAGCGGCGGAACAGAAACAAAACGAAACAGAAGATTCTCCTCCCGGCCCTCCACCGGGGGAAGGAGCGGCGCTGTTCTCGCCGTCTCCTGAGAAAGAGCAACCTCCAACATCTCCGGGTTGCCCGCGTCAGGGCCGCTTCGTCGACTTCCTGGACGACTTGGGGCCTGGCTGGGACGCGGGGGGCGCCGCTCTCCTGCGAGAGGCTCGACGCACCGGCCTATGTGTCGATTCGGCCTGGGGCGGAGCAGATCTGGAGGACGCAGGAGGGTGCCCACAGCGACGGGCAGACTGAGGCCTGGCCCCGGGGGCAGCGGTGGATGGTGCATCACGCCGGGGCAGGATGTGCTGGATCGCCTCGGTCTGCTGCTGTACCGCCGAGAACTGCTGGGCGAAGCCCTCGACGGTGTCGCCGAACAGCCCTCCCTGGGAGATGGGGGCGTCGAGAAAGCGTGCCTTGTCGACGTCCTTCATCTCTGCCAGGTTGAGCCGGAGATGGCGCTCCTGGACCACCATGGTGGACATCGCCTTCCCGAGGGACCGCGCCGTGACTTTCGTCGCTCGTAGAGCGAAGTCAGTCGCCGTGCGCAGCTCCTGAATCAACCCCGGGTCGGTCCTACCCTCGTGCACCTGTTTGAGCGCCTTGGCTTGGTGAACCTGCAGGATAGCCATGGCGTGCAGGGCGGAGGCTGCCTGGCCCGCAGCACTGTAAGCTTTGGCCGCGAGAGCGGCTGTCAGCTTACAGGCCTTGGACGGGAGATGCGGACGGTTCCTCCAAGTGGCGGCGTTTCGTGGGCACAAGTGCACCGCGACCGCTCTCTCCACCTGGGGAATGCCCGCGTACCCCCTGGCCACTCCGCCATCGAGGGTAGTGAGGACGGACGAGGCGGACGAGCGGCTTCTGGCCGTAAAAGGGGCCATCCACGAACTCGTCAGCTCCTCATGCACCTCCGGGAAGAAAGGCACCGGGGCAGGGCGCGGTTGTGAGCCGCGCCCCGCTCCGAGAAACCAATCGTCCAGCCGCGAGGGCTCGGGACTGGGCGGTCTGTTGACCTCCAGCCCGATGCTCACGGCTGCCCGGGCAAGCATGGCCGTCAGCTCTGGGTCCGGTGCGGCGGTGGCGACAACACCCGAGGGGGGCAGTGAACCCACGTGAACCCATCCCCCGATGCTGCGATCGACATCCTATCTACAGATGGCGCACCGAATGAAATGCTGGGCGCCCCGTGGGACAGACCAGCGAAATCACCCGGGAACCGGACGGGATGTTCGCTGCGTGAGGAGTAAGAGGTCCGTGGGGGCGTGCCCGGCGGAGAGGCTCTTACAGTAACCCTCAGATCTCCCAGAGCGTCAGCCGGCGATCCTCTGCTCGAGCCAGAGAGATCAGCACAGGTGGCGGCAGAGGGTGCCAATCCTTTCATAAAGGAAAGGCGAGACCGCAGCGAAATCATGCTCATATGCCCACAACAGACGCATGAGTCATCCACGAACGCAGCTTCAGCGTGTCGGCGGCCCAGACACTGAAGACAACGATCGTGTCCGTCATCCGCAGACAGAAAACGACCGCAACCAGAAGGACACGGACGAAACGGCATCTTGAAAAAGACGCGATCATCCGTGATTTGCTCTTTTAGAATTTGCTCTCTCAGTTGAAGTGCCCAGGGGAATCGCTGATGAGAGGGACTCCGCTGATCGCACCGTTACGCCAACCGGGAACAAAACAAAGATGAACGGCTTTGTGGAGATCAGCACTCTTCTCATCCACTCGGCTCCGAAGCAAAAATCTAATGAGTGGATGCACCTGTCGCCCTTTTATACCCGTATGCACGGGGAGTGGCTCAGGTATGCAAAATCCACTAGCCAATTTCATTGGCGTTTTCTCTTAGTCAGAGATGTTCGGGGCTTCCAGGTAAATCCCCTATGTCGTCACGACATAACTCGTAGTGACCGACAGATAGGGAACTGATTACATGTAATCTGAATTATGTAATCAGATTCCAAAAATTAAGTATTTGTAATTAAAGTTACATTTTATACTCATAATCAGACTACAATTACTTGTTAAAATTATTCATAAATCATTTATTTCCCCTAATTTCTCTTTTTCATCTTTTACATTTTCCTTTCTAAAATAGTCTACCAGTTATATACAGTTTCTCACAGAAGAGAGTACACCCCTCACATTTTTGTAAATATTTTATTATACCTTATCATTTGACAACACTAAAGAATTGACAACTTTGCTACAATGTAAAGTAGTGAGTGTACAGCTTGTATAAGAGTGTAAATTTGCTGTCCCCTCAAAAAAACTCAACACACAGCCATTAATGTCTAAACCGCTGGCCACAAAAGTGAGAACACCCCTAAGTGAAAATGTCCAAATTGGGCCCAATTAGCCATTTTCTCTACCCGGTGTCATGTGACTCGTTGGTGTTACAAGGTCTCAGGTGTGAATAGGGAGCAGGCGTGTTAAATTTGTTTTTTTCGCTCTCACTCTCTCATACTGGTCACTAGGAAGTTCAACATGGCACCTCATGGCAAAGAACTCAATGAGGATCTGAAAAAAATTATTGTTGCTCTAAATAAAGATGGCGTAGTCTATAAGAAGATTGGCAAGACCCTGAAACTGAACTGCAGCACGGTGGCCAAGACCATACAGCGGTTTAACAGGACAGGTTTCACTCAGAACAGACCTCGCCATGGTCAACCAAAGAAGTTGAGTGCGCATGCTCAGCGTCATATCCAGAGGTTGTATTTGGTAAATAGACGTATGAGTGCTGCCAGCATTGCTGCAGAGGTTGAAGGGGTGGGGGGGTCAGCCTGTCAGTGCTCAGACCATACCCCATACACTGCATCAAATTGGTCTACATGGCTGTCGTCCCAGAAGGAAGCCTCTTCTAAAGATGATGCACAAGAAAGCCCGCAAACAGTTGTGCTGAAGATAAGCAGACTAAGGATATGGATTACTGGAACCGTGTCCTGTGGTCTGATGAGACCAAGGTAAACTTATTTGGTTCAGATGGTGTCAAGCGTGTGTGGCGGCAACCAGGTGAGGAGTACAAAGACAAGTGTGTCTTGCCTACAGTCAAGCACGATGATGGGAGTGTCATGGTCTGGGGCAGTGCCATGACTTGCATGAGTGCTGCTGGCACTGGTGAGCTACAGTTCATTGAGGGAACCATGAATGTGATGGATTGTCCAAGCATGTCTCCAGACCTAAACCCTATTGAGCATCTGTGGGGCATCCTCAAATGGAAGGTGGAGGAGCGCAAGGTCTCTAACATCCACCAGCTCCGTAATGTCATCATGGAGGAGTGGAAGAGGACTCCAGCGGCAACCTGTGAAGCTCTGGTTAACTCCATGCCCAAGAGGATTAAGGCAGTGCTGGAAAATAATGGTGGGAACACAAAATGTTGACACTTTGGGCCCAATTTGGACATTTTCACTTAGGGGTGTACTCACTTTTGTGGCCAGCGGTTTAGACATTAATAGCTGTGTGTTGAGTTATTTTGAGGGGACAGCAAATGTACACTGTTATACAAGCTGTACACTCACTATTTTATAGTGTAGCAAAGTGTAAATTATTCAGTGTTGTCATATGAAAATATATAATAAAATATTTACAAAAATGTGAGGGGTGTGCTCACTTCTGTGAGATACAGTACATACTATATATGTGTATTGTCCTGTTTTGTGGACATTTACAGAAAGATCAGTCATTAGTCATGTGGCGACAGCATTTGAACACTGGGTTTACAAAAAATCATTTCAGGTTTAAGAAGGGTTTCAACATTGCATCAACTACTGAACACGTTAATTTTTATTTGAATTATTACTTGATTTATTATAGAACTATTATTATTGTATTATGTAGAACTATTATTATTGTATTATTAGTTATAACTAATTAAAAATCACATTATTTCTACATGTAATGCAGGCATTACGAAACTTTTTTCATTTAACCTTATTCACCAAATATATTTGCTTTAAGTGCACCTGAGATTTTAAAATAAATATTTAAATAATGAAGTATCACATTTGCAAGTTCACGGTTTCTTTAATGCTGATTTATGATCAAATGGCACGCAGGTAAAAAAAATATATATATATTTTTAGAAAATGTTTTATTTCAAACAAAGTCTATAGAAATACAGAGACGGTTCACTCCTATGTTTATGAATGGGAGAAACTGTAACACACAATATGG
This sequence comes from Schizopygopsis pylzovi, assembly GCA_027422435.1. Classification (NCBI taxonomy): domain Eukaryota; kingdom Metazoa; phylum Chordata; class Actinopteri; order Cypriniformes; family Cyprinidae; genus Schizopygopsis; species Schizopygopsis pylzovi. The sequence goes on from CM049816.1 coordinate 41,351,774, forward strand.
AAAAATAGTTCCATCTAAATCACCATCTAAATGAAAGAGCCATATTTCCCACAGAAACCTGGGGCACATTCAAGTTCAAACCGGTGCGCAATGTTTTGCTATGGTTTCCAGGTTGAACAACATGTTTCCGGGAAACGGTGTGCAATGAGGTTTAAAATATGTTCTCATTAGAAGCAACATGTATATAAACCACGCGTATTAAAGAGATAGCTCGCACAATGGGTCCAAGTGAAGTCGTTTACAAGTGTGTCCGCTGCAGCTTGATATATGCAACAATTGAAGATATTAGAAGACATGTTTGTCTTAAGAGTTTTATAGTAACCATATAGCATATCAACATGATGATGTAGGTGTTTATATTTTTAGCTTCATTGCAAGGCAAGTTTACACAATGGTAACTAAGTGCTTTACATAAGAATGGACGGCAAGGGCAGTGACTGTAACATTGAGCGTATTTTTCAGTATTATACACATATTTATACCGATTTCATCAGACTCCGAAAATTCTTCAAAAAAATACAAATAATGGCCTTTTCAGCTTCCATAGTTGCAGTTCTTGCGTCATCAGAACAGGGTGTTCAACACACCACCGTTTCTGTTTAAAACGTGTTTTGCAATGTTTTGTTGGGCCTGAACGCAGTCCTGACTACCAGCAGATGCACATGTGCAGTATAAGCACATTATGACTCTGCATGCACATTGTCTGGTCTAGCCTGAAAAATACGCTATTTAAACGCTATTTGAGTTCAAGAAACAAGATACATGGAGCAATTATTTTCAGATTTCTGTTGCAGATTAGACACATATAATTTAATTATGAGTTCAGCAAGCAGTTTTTGAGATTTCAGGATTCCCCTATTCATTAAGATTGGTCCTACTAATAATCCTATTTAAATCAATCTGATAAACAAGTTAAATCAAAAGCAATCTAAAAGTAATCTAAAAGTAATCTGATTACATTACCTAAAATGTATAATGTAACAGATTACGTTACTGACTACAATTTTTTTTATGTAATCTGGAATCAGTAATGGACTAGAATTTATAAGTAATCTACCCAGCTCTGATTACATATATGTCTAAAAATAGATTTTTACAGTTTCTTAAGAAAATGTGAGCGCTGTGTACAAGTTGCTGTTTCAGTGCTAGTGTGTGTGGTTGGTTGACAGTGCATTTCTATATGATTTCTAAGTTGTTTTGAATTATTCATTATTATTATTAATAATAATAATAATAATGAATTATTATTATTATTAGCCAGCAGTCATATCACCCTGCAGCCCAAGACTGGTTGCCCCTGGTCAGTACCTGGATGGGAGAACTCCTGGGAAAACAAGGTTGCTGCTGGAAGAGGTGTTAGTGAGACCAGCAAGCGGTGCTCACCCTGTGGTCTGTGTGGGTCCTAACGCCCCAGTGTAGTGACGGGGACATTATAATGTAAAATGCATCGTCCTCCAGGTGAAACGTTAAACCAAGGTCCTGACTCTCTGTGGTCATTAAAAATCCCAGGATGTCCTTCAAGAAAGAGTAGGGGTGTAACCCAGCATCCTGGCCAAGTTCGTCCATTGGCCTCTGACCCTCATGGCCTCCTAATCATCCCCATACACTGATTGGCTTCATCACTCTGTCTCCTCTCCACCAGTAAGCTGGTGTGTGGTGGGCGTTCTGTTGCACTATGGCTGCCGTCGCATCATCCAAGTGGACACTGCACATTGGTGGTGGATGAGGAGATTCCCCCTTCTATGTAAAGCGCTTTGAGTGTCTAGAAAAGCGCTATATAAATGTTACAAATTATTATTATTATTATTATTTTTATTATTTTAGTATGCTCATATGCAGTTGCTAGGATGTTCAAGGTAGTAAGAGGTCAAAAAAGCCCATTACAAGTGTCCAAATGTAGCTCAGGTCACTTCAAAATATTATTATATTTTAATAATACATTTTTTATTTAACATCTATATAACAATTAAAAAATCTCTATATAATATTAATAAACATATTTATTAAAATGTTAAATAATTAATAATAGTATGTATTATTTAAGAGTTTATTTTATTAAATTGCTGACAAAACTAAAAATTAATTTAATTATTCATAAATACTTTTTATTATTCATAAATAATTGTTAACAATAATTTGTAATGATCACATATTACATTTATTTATACTATTTTAGAAAAAAATAGAGTAATAAATAAAACAATAAAAGGTCAATTAGACTGGAGTACTATTTTGTATATGTCAATAATAATTGTATGTAATATTTATGAAATTAAATAGTATTAATACTACTACTACTAATTAGGATTAATATTATTATTGTTGTTGTTATTATTTAATTGGTTTGGAATATTGCATACATACATATATATATATATATATATATATATAATATATATATATATATATATATATATATCATATATACATATAATATTGGGGGAAATGTTTTACAAATTAATATTTTTAATCAGAAATGTAATTTACTCTGATATTTAGCGCAGATGAGACATGTTATTAGGCTACATTTATTTATAGAATTTTGAATAATAAAATAATTTGAGTAATAAATGTATTTTATACTAATAGATAGTATTTTGTATGCTTTATTTTATCTAAATAATATTTTTAAATGCTAATAATAAATATATGTAACATTTATATAGCTAAATAATTGTATTATATTTAATATTAACAATTACATTATGCATAAAGATGTGAAATGTGACAACTTTATATATATTGTTTTCAGTTTTATATATCAATTCCTCTTATTTGTTTGTTTTAAAATACTGCATACAATTTTTTTTAATAAATAGATAGATATGTTAATACATATTTGGATGAATAGATGGACATTTGTAATGAAATGTGCCTGACTCTGATAACACAGCCTCTGGGATCAGTATGAGCGGTGAGCACCAGCAGCAGCAGCTGTATTAGCGCAGAGGAGGCGCTTCTCCTTTAATTTGCCCACGCTGTACAGCGGTAAGGAGTGGTGGTGAGCAGCAGCACAGATCACTGTAGTCACTTTGTATGCGCAGAAGTGCCCAACTGCAGTCTATACCGCTCGCTCTTACACAAGAATAACGAGTAAAAGATGAAAAGTTAGACTATGACATGAAATAGCTCGCTCGCTCGCGCTGCGCCACTCCCTAAAATGAACGAAGAGAGCACAAGTAAGTGCAAGAGGAATCCCTGTGCACAAGTCGATGGATATGTTGCATCTTTAAAACAACTCGGGAAGGTTGACTTTTTGTTTTGTTTTTATTTTTATTTTTAAATGCATGCTTTGATGCATCAATGCCTTGAGTGGAATTAAATGCGTGAATGCCTTTAGCACAGTAATGCATGGGCATGCCTTGATCATACACCTAGATAGAGGAACCTATTGCTTAAGCATGTCACTGCAGACACCCCGCGCTTGCTTGAAGGGGTTAAAACACTGATCACAGCCGGTGTGATGTGTTTTTCGTGGGTGCATGGGCTAGGAATCTGAATATGCGTCCTGTAATTAGAAAAAAAACAAAAAACGTTGTTTTCGGGCATTCGGATAACACCTTAAAAACGGACGCTGTCTATGCGCAACGAAAACAAAAAACAAACAGCGATGACTGGGAACATCAGAACCGTGATGCTCTATGGATTTCTGCCCGTAAGATGAGCGCGTTTGCTCAACAACAAGATGTTGCCACTCCTCAGAGCATCATTTTGGCCAGCACACTCGAGCGGCCACACGTATTCAGGCAATTCTCCTCAGTCTCTTGTGTTAAATGTTACTATCTTGTGTGATGTGAGCATGTTTGAGGCGACGCCCAACGCAAATAGCTCCCCTGTTTCTTTGCAGATCTCTGAATTGAGTCGAGACAACACTGTGAGGACACAGGGGGCGTCAGATTTTGCTGACCTTAGCATCTCTGGACCGTTTCAATGGGAAGCTCTTTGCAAATAATGCTTTAAGGGAGCCCCCTTCGCTTGGCCTGAAGGCGCATACGGCTGGATATATTCGCGTCCGGCGCGGCAGATCTGACGCAGCGGTTGGGAGGAAGACCGGGATCATTGTAGCACCTGTTATGAATGGCTGCTAAAAGACAGCACTGACCCTGGCAACGAGGCTATTTATTAGTCCTGCCGGTGTCATGTAAACTTAATCATTGGCAAATTATTTATCTGGCGCTTTGGGGAGGCTTGATGCTTGCAGGTAAGCTTGCGCAACCTACACATTGCTTATTTGCAGTTGTACTGTCTGTGGATGCTGAGCTGACTGACTTCTTGGAAGCTTGAAGTTTTTATTTAAATAGCACACTGAATATGTTTAATTAGTCACACTGCAATGATTCATATGCTTGTCTGTAGTTTAGATTAACAGCCCCAGCTAAAAAAGAAATCCTAAACCAACCTAAGCTGGTTTGCTGGTCTTAGTTACTCTCTCAGCCCGATGGATGGTTTTAGAGCACTTTTCAGCTGCTCAGACCGCGTAACCGGCTGGCCTGATGGCTAAACCTTCTGAGCAACAGCTTAGGCAAGATGGGAGACCAGCCTAGCAAACTGTGTGAGGCTGGTTTAAGCAGCAGGGACGCTTGTTGCTGATAAATGAACAAGAATATTCCAATATTGATCAGAATTTGGTTATATACTTATGCACACATTAAACTGATATTAATCAATATTCTGGTTTCTATCAATTTGAATAGGACATGGCATATGCCCAATTATCCAAATTACAAATTTGGATCACGTAAACATCACCTGACTCCAGATGTTGCACATTCTCTTATGCACATGTAATTATACATGTTAAAAAAAAAGTCATGTAAAAAGTCATGCTATTGAAGAAACACATTAATGGAGCAATGTGGCTATGTGATCTTCCTACTTCATTACATTTAAAATAAATAAATTTATTAACAAATAAATTACTGTCATTGCAAATCATTGCAAGAGCTTCTGCAGTATTTCCAAAAAAAACAATACTGCAATTATCGTACAGCATGTAGACGTCTTTTTCCGACTACATCCCTAATTGCTATACATACCTTAATTGGAAAATTATGTGCATGTAAACGTAGACATTATGTTTTTTAGATATATATGTTGTACCTAATGATGGGGAACTAAGGTAGACATTGTTGCATTTCTTCAACTTTTCTATCTCAAGCAGTCTTGCTGTCTTGTAGAAATGCATTTGGGGGGGGGGTTGGAATATCTAATTATGATTTAAGTGCACTCAGGCTGTTATTAGATTTATAGTGCATAATTGAATCCTAAGAGGAATGATACAGTCTTGCCATGGCAAGTATTGATCTACTTGGCAGATAAAAGCAACTACAATGTGTAAAGTGGTCAGGCTGACTTCTCCATATGATTGATGGGTGTTTTAGATGCCCTGGTTTTCTAGAGCCATAATTTATGTGTATTTCCTCAGCAGCAATGCTTTGGGCCCTTGTGCAGTGCTTTGAAGTCTCTTCACTTTAATTTCAGATTTGATGGTGTTTGAATAACTTATTAGTTCAAAAACAAAATGATTGATTTATGCATTGTGCTGAGGAATCCAAATAAACTCACAGTAGAGTAGAATTAATGCATATCTACTAAGCACATTGCATTCTTGCAGTGAGCATGTTGAATGCATTTTGGCCTAAGTAATCTTTTCTTCTGCTTTATATTTCTTTCAGTGTTTGCAAGAGGGAGGTGTTAAGGAGTGAAAGGAAGCCCCCAAATTTCTTCCCCACAAACTTTTAGAGGCAACACCATCACATCCCGACCCCAAACTGCAGGTTGCATTCGTTCAAAGCATGACTGTTGCCACAGGCGACCCAGTTGATGAAGCCGCAGCTCTCCCGGGTCAGCCACAGGACACGTATGACCCGGAACCAGATCATGAATGCTGCGAAAGGGTGGTCATTAACATCTCTGGCCTGCGCTTTGAGACGCAGCTCAAAACTCTGTCTCAGTTCCCCGAGACATTGCTCGGGGACCCCAAAAAGAGAATGCGCTACTTTGACCCTCTGAGGAACGAGTACTTTTTCGACAGGAACCGCCCAAGTTTTGATGCCATTCTCTATTACTACCAGTCAGGCGGCAGGCTGCGGAGGCCTGTCAATGTGACATTGGATATTTTTTCTGAGGAGATACGTTTTTATGAGCTCGGGGAAGAAGCCATTGAGATGTTCAGGGAGGATGAAGGATTTATTAAGGAAGAGGAGAAACTCCTGCCAGAAAATGAGTTTCAGAGGCAGGTGTGGCTGCTCTTTGAGTACCCTGAAAGTTCAGGGCCTGCCCGGATTATTGCCATAATTTCCGTCATGGTCATCCTCATATCTATAGTCAGTTTTTGCCTGGAGACACTTCCAGTTTTTCACAGTGAGGACCTGGACCTGCACAAAATTCCCATGAGCTCCAACTCAACAAAGAGCTACACATCCACTTACTTTACTGACCCCTTCTTTATTCTGGAGACCCTTTGCATCATATGGTTCTCCTTCGAATTCCTGGTGCGTTTCTTTGCATGTCCCAGCAAAGCAGGCTTTTTTGTTAATATAATGAACATCATTGATATCGTGGCTATAATACCTTACTTTATCACCTTGGGCACAGAGCTAGCAGAGAAGCCAGAGGATGGTCAGCAAGGGCAGCAAGCCATGTCGCTTGCAATTTTGAGGGTCATCAGATTAGTACGAGTCTTCAGGATCTTCAAACTGTCCCGGCACTCGAAAGGGCTGCAGATTCTCGGGCAAACACTCAAGGCCAGCATGAGGGAGCTTGGGCTGCTTATCTTCTTTCTCTTCATCGGAGTCATCCTCTTTTCGAGTGCTGTCTTCTTTGCCGAGGCGGACGAGCCTGACTCGCAGTTTATTAGCATCCCTGATGCCTTCTGGTGGGCCGTAGTCACAATGACGACAGTAGGGTACGGTGACATGGTTCCAACGACCATCGGAGGCAAGATTGTGGGATCCCTGTGCGCAATCGCTGGTGTGCTGACCATTGCCTTGCCCGTGCCCGTCATAGTCTCCAACTTCAACTACTTCTACCATCGAGAGACAGAGGGCGAGGAACAGGCTCAGTACCTTAACGTGACCAGCGTCCCCAAGATAGACTCCTCAGAGGACCTCAAAAAGAGTCACAGCGGGTCAACCATGAGCAAGTCTGACTACATGGAAATTCAAGAAGCTGTGAACAACAGCAACGAGGACTTCCGAGAGGAGAACATCAAGACAGGCAACTGCACCCTAACCAACACTAACTATGTTAACATCACCAAAATGCTAACAGATGTATAACCGCTTTGAACTGCCTTGATGAAGAAGGTGAGATAAAGTAGGGGAGTACAATCCCCCCAGTTTTGAAGGCTTCAGACGCCTCGGGCAAGAGTTTGAAGTCGTGAGAACTGAAATTCGTCCATTTGAGCGAAGGATCAGTAAAGAAGACCTCTCCATAAATCCATCCCCATTCCCTGTCGCAAGTTCTGGAAAACTTGATCGGTGGGGGACGTTGTTTTGCATCCACATGTTCAGTGTCTGCATGGAGTTTGTCATTTCCGTGTGACTGTTCTAGTAGTCGTTCTGCTTGCAACAGTAGCCAAATCGTAGCCTAACCAATAGATGCAAGCGTAGCATAGAGGGACCAATTCCTGACTCACATTCGCCCATTCACTGCCAACCTGAGGACACCTTGAGTGTATTTGTACCTGGGAAGAACAGCAATTTTGTCACTCCAAATTTATTAGTGGCTTTAAAACATGGAGGAGTTAATGTATATTAGTGAAGAATCACCATGGAGGATGTATTTCTCCGTGAATGCACAAATGCTTCCTGTCCTGCCAGCCGCAACAGCGTACCACGTGCGGTACCTAAAAATGTTACATTCCATCTTGTGACAGAGAAATACATGCATGACCAATCTCGGGGGCCTGGAAAGCCAGTTAAACTGCCCCTTTTCTCTATCTCTCTAACAATTTTCCCTATGTTTCTGCCTAGGATCTCAGTGTGGCCCACGTTATAGTAAACAGACCTGAAATTGGAGCGGAGATTGTTTTGAAGTTGCTCATTTTTCCATCGTCGTCATTCCACTATACTGCATGAGCAGCTGCCCTCCATTGCATCATTTCCTCACGTCACTTACTTTTCCCAGCATTGTAAACTTCCGAGCATTCCATGTGTATGAGAAATGTCTTTTGTAACAACGATCTACCCCTACAAGCGCCTGATGGTGGGCTGCGGGAGTGTAGTTATTTTACTGTGACAATGCAGCCAACAACAGCAAAACTCACTCAAGTCAGGTCACCAAAGATGAAGTTCACTGCCTTTATTTATTATATTTTTATGTTCTTTTTACATTTTAGTGCCATTTCATGGTGCATCCTGCTCATAATATGATGCTGGAGAATTTGGATAAAACTTGTATGAAAATGATGCTTCCTTGAATAGCTTTTGTAAGAGATAGGAAATATTATACTACTTTTGTGGTGCATGTGTGGTATACATTCCTTGTAGCATGCATGTAGTAAGAATGATTCTTAAAAAACTAGAAATAATCAAATATCAATATAAATATGTTCTCTGTGAGATTAACGGTATGTGCAATATTATAAATACTTGTTATTGTTTTAACTTAATTTCTTAGTTTGGAAGGAGAGTGAGATGCACCAATTACAACAATTTCAAAGCACCACATTTGGATATGGGGGGATCTAACTCGGCAAAATCTCCATTCCTGATTTAATAACAAGGGATTCTCATGATTTTTGGTTCATTTGACAGGTCTAGTCTGTAGCTTATCCTCAGGATAAAATATGGTTTCTCTTGCATTGTTTGTTGCATTGATGTTAAAGACCTCATGAAATCAAAATTGACTTTTGCCCTTTTAATCCAGTTCATTTTGAGGCCATTGAAATGCTAGTTCTTTATTTTTTTAAGAGTATTAAGATATAAGTATAATTCAAATGTTCAGGCTGTCTAAAAAAAAAAAAAAAAAAAAAATACTTATTATATCATCTATTTAGAGGCATTTTTCAGTGCTTCCAAGAATCAGAAAGTCTCCTTCCTCTAGTGCCAACTAGTTTTGGCTGGTTAGTCCCCAGTACGCTCCTGCTGGTAGATAATGTAACTGCACCATTATGCCAATGCAAAGGTATATATCTATTTTAAAATGTAGCCATGTGTACTTATGAAATCATATTTTTTAAGCAACAAATAAATCAAAACATTTTTTGATTGTTTTTTACATTTACAAACTGATTTTATTTATTTATTTAATATGTATTTATTTTTGAGAGCTTTTTTTCTCCAGTCTTTAGTCGTGGCATTGTTTTTTGTAAAACAATTTCATGGGGTCTTTAAATCGGGAAATAATGGCAGAAAACCTTTTGTTTTGAAATCCAAGTGGTTCAGGATCTATGCAATTTATAATTAAGAAGTAAAAAAAGCTCTGGTAACTGAACATTACATACCCTACCACCCCAGTTTAGACACATTGAACTGCCCAAGGTTTTTCTCAGAATTAGATTCACTCCACTACCAAAATACTTGGCAGATCTCCCTTCCTATGTTTGCTGTTATGCTGGCCGAATGAGATGTAGGCCTCCAGCCACTGAGGCTACGCAAATTTTCACTGAAAACGTTGAAAGCCTCTCAGTGAGGCAATACTGCCATATCCAGGAGTGTGGTGCACCATTCACTCCACCCTTTCCAAATGCAAGACTTAACCTAATAACAATTTTACTTCCCCTGCCCAGAGCTTCAATGAGTGAGGGTTGGGGTTTGAACCTATGTGAAGCCATGCTACCTGCTTTCACCAGTTTTAAGGAAATGTTTAGAGAAAGCAGAGGTTGTTTAAGAAGGGTCTCAGAGACTTGGAAAAGTCAGCGGCATATTGCAGCCATTACTTTTACGTTTAGTCTTATTGGATGGGACATGAAAAGACAAGAACTTGTGTCAAGAATGTGATAAAGTCAACATTAAACTGTTCATAACACATTTTACTTACATAATGTGACATATTTCTCAGCAAAATACGATATTTGATGAAAAAAATGTTGGGAGTTGAATTGATTAGAGTATGAAATGGACATGAAAGTAAGAGGGATTTGTGAGGTAAAAAAAATCACTTTGACTTATTTGTCGTAGTTTAAGGCATTTATTCATACATACAATTATTTTACATCCATTCCTTCATCAGTTTTTCAAAGAAAACAATAGTTTAGAACCACAGAGGATTTTTTCATCCTCCTCTCATTTTTACCTATTCCATCGTATCCTGATTTAATGACAGTATATCCTACGTAACATATGGGGCATATGCATCTGAGGATGCTTGTCAGTCGCCTCAGGAAAACAGACTTACTCTGTTTTTTGTGGGGTTTTTCGTGTGTGTTGTTGAATGCATGCCCTTTTATATTGGATGTCCATGCAAAGGATGGTATGCAGTATTTGGACAAGCCCGTTTACACTGCCAGGGCTACAAATCGTCTGCAAGACAAAGAAATTATTAATAAGATGTCGCAAGCGTTTAATAGCGAAATACACTGAACTGATGCTCTCAAAGTATCGTATTTAATAGCATCTCCATAGCTGCCTCGTTCTGTCTGAAATTGTCAATATATTGTTTTGAAATGTATTCTCTATGACAGTCAGTCTGTACATTTGTAATACTCTAGAGATTTCGAATACTTGTAACGTGAACACAGCTTTGTGACGATACTTTCGAAGAATCCGCTGCTTTCATTGTTGTCTTAACACAAAAGCTATAGCTTTATAAAACACCACCATGCAACGCAATGTTTCTTACTATAGTCGACAAATTCACAGCTGCAATCATATCCTTCAAACCTTATTCAAATCTAGATGTATTGTATTATTAGTATACTTAATCTACTTTAAGCACAAACACTGAGAAAAAAAGAACCTGTAATTATCATAGAAGCTTTGCCTATTGATTAGTGCGGTAAAAATGTATCTGCAATCAAACCACGCCTTTATATCTAATCAATATTCAACTGAATGTCATCACAGGCTTTACTGTTCACACTCAGGCATGATTTATGGATTAAAAAAGCCCTCATTTGCTATAAACATGTACATGCAATATGGAAATACAGTGTATATAGATAAGGATGGGTCGACGAATGATCAAACAGATAGATAAACAGACCAGGATTGAGAGGAAAGATGAGCAGATGTGATTCAGAAAAAGATCATAACAGAGGTGTTTTGGTGGGAGCTCTGAGCTTGCATCTGATCTTGTTTTAAAGTGAAAGGCCTTGTTCACACTGCACATTAATACGGTTTGGTTTCCAAATCCAGTTGTTTTGGACTGACTGTCTGCGCTGCAGTGTTTAAAGTGACTGGATCTATTTGTTAAGACACTGTAGCCAGTATCTAGTAAAGTGTATCTATATTGTTCTCTATGGTAATGACTTTAGCATTAGCATGATGCTAAGCTATTTTCTTTTATAATGGTGTATTTTATTCATCCAATGCATTAATTTACTTTGTAGCACATAATACATTCCACATACGTAGTTCACTACATGGGGGAAGAAAAAAAACTTTAAAATGGGTTAATGTTGTCTGTGATATTAGGCTATACACACGCTGCACCCTGAATTATGAAAAAAAAACATTGAAATCCAATCTGACTATTCATACCCTTGTGAAAAAAAAGTGTGCTTAATTGTATTAAATGTGTACTTCAAAACTAAAAAGTATATGTTTACACATCTGCACTTGCAGAAATGAAATCTGCGCTTATATTAATATCTGATTAATACTATTCATGTCTGCACTTGCATATATTATTTAGTGTAAGATAAATGAAATAAAAGACCACTTAAGTGTACTTAAAGTATACTATTATTACTGTGTTTAACATACTTAAATAGTTTTAAGAAGTGAACTTTGAAATAATGTCAAATGAAAATGTTACAATTGCTTAAATAATTGATTTAATAATATTTTGTCATGTTTTAAAGTACACTTATTTTAATGTGGTGTCTAACATAATAAAGCGCATGTAAAATTTGATTATAATTTTAACAGTAATATGTATTTAAAATGAATATATATTTAAATGTAATCAATTGCAACTTTATCGTTAGAAATGTTATTGCAAATATATGTAAAAGGTTTTAATGGAAATGTATAATATATATAGATATATCAGTTTATATAAATAAACTTTAAAATATATCAGTTTACCGTAAATGTAAAGTGAATATATATATATAATTAAGTGTGTATTGAAATATTTATTCCTACTCTCTTAAAAATAATGCGAAAGTGTGCTTATATTTATTGAAACATGATTATTGAAACATGTTTGCAACAATCAGATTTTAATCAACCAACTTATATTCCAGATGACCTTTGAATGTGATTTGGATCTATTTTGATCTATTACATGCTGAAAACTAGATTTTTTGCTGCCTGTGTGAACAAGGCCTGATGAAACTATGAATGGCAAACCTTTGACTGCTTGGAAAAGCATGTTATCTTTCTGTGTAGCAGCACACCTCTCTCCACCGTCTGTGGAGATGCTCTTGATGTCAGCAGGTTGACGGAGAATGAACTGTGCACATCAGCGGATGTTGATCTGCATGTGTCTTTGTGTATATGTGACATTGTCCCCACATTATCATCCAGGAGGCCTGATCTTTCTTTTCTTGTACAGACCTTTGTTTTCTAGGATAAAGACAAAAACTGAAAAAACTGAGCACAATAAAATAACAAAGAGAAGAACCAAGACTCGATACATTCTCTGGATGTGATAAATGTCATGCACTTTACAAGGACAACTGGACGCTATTGCTAAACCTAAAAGACAATCTTGGAAAGAGAACAAGAGATGTATCTTTTCCTTGCAAAAGATTATAACTGTAAAGAGATCTATCAATAATGATTGTGAGGATGAGTATATTATAAATCATTATAAGCGTACAATGCCTTGTGGTTATTTCTATATATGTCTTTTTCATTTTGGGAGGATGTTGGTTGATTCATTTATCAAACTATTAGTAGTTACTGGCAGATTCACTGATTTTAACACTGTGTCTTATTTTATTTTATTATTCACATGCTTAATGTCACCTAAAATATATATTTTTTAGATTTTTATTTTAATTCAATGTTACTTTTATACCGTATCTTACCTAATTGTCTTTATTTATTTATTATTTTTCACATGACTTAAAAAAGTGATTTTTTTATTATTATTCAGTGTTCACCTAATTACCATATTTAATTGTATAATTTAATTTCTATTTATTTATTTCTATTAAATGATTACCTAAAAATAATGAATCTTGATTTACTATAATGAATAGACAATTTTTTTTTTGATGTTGGTTTTAACCTTATTTTATTTTCACATGATCTAAAAATAGTGCATCTAGATTGTGTTTGAGATGCAATGTTGGATTTTACCTTCTCTACATAATTGCATTTTATTTTATTCACATGCTCAATGTCACAAATTAGCTTTTTAAATAATGACCTCACTATAATGAATCTAGATTGAGTATACATATATATATATATATAAATACACACACACACACACACACACACACACACATACACTATATTGGCAAAAGTATTGGGTCACTCCCTTCTAATGAAAGGCTTGACAACTTTTGTAATTTCAATGAGTACAAATCTTAATGTTTAAGCATATAATGATATTCAAAGGAATTGTGTGCTTCTAATTTTATAGCTACAGTTTAGAGAGGACCATTTTCTATTCTAACATGACAGTGCTAGTTATTATATAATTATTATTTTATTTTTGATTGTTTTTTAATGTTATTCAGCTAGTTGAAATGGTGTCTAAGGTGGAAATAGTATATGAGTTTCTAAGAAGTTTTTAAAAGCCAGTGCTCTTTGCTGTACACCAGGCCATTATACATCTTTCTGTTGCTATTGAACGCTAGTGACCAGAAAGATCCGTTCAAATGCATTGTGTTTTTCTCCTAAATGAAGCAAAATGCACATTATGTTGCACAGAGAAAGCAAAGTCATCTATTTATATTCCACTCCTTACGGGGAAAATGCATAACCTGTGGGAGAGCAAACATTCCCTTCCCGCGACAGGCAAATATCTCACCTTCCACCATCCCGTCTCTCCCATCTGTTCAGCTCAGCTGCTCCAAACCTGCCCAACATCATTACCACCCCACCACCACCGCCATAGGTGCTTATTTCCGCTGCAGATGCCTCTGTTCTCCTATTGTTTGTGAGGAGGGCCGACAAACCGTCTGAGATGAGATGGCATGCAGTAGACAGGAGTCCTGGCAGCTGATGACTATTGATCCAAAACACCACCTGAGGGAGAATCTAACTCTCTCTTTCTGAGCCAAATTTAAAACGCAGCAGTCATTACATCGTTACTAGAATATGTTAGTTATTTCAGTAATTTATATGAAGTGTCATGATGCTTTTACAGTGAGTATATTATTCTAAAGGATAATAAACATTACAAACTGTGCTAAAAGCCATTGTTACTCCACCAGGGTTACTATATCAGACATACATCACATACATTGACCTACAAATAGGCATATATAATATATGTATAATTAACTTGTGCATTCACCACATTTTAGGTGCAATCCATATGCTAATAAAGTACCAGCTAATTTACACTGCTTTGTCCAATTGAGACACCCCTGTTTCACCCCTGTTTGTTAACTACTTGCGTTTGGCCAGTGTAAGTAGGACATAGAGCTGCTGGGAAGAGTCTTCTGGGATCTGCAGCCTTACAGCTAGATGAATGCACAGCAGAGTCTGTGAGAGCTGGTATCTTGCTAATAGCAATTCATCATCTTGAGTTCCTCGATAGCTGAGCAAAGAAACCGGCTAGAACCTGCTTATACTAAGGATACCTAATTTGAATTGTCTGGTAATTATTTAAGCTTTGAAATATTTAAAAAGTTGTGTGAATAACTATTTTTAGGCATAGGCTGGTGAGCACTATTATTTTAACCGTGTTAATTGTGTGTCCACTATAGCGCAACAGTAGGGTTTCAAAAGTAAAATTAATTTGATCCATAGGGGAAATAATTTTTTAAGGGGTCATATGAAAGAACCTTATTTTGTGTATTTGGTGTAATGCAATGTGTTTAAGCGGGTTTAAGGCAAAAAAAAAACATCATTGTCCACATGCTGTACATTATTGTTGCTCTTCTATGCCCTGCCTTTTTTTTACAAAGCTCATTGTTCTGAGAAGCCAGGTGTGCTCTGATTGGCCAGCTATCCAGTGCGTTGTGATTGGCTGAATACCTCAAGCGTGAGACCGAAATGTTACACCTCTCAGCCTATTGTGATGCTGTGTTCCAGCACGACAACACAAAACAATAAAACCCATTATAAACGAGGCATTTGTTACATCCAGTGAGGACATAATTACTGATTATTATGACTTATAGGGGACGGCCGATCTAGCTGCTCTAGAGACCTCCAAAGAGGTAGCGACCCTCCCAGTACTGCTACGTTTCCAGGCAGAGACTGAGAGAATTTCTGTGTGTTTGACAGTGTTCTTTTTTAGGATTACTGATAAACTACTGCCGTTTGATTTGTTATCTATTTTAATTTTAGTCTATGTCTTTATAGGTATTTTCTTTAGTTTTAGTTTTAATAAATTTGAGTTATTTTAGTAACGTAACTTAAACATACTACAAGGAAATTAAATAACACACACATATATATATATATATATATATATATATATATATATGGGTGTTTGGCTTAGTGTCATGATAGAATAATGTTTATACTCATACCCTTTGTTTATTTAATATTTTGAATTGTTTTTAGCTTTATTTTTAGTTTTCATTTAAATGTTTCGTTTTTAAATGTTGTTGTATGCATTTGTCATTTTATTTAATTTCTTCATTTTCTTAAATGTGTGTATATATAGTATTTATAGAGTTTTAACTGATAGTTTACTTTTTCTTATTTGTAAGTCGCTTTGGATAAAAGCATCTGCTAAATGACTAAAAAGTAAAGTAAGTAAAGTAAAGTTCTAACGGGAAACCGCTGCACGCTGAAACACCAGCAGGGTTGGTAGAAGATCTCCTGAGGCCACTGAGGAGAGACGGGCACTGTTTAATGAGGTGTACACCGCTCTTCCCCAGAGGGGGGCCGTCCCTCAAAAGTCCTGGGCCATAGGCATCAAGACGTTTTAGCCAAAGATTATCCAGCAAAATGACAGTCTGCAGATCCACCTCCTGCTAGAAGCATTCGGACCGGGAGCGCCACTCTGACTTCAAAATTCCAGGGAGTACGAGAGGTGATGCTCCCTGAATGAGGAGCTGGAACACAGTGGGGGCTGCTCGCGCCCAGCAGACCCTGCTGACCACCTCAACCTCTTCTGAGGAAGAGAGGTAAACATTGTGTTCTCACTCAATAAATTATGCCAAGAGGCTTCTACCATATATATATATATATATATAATTGTATATATCTTCATATCTATACATATCTAAATACACTCACTGGCCACTTTATTAGGTACACCTTGCTAGTACCAGGTTGGACCCCCTTTTTCCTTCAGACCTGCCTTAATTCTTTGTGGCATAGATTTATCAAGGTGTTGGAAACGTTCCTCAGAGATTTTGGTCCATATTGACACAATAGCATCACGCAGTTGCTGCAGATTCGTTGGCTGCACATCCATGATGTGAATCTCCTGTTCCACCACATCCCAAAGGAGCTCTATTGGATTGAGATCTGGTGACTGTGGAGGCCAATTGAGTAAATTGAACTCATTGTCATGTTCAAGAAACCAGTCTGAGATGATTTGAGTTTTGTGACATGGTGCATTATCCTGCTGAAAGTAGCCATCAGAAGATGGGTACACTGTAGTCATAAAGGGATGGACATGGTCAGCAACAAAATTCAGGAAGGCTGTGGCATTTAAACGATGCTCAGTTGGTACTAAGGGGCCCAAAGTGTGCCAAGAAAATATCCCCCACACCACCACCAGCCTGAACCGTTGAGACAAGGCAGGATGGATCCATGTTTTCATGCTCTTTACGCCAAATTCTGACCCTAAAATCTGAATGTTGCAGCAGAAATCGAGACTCATCAGACCAGGAAACATTTTTCCAATCTTCTATTGTCCAATTTTGGTGAGCCTGTATGAATTGTAGCCTCTGTTTCCTGTTCTTAGCTGACAGGAGCGGCACCCGGTGTGGTCTTCTGCTGCTGTAGCCCACCTGCTTCAGGGTTCGACGTGTTGTGCATTCAGAGATGGTATTCTGCATACCTTGTTTGTAACGAGTGATTATTTGAGTTACTGTTGCCTTTCTATCATCTCTAACCAATCGGCCCATTCTCTTCTGACCTCTGACATCAACAAGACATTTTCGTCCACACAACTGCTGCTCACTGGAAATGTTCTCTTTGTCGGACCATTCCTCTATAAACCCTGTCAAATGGTTGTGCCTATGTTTGTCTTCACTCGTATAAGGAAAAATAAAGAGTGATAATGGACAGACAACACCAAATAAGACTGACACACACAGAGTGCTTGCTGAAAAACTGAAAGCTGACACCGTTTCCACTGCATGTGCTTTTATGCTTCCTGGTCTCTACGTCTCCCCGTCCGTGACGTCTCGCCCATCCATTGGTCTGATTACACACATTATTCAGAGCATGGTCACACTGAAGGCGTGACCAAAGCGTTTGACGCAGCTCGAGTTCCTCAAGAGGAACAAATGTGAGAACTATCAAGTCCATTGAAAAGTGGGTGGGTACAGTTGCACTATATTGCTATAAATATGCAAATTATCAGCATCTGAATTAGTTAAGTGCTTGACCAACAGAGTAGCTTACAAGCAGCACTGCTGGATATATTTTGGCCACAGAGGCGTCCTGCCCATTCAGAGTGAGGGGGCACATGCCCCCTCCGATTTTTGAGCCAAGTAGATTTTGAAAGCAGCTTCCAAAAGACAAAAAAATAACTAATAATATTTGTTATATTTGATACAATCACGTTGTATCTTTCATGATTAGAATGTTCAGTGCGTCAAATCACCAGCTGCTAAATTCAAATCTGCGTTCGCAGGCTGGCACTGAGCCAGAGACAGACACGTTTATCCAGCTCTGCGCATTATAACAATCACACACGATTCTGTTGAGCTTATTAATGCAATGACCAATCAGAGGTATTCAGTTGAGTCAGATGAGTTCAGGGCGCAGCTCACTGACTGAATTCTCTGGCAAATTTTCTCATCAGAAACAGAAGAAAGATATCCATTTCACAGTTCAATCAGCTTCAGAAAGTATATATGGGAGTTTTTGAGACAGAAGTATTTATTATGAAATGATAATGTTCTTTGATAATGTAAAGTACATGTCCTTTGCTGTGTTGCACTGAAAGTGTTATAATTAGTAACTTAAAAATTAAATTCACGTTAAATACAAAGTCAGTCATATAAAAATATTTTAAGGCATGACACATATGTGGTACAAAAGATGGATTTTATGCATAGTTAATTTGTCATTCTACAGGTATGTACCTGTGGGAGAGCAAACATTCCCTTCCCGCGACAGGCAAATATCTCACCTTCCACCATACCGTCTCTCCCATCTGTTCAGCTCAGCTGCTTCAAACCTGCCCAACACCATTACCACCCCACCGCCACCGCCATAGGTGCGTATTTCTGCTGCAGACACCACTGTTCTCCTATTGTTTGAGAGGAGGGCCGACAAACTATCTGAGATGAGATGGCATGCAGTAGACAGGAGTCCTGGCAGCTGATGGCTATTGATCCAAAACACCACCTGAGGGAGAATCTAACTCTCTCTCTTTCTGAGCCAAATTTAAAACGCAGCAGTCATCACATCATTACTAGAATATATTAGTTATTTCAGTCATTAATTTCGTAGAGAAGTGTTATGATGCTTTTACAATGAGTATATTATTTTAAAGGAAAATAAGCATTACAAACTGTGCTAAAAGCATTTTTTCCCCACCAGGGTAACTATATCAGACATACATCACATACATTGACCTACAAATAGGCCAATAATGAATATTTAACATGTCCATTCACCACATTTTAGGTGCAATCCGTATGCTAATACCAGCTAATTTACACTGCTTTGTCCAATTGAGATACCCCTGTTTCACCCGTTTGTTAACTTTCTTGCATTTGGCCAGTGTAAGTAGAACAAGGTGCTGCTGGGAAGAGTCTGCTGGATGAATGCACAACAGAGTCTGTGAGAGTAAGGTGATCTTGCTAATAGCAATTCATCATCTTGAGTTCCTCAATAACTGAGCAAAGAAACCGGCTAGAACCTGCTTATACTAAGGATAGCTAATTTGAATTGTCTGGTATTTAGTTAAGCTTTGAAATATTTAAAAAGTTGTATGAATAACAGTTTTTAGGCATAGGCTGGTGAGCACTATTGTTTTAACTGTGTTAATTGTGTGTCCACTATAGAGCAAAAGTATAGGGTTTCAAAAGTAAAATGAATGTTATCCATAGGGGAAATTATTTTTAAAGGGGTCATGTGAAAGAACATTATTTTGTCTATTTGGTGTAATACAATGTGTTTATGCGGTTTAAGTAAAAAAAAAAAAAGCCCACAGCTATCCAGTGCGTTGTGATTTGCTGAATACCTCAAGCGTGTGAATGAAATTATACACGTCTCAGCATATTGTGATGCCTGTCAGTATTGTGGACTATTTTGTGTGTTTTGCTCACCATGTGTTTCCTGTGACCCAGTTTTGGTTATGTCAGTCAGTTATGTTGATTTGTTAATTTGATTTCAGGTGTGTCTCATCGTATTCCCCAATTATCCTGTATTTAAAAGCTCCAGTCTTTCTGTTAGTGTCTGTCGGGCATAATTCATTGCGTGTGAGTGTCTCCAGCCGGTTCCTGTATGTATTATCTGGATTTGATTATATGAAATACTGTTGAACTTTATTCCTCACCTCCTCGCTCCTTCCAGCACAGAGTGTGACAATGCCGTGTCCTGGCACGATAACACAAAACAATAAAACCCATTATACACGAGGCATTTGTTGCATCCAGCGAGGACATAATTACTGATTATAATGACT
Source organism: Schizopygopsis pylzovi (assembly GCA_027422435.1). NCBI lineage: Eukaryota > Metazoa > Chordata > Actinopteri > Cypriniformes > Cyprinidae > Schizopygopsis > Schizopygopsis pylzovi. Next base: position 41,371,838 of record CM049816.1, read on the forward strand.
TCTAGTGTCTTTTTACACATTGCGTTGTATCGCGCTGCATAAACATTATGATGTCTGAATTTGTGATCAGAGAAATTAAAAACATCAAACACTGCTCTACACTGCTCAAAACTCACGTTTGAATAGTCAGTAGCAGAAACATGCTTACAGGCTGTGAGTCAGAAGCGCCAGCCTGTCCTTTCAAAGTTAGAATTGCCTCACTTTATAGAAACAGCCTTTGCGCACAGCTGGCATTGAAGGCTACTTTTCTATCGTTCAGGAAATAGTCCTCCGTAAAATGCGCGGCACACACTCTAATATTTGGGTTGAACTGTTCTGTAACAGTGTTGTAAATACAACTTAACCACTGATTTCTAGTTGTGCCCTCTTTTGGAAGCCCAAATAAATTAGTTTCGCTTTCACAATGAAACATATCGTCTCCAGGACATGGTGCTGGAGGCAGCAACATTACTACAGCGAGAATAATAGTTCCACCTTCTTTCATTGCGTAAACGTTTGGCCGGTGTTATGCAAATCTCCCCACATTGTGACGTAGGCAGGTGGGGGTGTGTTTGAATGAGCTGTTTTAGGGGGGCGTGGTCGAGTCTTAACTTTGATAAAGAATATCTCTGGTTTTGAGACTTAAGTCTTTGCAACTTCAGGGATCTTATCTATGCACAATCAGCTTGTAACACTCCAAAGAGAAAGGAAAACGTCTCAGGTTACGTATGTAACCATGGTTCCCCGACTGCGTCCAAAGAGCTCAAAGTCTTGGAATCAGAGAAAGATTCCTTTAAGGGGATATGGCCAAGCACTTAGTAACTAGGTCCTGGCCGATCACTCAGGGGCTACCACTTGCTCTGCATGAGCTTTCTGAGGGAACTGTCTCAACAGACCCTTTGGTAGCGTTACACCCTTTTTTTCTCCCTTTTTTTTTTGGACCCAAAATATTGGGGCAGAGGGAGTGGGGCCCAAGGCACAAACCGGGGCTTGACCAGCTCAAATAAGGGCCCGAAGCTACGTGCATAACCCTACCCTTATGGGATTTTAGAAAGAACGCATAACTTTCGATGTGAAAACTTACCACTGAGTGGATTTTAGAAAAGTGCCCAAAGTCTCGCGTGTGCACTTACCATAACATGGATTTTAGAAAGAACGTTCTATGGCCCTGGAGCGGAGAACTACTCATTCCTCGGAGTGAGAGGGAACTCAGACGCTCAGAAGGGAGCGGCATGCTCATAGATGACCCTCTATGGTGAGGGGAAGAATGCTAGCTCGACCAACAAGGCGAGCGACCTATCACAGAGCTCTGGGGGGCGGAGAAACTCGGACGCTCAGAAGGGCGCAGCATGCTCATAGGTGACCCTCTAGGTGAGGGGAGCAGTGCTAGTTCTACCGACAGCGAGCTCTGGAGACCGGAGAACTCATTTCTCAGAATGAGAGGGAACTCAGCTACCAATGAGGAGCTCTAGAGAGCGGAGAACTCATTCCTCAGAGAGAGAGGGGACTCAGATGCCCTGAAGGGAGCGGCATGCTCATAGGTGACCCTCTATGTTGAGGGGAGCAATGCTAGCTCGACCAACAAGGAGAGCGACCTATCACAGAGCTCTGGGGAGTGGAGAACTCAACTCTCAGAAGGAGACGAAAACTCAGATGCTCAGAAGGGAGCGGAATGCTAATAGGTGACCCTATTGGTGAGGGGAGCAATGCTGGCTCTACCAACAACGAGCTCTGGAGAGCGGAGAACTCATTCCTCCGAGTGAGGGAACTCAGATGCACAGAAGGGAGCGGAATGCTAATAGGTGACCCTATTGGTGAGGGGAGCAATGCTGGCTCTACCAACAACGAGCTCTGGAGAGCGGAGAACTCATTCCTCAGAATGAGAGGGAACTCAGATGCTCAGAAGGGAGCGGCATGCTCATGGGTGACCCTCTAGGTGAGGGGAGCAATGCTGGCTCTACCAACAATGAGCTCTGGAGAGCGGAAAACTCATTCTTCAGAATGAGGGGACATTCAGACGCTCCGAAGGGAGCGGCATACTCATAGGTAACACTCTTAAGGTGAGGGAAGTAATGCTGGCTCTACCCTTGCAGTGGTGACCAGAATAAATGAAGATCAAGGAGGTTCCCGCAGAAACCTCCGAGGAGACCTCATGTCCAGACGATCAGTAAGGCAGCTCGAAGGATATAAAACCTGCCTGAAATCATCATAGGTCCAGTCTGACTGCCTTAGGCTCCCACCTAACCTCGGTCCGGTGGGGTAGATGGTGGTTTGCAGGGGAATTAGGGACGGATGGTAGAACCCCGATCCCCCCCCCGAGGGAAGGGAGTAGATATTATTTTTTACTCTGTTCCAGACGAGAGCCTTTTTGAGAATGCTTCGTCTGGATCACCTCCCTCAGGTCTCGCCTCTTACCTCTCTTTGATCAGTACCTCCCTCTACACCTACCCACAGGTGGGGGAGGGGCACGAGTCGCGACACTAGCCTTCTGTGCCCGTCTCCGGTCCTCAGACCAGGACGGGCCAGTACCCCCGCTTTGTTCGGGCTCGGACCTGGACCTTTTTGGAATGAAGGTTTTGAAGGCCGCTGAGCGCGCCCTCGCCTCCCTAAATTTCTTGACCACCGTCTCGACGGAGGTACCGAAAAGCTGGGAGGGCAAGATTGGAGCGTCGAGAAGAAAGCCCTTCTCTTTCTTCTCGAGGTCTGTCAGATTCACCCACAAATGCCTTTCCGTTACCACCATGGCTGTCATAGGCCTGCCCATAGCAGTGGCAGCCTGCTTGGTGGCACGGAGGGCTAAATCTTTGGTGCGGTGCAGCTCAGCTACCTCATCAGGTGACAAGCCCTGACCGTTATCCAGGTCCTTCAGCAGATCCACCTGGTATGCCTGAAGCACGGCCATGGTGTGCAACGAGGTGACTGCCTGACCTGCTGCTGCGTACGCCCTGCCATTCAAGCGTGATGTAACCTGAAGGGGCATAGATGGCAAGGATGGAACCTTTAGAGAAGCTGTCTCCCCCATAGAGAGATAGCTAGCTAGCATCTCTTCTACAGGGGGCATCCTCTCATAGCCGTTTTCACGCATCCCTATAATGTTAACATAACTGGTATGCTGGAATCTGTGGATGCGAGAGGAAAACGGCTTTTTTCCATTCCTTCACGACCGCCGTACGGAGATCAGGAAGAAATGGAAGATTCACTTGAGCTGGAGTTTTATGGCCTGAAAGATATCGCTCATCGAGACGTCTCCGCGACGCCGCCATTTTGGTTCGCTCCCACGGCAAGTGAAGCCTCGCCATGGCACGTTCCATAACATCCAACAGCTCTTCGTACGCAGGGCAGGAGGTTTGAGAGAGTTCAGTCTCAACTTCCTCACTCTCAGACATCTCCTGCTCTTCCTGGGCATAACCCAGCAGAGCACTAGCCACTGGATCAGATGATGTCAGAGAGATTACATCATCGTAATCCAGCGGCTCGCCCTCATTCTTTGCTGACTCGTGCAAAAGGGAAAGCTCCCTCTCTAACTCATCAGCCAGATCCACCTGCGAACCCCATGATTTCATTCTCCTCCGTGCCTCGGCAACGGTGGGTCTTGAATCGCGGGAAGCAGACGGCTGACCCTCTTTTCTTGAAAAGAGGGACAGACGAGAGCGGAGCTTCCTCATAGAGAACCGCTCACAATGCATGCAAACCGCCCCCTCAAGGACATCGCGTGCGTGCTCCATGCCCAAACAAAAGACGCAACAGTCGTGTGTGTCATCGGGTGTCAAATAACGAGGACACGGATCCACACACTTCGTAAACGCCTTGCTAGTGCTTGCCATGATAATAAAAGGAAAACTGTATTCTTACCAGAATGCACGCTTCAAACTAAACAGTCAGTGAAGACGAAGAAGAGGATGATGTATTCTCCCTGCGGCCCTTATATTGTGGTCGCGCCGGAAGTGACGTCATGGGCTGTCGCCGGCCAACAGGTGGTGTTTTTACATATGTATGTTCAGACACGAGTCATGCTGAGGGTGTTCCCCATAGCGACCCCTTGGGGAACGCAGTTCGAAGTTCCCATGAAGGGGAACTTGAAATCGCATCATATGACCCCTTTAATGATAACATAGAAATCGTTTAAAACAAACCTACTGTGGTAATGTTATTAATTGATGTTATATGCTTCTGCCACCAACCAGCATGATTTCAATTTATGTTTAAAATAAGCATGTTAAGCAGAGGAATCACTGATGAAAAACTACATTACCTATGATTCTGCAAAACATCCACCAATCAGAGAATCGCTACTAGCAAATTACAGCAAATTAACTCTATAGTGCCCACTCCTATGAAGCTCTGTAAATAATGTACATAGTCAGTCTCCTTCACTAAACATATATAATGAATAGTTTTATTATTAATAGCACACTCATCTGCCACTTTAAATTATCTAGCTAGTTATAGCAGGATTGATTCCGATTGGCTGTCAATGTTTGTATCGTTCATCAGCTGAAAACAAAATCGTTCTGGAAGTGATTCCAACGGTATTGTTTATCTGTGCCTTTATCATTATAGCTGTGGTGTGGCCTCTGCTATTCTTTAATATTGAGATTTTTTTTAGAACTATATCTTTATTTTTATAGTTATAGTCCTTGGTGTGTTAAGGCTGTTAAGTATAAAGCCTGGTACTATTGCCTTTGTAATGTTGTGATTCACCTAGTGGCTGGTTGGGTTGGTTCATGACTTATAACTCTTTTTTACAAAGATTTTTTTTTGAATGCTTATGGGGGAAAACGTCTCAGGTTACCTATGTAACCCTAGTTCCTCGAGGGAACGAGACACTGCGTTGAACGCTTTTGGAACGCCTTCAAGGTGACCACGCTATGAATAACATGTGTAATCAGACAAATGGATTAGCGATATGCCATGGGCGGGGTGACGTAGAGACCAGGAAGCATAAAAGCACGTGCGGTGGAACTGGCATCAGCTTCTTTGCTTCATGAAGCAAATATAACCCGCATGATCTACATGTAATACGACTTTATTCTCATTATGGACCAGTAAGCTCAAAAAATTGGATTTGTCCACGGAGAGAGATCATGCAACTGCAGTGAGCACTCAAGGCACAGGATTTAAGGTAAACTCAGGAAAAGATTTGTATGTTCGCACTGTTGACAAAAGACAAAAACAAAAACAAATAAAAACTACCAAGTTGAAAGAAAATTTGAAATGTAGTAGTTGCTTCAATTCCCTTTTAAAATTGCACAACACTGAAAAAGTTTTGTGTTACCGTCACACAACATGGAAGAGTTGAACAAATCCAGGATCCAGATCAGAACAGGACAGATCACATTCAGCAAATGAACATCAGGGTGGCTCACAGCATGAAGGGGGAAAATAAACCTGGCCAAGGAAAATAATTTCCTTGTAGTTATACTGTATATACTGTACTGTGTATACTGTAGTTATAAAGGGATGGACATGGTCAGCAACAATTCTCAGGTAGGCTGTGGTGTTTAAACGATGCTCACTTGGTAATAAGGGGCCCAAAGTGTGCCAAGAAAATATACCCCACACCATTAAACCACCACCACCAGCCTGAACCGTTGAGACAAGGCAGGATTGATCCATGCTTTCAATTCTGACCCTACCATCTGAATGTCGGAGCAGAAATCGAGACTCATTAGACCAGGCAACGTGTTTCCAATCTTCTATTGTCCAATTTTGGTGAGCCTGTGCAAATTGTAGCCTACATTTCCTGTTCTTAGCTGACAATAGTGGCACCCGGTGTGGTTCAGCATCTGAATTAGTAAAGTGCTTGACCAATAGGGTAGCTTACAAGCAGCACTGCTGGATATATCTTGGCCACAGAGGCGTCATGCCCATTCAAAGTGAGGGGGCACGTGCCCCCTCAGATTTTTGAGCCAAGTTGATTTTGAAAGCAGCTTCCAAAAGACAAAATATTTGTTATATTTGATACAATCACGTTGTATCGTTCATGATTAGAATGTCAGTGCGTCAAATCACCAGCTGCTAAATTCAGATCTGGCTGGCTGGCGCTGAGCCAGAAACAGACACGTTTATACAGCTCTGGGCATTATAACCAATCACACACGATTATGTTGAGCTTATTAATGCAATGACCAATCAGAGGCATTCAGTTGAGTCAGATGAGTTCAGGGCGCGGCTCACTGACTGAATTCCCTGACAAATTCTCTCTTTAGAAACAACAAAGTACAGAAGAAAGATATCCATTTCACAATTTTTGAGACAGAAGTCTTGATTATGAAATTATAATGTTCTTTGATAATGTAAGGTACATGTCCTTTGCTGTGTTGCACTGAAAGTGTTATAATTGGTAACTTAATAATTTTTTTTAAAGTAAATTCACGTTAAATACAAAGTCAGTCATATAAAAAATATTTTAAGGCATGACACCCATATGTGGTTTCAAAAGATGGATTTTATGCCCAGTTAATGTGTCATTCTACAGAAATGCCCACTTTTGGTATGACAATGTCTTAAAATGTATTTATTTTACTAAAATTTAAAATTAGACCACATAATCAGATTACCTTTTGATTTTATGAATATACATACATTTTTTAAATCTTTATTTACCCATAAGGAAGGTCAGTTGACATCAGTCACAGTATAACACAATTGGCAATTTTCATGAAAATGCATTTTACAAAATGGCTTTTTCAAGGTATCAAACCACAGGTTGTCAGTCATGATATTCTCTCTAAATTAAGTAGCTTAAGCCATTTGTATTCTGTTTTTTACAATTCCCTAACAATAAAGCAGGTCATACCAGTGCGTTCAACTAAAAGCTTCATATGAAATGTAATTTATATTATATATTTGATAGTTATAAATACATTATTGTATTTTAAATGGTAGAAAAACCTGTTTTGGACCTCAAAATAAAGCACTTTTTCTCTACATGACTGTGGGGATGTCACGGAACAACCTGCATTCGAAGTCAGTCGAATCAACCACCTACACCCGCTCACAATCACCAGAGTACTAATCACGAACACCTGCAATCACTTACCACCACCATTCATAAGCTCACTCACCTCAGTCACTCACCAGCTGGTCTCAAGGTTGCATGGCTCACTACACTGGTCGATGTCCGCCTGTCTGCCCGTCCATCCTGGAACTCGTCCCTACCTGTGGAAACGCAAGTTTACTTACAGTGATACTGTACATCCTGCTTCCAGTGCACTCTTCATTATCTCTCTTATGTTGGAAGCCCTGCCTGAGTTACGTTGAATAAATTACCTTTTGATTCGCAACTACCTGTCTGTCTCCTTGACCAGTATGTGACAGAAGACCAGCTCCTAAATTAGAAGATTCGATGGACTCTCGGGATGCATCTTCACCCGAAGCCTTCACCGATCTCGTCCATACACTCCGGGAATCGCTCCTTCCACCTCCCATCACCGCTATGCCTCCAGCCAGTCCCATGGCTCGCCCCACAATCTTTTCCGGTGAGGCGGTCACCTGCAATGGGTTCTTGTTACAATGTTCCCTTTACTTCAAGGTTCAAGGTTCAAGGTTCTTTATTATTCGTCACATACACAATCATACAAGTATAATCAGTAGTGAAATGCAAGTAGAATTGAAGAAAAATACAGCATTTACATGAGGAAAGGGAGGAGAAAAAAATAATCCCCAGACTATGCTCCTTGGGGAGTACAGTGTGAGAACAGGAAAAACGCCTCAGCAACACAAAAGCACATACACGACATAGCCACAGGGGAAGTGAATCCGGCCCAGCAAGCAGCCATCTGATCCCGCAGCCACTGATCCGGCGCTGGTCAGACCCGCTTGACCAGGCCAGCGGATCGAAGCGAACAGAGGCGAATGGTCGGGGGGGGGGGGGGGGGGGGGGTGTAATGTCTGTAGGGTGGGGGAGGAACGCAAGAGTGTCTCACTGCATTGCACTCCCGGGGTTTATTCCAGCAACAGCCTTGCCAGGGCCACTGTAGGGGAGCCAGAAAAAGATAAGATTGTTTTGTCTTTGGGGCGAGTAGACATTCCAATTTTTGCAGGCTACTCTCTGTCCATTTTGACCATTTTGGTCTCCATTTTAATCAATTTCCCTTTGTAAAGCCGTGAACTTCTCCTTGGTAGAATCCATATTGCGATTATAGTTCAGTCTCAATGCTGACCGCTCTTCCCACAGCTTCAATCATACGGGCAGCCTTGTGGGGCTTTGGACAGCTGTTCCCGTTTTCTGAATTCTTCGATAACCCAGGGCAAAGCCTAATCCAATCAGCAAAATACCTGTTATCATGGTTCCGAATAGGTAGATATCAATGTCCTCCACGGAAAGAGCCGCCAGACACACGATTCACCACCTCTCCCACGCGCCATCGTATAGCCGGCTGCGAACGTTCCGTCAGGGCAGTCAGGTTCCCCGAAACCCAAGTTTCGATAGTGTCAATTGCATTAAGAGACCAGTTAATCCATAATATTTTAGTTTGGAGAGCAGTGCAGAGAGAGTCTCTCACGAGACAAGGGAGCAAAGCAGGGAAGATAAGGGTGAGGACGGGGAGAGAAAGCAACCGCCTCCGTTGAGAGCCAGAAGAGAGAGCCAGAAGAGATTTACTTCGAATTACAGTCCCATCAATTTACGACAGAATGGGCAAAAGTAGCATTCATCATTTCCTTACTGACTGGCAGAGCCTTGCAGTGGGCGGAGGCATTGTGGAGTTCACAGAGCCCGAGGATTAACTCGCTGGAGGACTTCGTTGAACATTTCAGAGAAGTATTCAGCCAGCCGACTACTGAAGTCTCAGTACATGATGAACTGTTCCAGTTACGGCAAGCCGATTCATCAATTCACAAATACACGCTTCATTTCTGCACCCTCGCCGCTGGCAGCGGCTGGAACGAGGTTGCCCTGCTTTCCACCAATCGCCGAGGCTTGAACCCCGCTTTGCGTCAACAGATGTCCATCTACGACGACTCCGTAGGGTTTGAGAGCTTCCTCCAGAAAGCGGCGCGTGTCTCTCAACGTCAAACCGCTTGCCATATGGATTCCATACCCATTGCTACCGCCTCACCCAGCCGCCCACTTCCCATACCAGAGCCCATGATCACAGATAGTTACCATCTGTCCGTCCCGGAGCGATCCCGTCGACTCACCCAAGGGCTCTGCCTCTACTGTGGATCCGCTGGGCACCAGCTCTGCACCTGTCCTATTCGTCCACCACGCCAGGCGGTGAGTACCATCCAAATTACTCCTGACGTTTCTAATATGCCTCTGGTGGATGCTCTCCTCAGGTATCAAGACCAGTCATACTCAGTCAGAATCCTTATGGACTCAGGAGCTGTGGGGAACTTCATCTCCTCCCGCACCCTCGCTGGATTCAAAATTCCTTGCTGGAAGAACGACACCACCTACCAAATCACCACGGTCCAAGGAAAACCACTGGGCAGAGGGCTGGTGTGTTCCACCACACCTGAGGTCAGTCTCCATATCGGATGCTTCCATGAAGAAAGGATCTCCCTACTAGTACTGGAGGAGGCGGTCTTGGATGTCATCCTGGGACGCCCCTGGCTCGCCAAACATCAACCTACCATAGATTGGAGATCAGGAGAGATACTCAAGTGGGATAGTGGGTGCAAGCAGAGATGCCTAAGGAACCTACCGGTCCCGGTCTCTAACAACGCCAGTCTCTCAATCTGTTCCACCACCATAGAAAGTCCAGAGACATGCAATAATGAAACGGGGCCAAGCTACCCAGAGGACATATCTACCCATTGTCGATCCCGGAGAGAACCGCCATGGAGGAGTACATAAAGGAGGCCTTAAATCAGGGGTTCATCTGTCCGTCCACCTCACCCGCAGCGTCAAGCTTCTTCTTCGTGGCCAAGAAGGATGGAGGTCTGTGGCCCTGCATAGATTACCGTGTTCTAAACGACCAGACGGTAAAGTTCGCCTATCCCCTTCCTCTGGTTCCCGCTGCCCTGGAGGAGCTCCGCGGGTCCTGTATCTTCAGCAAGCTAGATTTAAGGAGTGCCTATAATCTCATCCGCATCCGCAGAGGGGACGAATGGAAGACAGCCTTCGTGACACCCACCGGGCACTACGAGTACCGGGTTATGCCGTATGGGCTGTCCAACTCACCTTCCATCTTCCAGAATTTCATGCATGAAATCTTCAGAGACATGATCAACCGGTTCGTCCTCATCTATATAGATGACATACTCATATACTCACCCACCATAGAAGAGCACCGTCGCCACGTCACCCAAGTACTCCAACGCCTCCGTCAACACCACCTCTACCTAAAGACCGAGAAATGTGAGTTTCATAAGTCCCCAATCCACTTCCTGGGCTACATCGTTACCCCTGCCGGTGTACAAATGGACCAGAGGAAGGTGGAGGCGGTAAGGAATTGGCCACAACCCCCGACGATAAAGGATATGCAGAGATTCTTACCTCTCTCCTCCGGCAGAAGGCCAAGTCTCTCACCTGGACCGCAGAGGCTCATCGGGCCTTCACTCAGCTAAAATCTGCCTTCTGCACCGCCCCGGCTCTGTCACACCCAGACCCCAACATCCGTTTTGTGGTCGAGGTGGATGCAGCGACTTTGGGAGTGGGTGCAATTCTGTCCCAATGGAAGGGAGAACCCCCCGTGCTCCATCCGTGTGCGTACTTCTCAAATAAACTGTCCCCGGCAGAGCAAAACTACGACGTGGGTAACCGGGAGTTGCTGGCCATCAAGCTCGCTCTGGAGGAGTGGCGGCATTGGTTGGAGGGCGCTCAGCACCCCTTTGTAGTGATCACCGATCACAAGAACTTACAGTATCTCCAAGAAGCCAAGCGTCTCAACCCCAGGCAGGCCCGATGGGCCCTGCTCTTCTCCCGGTTCCGTTTCACGATCTCTTACCGTCCGGGGAGTAAGAACATTAAAGCTGACGCTCTCTCCCGCCTGCACCAACCTGATCCAACTCCAGAAGAACCAGAACCCATCCTGCCTCCTTCCATCTTCACGTCACCTGTTCTGTGGAAACTCGACGGCCAAATCCAAGCCGCCACTCTTATCGAACCTGCTCCGCCAGGAGGTCCAGAAGGGAAAAGATACGCACCCTCCAACTTACGCCTAACCCTTCTGGACTCGGTCCACACCTCTCCGGGATCGGGACACCCAGGCAGTCACCGAACCCTCTCACTTCTCCGGAACCGTTACTGGTGGCCCAACATGACACGTGATGTCACTCGCTATGTCAAGGGGTGTTCGATCTGTGCCATCTCCTCCACACCACGCCGTCTACCAGAGGGTAAACTGGTCCCTTTGCCCATTCCTCACCGACCCTGGTCCCACCTGGGAGTAGACTTTGCCACCGATCTCCCTCCTTCTAATGGTTTCACCACCATCCTGGTTGTCGTTGACCGATTCTCCAAATCCTGCAGATTAATTCCACTACGTGGATTGCCGTCAGCCCTAGAAACAGCTGAATCCCTCTTTCAACACATATTCAGGAACTTCGGTCTCCCAGAAGACATAGTCTCCGACAGGGGGCCCCAGTTCACCTCTAGGGTTTGGCGAGGCTTCCTCCGCCTCCTGGGAGTATCAGTAAGTTTATCCTCCGGGTACCATCCACAAACCAATGGCCAGACCGAATGGAAGATCCAAGAGATCGGGCGGTATCTCCGGGCATACTGTCACGAACATCAGGACAGCTGGAGCCAGTATTTGCCCTGGGCAGAGTACGCCCAGAATTCACTACGCCAGGAAACCACCGGACTCACCCCATTCCAATGTGTCCTGGGATACCAGCCACCATTGTTTCCCTGGACCGAGGAGTGATCGGAGGTCCCAGCTGTAGATCACTGGTTCCGTGATAGCGAGAGAGTATGGGACTCGGCCCATGTCCATCTTCAGCGGGCAGTTCGGAGACACAAGGCCAATTCAGACACTCGTCGGTCCACAAATCCCATCTATCAACCCGGGGACCGTGTCTGGTTATCCACCCGGGACATTCGTCTCCGACTGCCCTGCAAAAAGCTGAGTCCCCGTTACATAGGTCCTTTCCGGGTGATGCGACGCATCAATGAGGTCACTTACCGGCTCCATTTACATAGCTTCTTATTTTTGTTGAGATAGGACGACTTGCAGTTAAACCCAACATGTAACTATCCTGTATCTATAAATATAATGAATCTTTCATTTTAGTTATCCAGATACAGAACAAAGGATCAGACATATAATATGATTAGCATAATATGTCCTGACTTATATATTAGAAGCATGTTCCATGAATATTTAACTTAATTTAAATCACTGGATACAAATTTTGTCATGTATTTATGAAAAAAGCTCCAAGATTATGTATTTATTTATTTAATTATTTGTAGGTTCTGTAAGGCCCTTAATGTTTCTATTCTAAACACTGACACTGAAGAAAGAGCACTGATGAAACTGATAAAGCTGTAACAAACTAATATTTTGCTGTTAAAACAATTCAAATATATAATGTTCAACTCACTGACTGTTTGATTGCTGCAATTTTTTTTTTTTTTTTTTTTTTTTTAACCAGCTGAAGATGGGACATGTGTGTTTTCCCTTTTTCATATTTCTTATTGTCACATGACCTAAAAATAGTTAATCTAGATGTATGTAAGATTTTTTTTTTATTCAATGTTAGATTTATAACCTTCTCTTACCTTATTTTATTATTTTTCACATGCTCCGTGTCACTATTATTAATCTAGATTCAGGCTATGTTTTATCGATTGTGGTTACCTTATTTCATTTGATGTTTTATTTAATTACATTTTATAGTAAAATGTGTACTGTTTACTGTTTTAAACACACTGTTTTAAAAGATGTATTTAATTTCTTCCACTGAATAAAACATAAAAAGGTAATTGTGACTTTTTCAGAATTCTAACCCGAGTCTTTTTTGCCCCCTCGGGATTGGACTTTAAAACTCAAGAAACAAAGTTAAGAATTGCAAGATATACAGTATAAACTCATAATTTCTCAGGTATATCAAGCAACTGCAATATATAAAATCAGAATTGTGCAATAAAAAGCAGCATTTTTATTTTATTTTTAGTGGTGGAAACAAGCTTCCAAACTTTCCTCAACAAGGCTGCATTTATTAACTATGTATATATGCTTTTATAAAAAAAGAAAACTTGAAAACACAAGTTTGGAGAGAAAAAGCAGACAGCAGAGCAAAGTAGAGAGTGCTTCAGCAAGAGTGGAAATTAAAATAGTCATTGACTGCTAATAGTCACTCAGCATATCATCATGCACTTCAGCTCTATCTGAGAGCTCAGTGAGGAGAGAAATGCCGAACACACCTCTTAATGGATCGAATCAGACATGATGGATCGTGTTGCTCCTTTGTGAAGTCTGCATTGAGAAGATAGGCACACTATCAATATCCTTTCAAACTAACACCGAGGCTGTGAAAGGTGGAGGGGAGGAATACGAGTCATTTCAGAAAAAAATGCAATGTCATACAGGTTTGTTTTGTTAAGTTGTGAGCTTTCCAATTTTTTTATCAGCATACATGAGAAAGCTGGCAAAGACAGGAAGAATGAGAGAGAAAAATAGAGAGCAAGTCATCATAGAAGAGAGTATGCTGCTGTAAAATATTCATGGGCTAGGATATTTTAAGAGCCCTTCTGTCTGCTGGGATGAGATGAGAATACATGAAATGACTTAGTGCCGTCATATTCTCTGTCACAGACTGTAAATCAAGACCTCCTCCTCCTGAAATCAGCCAGATCAAACATGTGTTGTGAATTTGTGTGTTTTTCAGTTTGAACTCTGCTGATGCTGAGTGACATTTCAGCAGGCCTCAACTCCTGCAACCAGTAGGCCAGAATATTCAATTCAACGTGCTGTTATACATTTTCATTTTTTAAAAGGCTATATATAAAACAGCATGGAAACTATATGGATGTTTCACATTTATTTCTCATTGTGTTCTCTTACAATAATTGATATATATATATATATATATATATATATATATATATATATATATATAAAAAATAATATTTGGTAACACTTTACTTGAATCCTTCTTGAATCACACACACACACACACACACACACACACACACACACACTCATGTTTACTTAGCTATCTAAATGGGGACTCTCCATAGGCATAATGGTTTTTATACTGTACAAACTGTATATTCTATCCCCTTACACTGCCCCTATCCCTAAACCTAACCATCACAGGAGACTTTTTACATTTTTACAATTTCTAAAAAACTTTGTTTAGTTTATTTTTAAACCTGTTTTACAAATGAGGACGTCCCCAAATGGAGGTTTTTGGAGAATTTGTCAGGTTTACCTCACTTTTGGGTACAAATTTGTCCCCAAAATATGGTTAAGTAGGTACACACACACACACACACACACACACACACACACACACACACACACACACACACACACACACACACACACACACACACACAGACAGACACACACACACACACACACACACACACACACACACACACACACACAGACACACAGACAGACAGACACACACACACACACACACACACACACACACACACACACACACACACACACACACACACGTTTTGTTTCTGTGAATTTTGGGGACATTCCATAGGCTTCTATTACTTGTATACTGATCGAATGATATATTTTTTTATCCCCTAAACCTACCACTTAGAGAAAACCTGTTTTCGTTGTTACACTTTCAGATAAATGTCAATGTAAAAAATCAAGAAAAAAAATATTTTAAATTTAAATGCAAAGTAATTATTTGGTCAACAATAATCAGTGATATAATATTAAAACATTAAAAACAACCTGCAACAAACTTAAACGCCCTCGGCCCTCACCTATGAGAAATATATAACAAATTTATGAGAAATACATTCTGACAGGGTCCACAAAAAAATAATAACTCAAGAGCAGGTCTAAACCTCCTCCCATCAGTCTAACAGATTTATATTATTATTTGTATTATTAATAAGTCAGACTTATTGATCCTCTTGTGTAAAATGCGGTCTTAAACCAACATTTCATCTTAACATGTCGCTTTGAAAAATATAAAAGCGGCATGCCATTAATAATCATAAAATTAATGTCGCTAGTCTTTGTATAGTAGTGCTGCGCTCAGTGAAATACTGTACACGTCAAATGCAGGAATTCATAATCAGGCTTTTGATTGATGACAGCAGTATTTTCAGATGCTGTATCTCTCAGCGGCCGGCAGGGGGCGTGTTGTCCATACAGGAAGCAGTATTCATGAAAACAGAGAACCTGAGACTGACCTTGCGTCCCAATGTGCATACTATCCAACCTATCTGTCCTAAATAGTATTGCAAGTTACTAATATCACATAGACTTTAGGATGGATAGTATGCACATTGGGACGCAGACCATGTCAAAAATAAAAAAAAAGGAATACATCATCGGTGTTTAGATTTATTCACGTTTATATATATATATATATATAAAGTGGAAAACAAGTCATTGACTAATTGATTGATTGATTGAGATTGTTTATCAGGGTAGGTTTAGTATTATTATTAATACAATTTACATTGACAGATTTTCAGTTATTGCTGGATAAATTACTGTTCGTTTAGATTGAAATTTTAGCATAGCTCTGCAATAAAAGCTTTTTTTGCAATTATGAAGCAAACAAATAAAACAATTATGAAAAATTGTGAAGAAATATTTTGGGCAACACATATTGTAATTTATACATTTATAGCAATTAAAACATTGTGACAACGTGCCCCAATATGGTGTGACTCAAGACCTTGTTTGTAGTTGCCCACATATAGAGTATTGCATGCTTACATTGACTTGGTAATAGTACGGTATAAGTTGAGACGTTTAGTGTGACAGCAGCACATCTGTCAGTGTTTGATCTGCCCTGCCCCCCATCACCCTTTAGTCCAGCTTACAGATCAAACTCACCACACGCTAACTAACCACTGTTCTGCTGGGAGTCAGGATGACAGCAAACTCCACCAACAATGCTGGAAAGCCCGTTTACATGCTATTGACCGGTTGTCGTTTACTTAGTGTTCATTTTCACTTTTTCCATCATTTCTTGGCGAATGTGAAGAGTCGTCCAGTGTTTACGTCCGTCTCGAGCTCTGTAGCACAGGCGCGCGCTCTCAGCGACACATCACACAGTCAGCCACAGGTAATGACAGCATAACACCTGAACAAAACTAATTCAACACACATTTCAGTTCTGTATGAATGTGTCGCAGATGTGTGTAGTAGCCTACTTCACTGTAGGCTACTTCGGGTTTTTATTGTTTAAGTATTTACATTTTTTAACCCAAAATGTCTAATGTTATTTTACATTTTATCTTGGTTGTAACTAGGCGGTGTTGCAGTTTTAGAAACCACATCAAAAAAAAAATAATAATAATAATAATTAACCAAAATAAAATATTTTAGAAACGCTGCAGAAATATCAACTTGTGGTTTCTACAAGTAATCAAAAACGTTAATATCGTGTGTTTACTATGAAAACAACACCTGATCAAAAAAATCTACTTTTGTAATACGTTTTATTTAGGTGTCAAAATAATTAACTTTTAATAAAAACATGTCAGTATACCAACCGGGCTATATATGACACACTCTATTTAACTTTATGCACAATTATGCAGAATTTTAATTTAAGTAGGTAGCTACTGTGTATGTTCAAAATAGTGTATGAAGACCAGTTGACCTGATTAAAAATGTAATAGTTTCTGACATGTTGTGTAAAAACATATTTATAACATGAAAAAGGACATCTGTCATAATACATTTGTCAGATAAAAATGTTAGGCCTATAACTTGTGTTTGCCTGGTTCCCACCACCATGCTGAATTGTACGGAAAATGTAAAAGCTTCTCTTTTTCCATAAAACAGATGATCACTAGCTGTCAAAACTTTTGGTTATTTTAAATATAATAATAACACACACATGTTAAACTTCAACTGATATCTCTACCACACAGTTGACCTTACTTTGATGGAGATGAGAGAGCAATCTCCTCTGTGTCTGCTGTTGCTATGGAGGGATGGGAATTTACAGTTTTCAAGTGACAGCAGCAGTTTACAAACTTCAGTCAGTCACACAGACGGGAGATTGGTGCTGGTCAGTCATCAGATAATAGGGTCAAAAAAGCAATCGAGGAAGTAAGGATTAAACCATAACATTGTTGTGAACAGGGTAGAGGTTAAAGAATAGAAATACAGCAAAATATATGATAAATGCAAAAATGTTATTTACCATAATTATCCAAAAGTAATGAGTGATCGTACAGTTGACATGTCTGTAAAGGACATCATGTGGCATATATATATATTTATTTATCTTTGTGGACCCTGAAGGTTATGAATTGTATCCAAGACACTCATAAAGTTAAAGGAATGTTAATTATAGGAAAATAACTCATGAAATAGTTATCTATTATTAGTAATTTAAATCAAGATTTAACAGCCCAACCACACTGTAGAGTTTTATATAAAACATAATTGTAAAAAAAAAGTGCTTGGCTATTTAATATATGTATACTAAGAAGAACTTTAATTTAAATAGTTTTTTCATTTGCTCCTTTTAGGGGTGAAAGTTCAAGGGCTAAATACATACATAATTGCATGGCATTGCTGAATTCAAATATGAACTTTGAGACAAATATTACGTAAAACTGCCACAAAAAAAAGATAAACTAGTGCATGATTAAGGGTGGATGTCTACAATACTTAAAGGGATCATATGATCCGATTTCAAGTATTGCTTTTTCTTTGGAGAGTTACAAGCTGTTCGTGTATATATAAGATCCCTGAAGTTGCAAAGACTGAAGTCTCAAAACCAGAGATATTCTATATCAAATTTAAGACTCTGCCACGCCCTCTGAAAACGGCCCATTTAAACACGCCCCCACATGTCTCACAGTGTGGGAAGATTTGCATAACACCGCCCACCAATTTTGCTGTAGTAATGTTGCTGCCATGTCCTGGAGACACTGTGTTTCGTTTGTGAAAGCTTCCAAAAGAGGACACAACTAGAAATCAGTAGTTAAGTTGTATTTACAACACTGTTCCAGAACAGTTCAACCCAACTATTAGAGAGTGTGCAGCGCATTTTACTGAGACCTGTTTCCTGAACCACAGCCTGATAGCTGTGCTCAAAGACTGTTTCTATAAAGTGGGACATTTCCAACTTTGCATGGACAGTCTGACACTTCTGACTCACAAGTAAGTACGTTTTCTTATTTAAAGAATTTGAGTTTTGAGCAGTCTAGATTAGTGTTTGTCTGGTGTTTCTATGATCACAAATGTAGACATGGTAATGTTTATTCGGTGTGATGCAACGCAATGTGTAAAATGACAGTATAAGTCATTAAAATCAAGGCAAGGCAAGTTTATTTATATAGCACATTGGTAATTCAAAGTGCTTTACATAAAAGGAAGTGAATATAGACATTAAAAAATAATAATACAAACAAGAAATAAAAAATTAAAACAACAATAAAAACTAAATTATATAAAAATAGAAATTAAATGAATTTAAAACAGTTAAGGAGAGAATATGATTATACATAGTGCAATCAGTTCAGACGTAGCACAGCGCTCATTCAACAAATGCACAGCTAAACAGACGAGTTTTGAGTCTGGATTTAAATGTGGCTAATGTTTTAGCACATCTGATCTCTTCTGGAAGCTAATTCCAAATTTGGGCGGTAAAATAGCTAAAAGCAGACTCCCCTTGTTTTGTGTGAACCCTTGGTATTTCTAACTGACTCGATCCCACTGATCTGAGTGTTCAGTGAGCATATCTGCAATGTATTTAGGTCCTAGGCCATTGAGTGATTTATAAACGAGTAAAAGTGCTTTAAAATCAATCCTAAACGTAACTGGAAGCCAGTGTAAGGACCTGAGGTCTGGTGTGATATGCTCAGATGTTCTGGTTCTAGTCAGAATCCTGGCAGCAGCGTTCTGGATGAGCTGCAGCGGTCTAACGGTCTTATTTGGGAGGAGACCATAATAATAATCCACCCTGCTGGTGATAAAGGTATGAACAAGTTTCTCCAAATCTTGACTGGAAACAAAACTTCTAATTCTCGCAATGTTTTTGAGATTATAGTATGCCGATTTAGTTACTGCTTTGACATGACTACTAAAACTAAGCTCTGTCTCCAGAATCCCCCCAAGATTATTTACTTGATTTTTTGTTGTTTGACTGCTAGAGTCAAGGTATGCATTCACCTTGAGAACTTCATCAGTTATTATGTCCTCACTGGATGCAAGAAATGCCTCTTTATAATGGGTTTTATTGTTTTTGTGTCGTCGTGCCGGGACACAGCATCACAATACAGGAAGGGCCGTAACATTTCCGTCACACGCTTGAGGTATTCGGCCAATCACAACACACTGAATAGCTGGCCAATCAGAGCATGCCTCACTTCTCAGAACGATGAGCTTTGTAATGCCAATCACTCGCCCTCCCTCTTAATTATTTCTTCCGTGCAGTGCAGTAAGCCCTTCGTTATTATGTCCAAGGGCTAAAAATGGAAACTCAAGTTAACATGTTTTTCAAGAAAAGAAAAAAAAACAGCATTTATGATACAGTATATTATGGTTAATCAGGCTTAATTACTGATTTTCTGACCTTGTACACGTGTTGATGAGCTTGAAGTGGTAGTGGAGAAGTAACATCTGTGTGGTCGGTCTCAGCTCTTATCTAATAGTTTGTTGGGGCTTGTTTGCAGATGTGATTGAGCAGCTAAATCAAGCCAGAACAGCTGCCGCACGAGGGCTGAGCGTGACTCCACCAGCGCTCACAGGCCACACAGACACCAGACGCTCACAGATCAAGCTGTGTCAATCAGTACTGTGTCAGAGACTCAAATGAGTGGGCAAAGTCACTTTGGGCTTTGGTTTTTAAGAGCTCAGTGAGGTTATATTATGGTTCAATCTGGAATGATTTACTCTACATACCCAGCTAACAGGGAACATTCTCACAACTTTCACGTTTCACTTTTTTCAAATGTATAAATGTTAGAACAAAAAAGTCGAGCCACTACAGGCAAAAATACTGTTTTTGCGCCTGTAAATTTTGAGATTTTAGACTTTTTGATACAATATTTTTAAGACTAATGGAAGGAAAACATCTACTATACACTTGTATAGCACTTTATCTATTTGCATCTGCACTGAGCCAAAAATCTCCTCTTGAACAGCACTCACATAAACCAAATTTTACAGTTTTATAGCAATAAGGTACATCTCAAAAGAGTGCTCAACACTTATTGGCACAGCTCTTAAAGGAACACAGTTGAGTTTTACCGTATTTTTTTTATCAATTCAGCCAATATCCGTGTATGGCGGTAGCACTTTTAGTTTAGCTTAGCATAGATAATTGAATCGGATTAGACCATTAGCATCTTGCTCAAAAATGACCAACGAGTTTTGATATTTTTCCTGTTTAAGGAAACAGGAAAAATTACTCTTCTGTAGTTACATCATATACTAAGTAGTATATGAAGTATGAACTATGAAGTAAAATTCCTACTCTTCTGTAGTTACATCATATACTAAGACCGATGGAAAATAAAGAGTTGCGATTTTCTAGTAACTATACTCTCGTTCCGGCGTAATAATCAAGGAACTTTGCTGCCGTACCATGAATGCAGCAGGCGCAATGATATACACCCAGGCACCCAGCTATATCATAGCTAGTTACCTAGCTGGGGACTACCTTCAGGCGCTGCATAATATCATTGTGCCTGCTGCACCCATGGTATGGCAGCAAAATTCCTTGATTATTATGCCGGAATGAGAGTTTAGATTTTTTTTTTATGATGTTATTTGTATTTGATGAACATTCTAAGAAACTATTTGTGTAACCTTTTAAACAATTTATTATGACAAAAAAAAATAATATTACAATTATAATCACAACAAGAATGAATAAGAATGAGAATGAGCTTTATTGGCCAGGTATGTTTACACATACGAGGAATTTGTTATTGTGACAGAAGCTCTACGGTGCAACAGACTGACAAAAACAGGACAGGACACAGATAATAAAGAATAATATATAAATATACAAATAGGCAATGTACAAAAAAACAAAAACACAGTATGTTGTATAGACAATTATGTGTGTGCAGGTCTGATATGTGCAAATTTGAAATGAAAAATAAGTATGTGTGATGAATAAGTAATGTAAAATAGTGTTGTGTGTTCCATGTTTAATTTCAAGTGTTCATGAGATGGATTGCATGAGGGAAGAAACTGTTTCTGTGTCTGGTCGTTCTGATGCTCTGTAACGTCGACCAGACGGTAATAGTTCAAAGAGGGAGTGTGCTGGATGTGAGGGGTCCAGAGTGATTTTGCCAGCCCTTTTGTTAACTCTGGATGGGTACAGTTCTTGGAGAGTGGGGAGGGTTGTACCAATGATTCATTTGCTCAGCAGTCCGGACAACCCTCCGTAGTCTTCTGAGGTCAGATTGGTAACTGAGCTAAACCAGACAGATATTGACGTACAGAGGATTCAAGGTTCAAGGTTTCAAGGTTTCTTTATTTGTCACATGATAAATTATACAGGGTATAATCAAAAGTGAAATGTAGGTCAAATCAGGTCCGCTCAGTGGACAGTGCAAAGAATAAAAAAAAAAAAAAAAAAAAAAAAAAAAAATTATATAAGAGTAACACCACACAAGAGCATATAATATATATATATGTAAAAAAAGACCTAAAAAGTAAAATGTGCAATAGAATAAAGAAAAGTGCAAAACAGTAAAACAGTAAGATGTGCAAAACAAATAGGATGTGCAAAAACAGTATATGGGACTTAATAAATATTAGTATAAACAGGAGGGATGAGAGGGATGTGAAACGGGTTGTACTGGGTATGCACACATAGCGGCAATACGGATGATGAGAATATGAATGTTTTTGTTATTTTTTTTTACAGATAATAATGAGTCTTGTGAAAGTTTATGGAACAGAGTTTGTGTTAAGGAGCCTGATGGCCTGAGGGAAGAAGCTCTTCCTCAGTCTCTCAGTTTTTGCCATCATGCTCCTGAAGCGCTTGCCAGATGGCAGTAAACAGAAAAGATGGTTACCGGGGTGATTTGAGTCTTTGATGATTTTAGCAGCTCTGCTTTTACAGCGTTTGAGGTAGATGCCCTGCAGAGAGGGGAGAGCAGACCCTGAGATGCGCTCAGCTAAGCGCACGACTCTCTGTAGAGCTTTGCAGTCCTGATTTGTGGCGTTACTATACCACACTGAGATGCACTGAGTCAGAACACTTTCTATGGCCCCTGAGTAGAAAGTTTTCAGGATAGCTGGTGAGACCCTGAATTTCCTCAGCTGTCGCAGATGGTACAGCCTTTGCCTGGCTTTCTTCACCTGTGTTTGGATGTGTGTAGTCCAAGATAGGTCCTCGGAGATGTTTACACCGAGGTACTTGAAATTGGATGGATCCAATGATGGCCGAGGTACTTGAAATTGGATGGATCCAATGATGGCCATGAAGAACTGTGTCAGCATCTACTGTGGCAGGTTGAACTTCCTCAGCTGGCGAAGGAAGTACAGCCTCTTCTGGACCTTTTTCACAATGGAGTCAATGTGATTGTCCCACTTCAGGTACTGAGAACCTGTGGTGCCCAGGAATCTGAATGACTCCACTGCAGTCACAGTGCTATTCATGATGGTAAATGGGGGGTTCTCCTGAAGTCCACGATCATCTCCACAGTTTTGAGCATTTTAAGCTCCAGGTTGTTAAGACTGCACCAGAGAGCCAGCTCCTTAACCTCCTGTCTGTAAGCAGACTCGTCACCATCCTGAATCAGGGCGATCAGTGTGGTGCCGTCTGCAAACTTCAGGAGCTTGACGGAGGGGTCTTTAGATGTACAGTCGTTGGTGTAGAGAGAGAAGAGCAGTGGGGAGAGAACACAGCCCTGGGGAGCTCCAGTGCTGATGGTGCGGGTGTTGGATGAGAATTGTCCCAGACTAGCTGCTGTCTGCCTGGGGGTCGGGAAGCTGGTGATCCACTGACAGATGGAGGTGGGGACGGAGAGCTGTGTCAGTTTATTCTGAAGGGTGATGGTGTTAAATTATTGGACATTTTAACATTTTAGAAACATTTCAAAACAATGTTACCACAATGGTTTTATATTCTAAAATTGTTACCCTGGTAGAAGCCAAATCATCTTACAGCTTTAAATGTACAGTTTTAACACAGGTCAGCTAGTGCTATGTTAGTAGACTAAACTGATAGCTTGCTGTCTGAAAACCAAAATAAATGTTGGGTATGTTGGTTGATTTTTTTTATTATGTAATATACACCTTATTTTTTCACAGAAGTTAGATATTTTCTGTGAGTTTGCAAGACTTCATATTTTCATGATATATTTTCATGATTAAAAACAAAAACAAAAAAGTGATTTTAGGTAATTTCTGATCAGGCACATACCCATAAAAAACAATTGCGTTGGGGTCCAAGTACCTTTCAAGGCCAGTCAGTTCAATTGGTTGCCATCATGTGTATGTACTCAGGGCAGCTATTTCCACATGTGAATATGCTTCAGTCCAAATGAAAGAGAAAATTCTGAAATCTAAAATCTTTTTTTTTTTTTAAGCTGCCAAACTTCCAGTTCATTTGTTCAAAGATTAAGTGCAAGTTCCCTGACACCAACCCTGGCTGTTTCTATTATATTTTTATAGTAGCTATCATGGCCATAGCTATTGTAAATGCTATTTGCATTAAATTCAACACAGAGTTAGTATATGAAAAGTGGACTACCAATTGTATATTCATCTTTGTTTTTGTGTAGAACTTCACTGTTTTCAGTTGTGTTGTTGAATATTTTATATAATTAGTCTTATTAGTTTAGTTGTCACTTTTTTGGTCATATGCCACCTGTCCTCTGACTCTTGAGCAGGACTGCAGTATTTGAGTAGTTTAGGATACTTGCCATGTTTGCAAACTAAGCCATATGGCTGCTGATGGCCAGTAGATTTATCTCCGTATGATACTCTGATACTCTGAGGCTGGTAATTTGGAACTCTGACATCTCTAGGTTTTTAGGGCTTCCTCGTCTCCGCAAATCTCAGACACGCTGCCAAAGAGAATCCCCATGCACCATGGGCCAAAGCACAAACACACTGCATGCCAAAGAGGGATAGGGAAGCATAATTTCCTCTCATAGCCATATTTATACATGCAAAGTCCCTGAGTATTAAAACAGAAATTCAGTTAAAAACAACTGAGAATCTTCTCCAGGGCACAAACTGTGTTCACAGACTGTTCCAGTTATAGATATATATACAAAATTACTTCAGCAGTCTCTGTGGAACAGCTTATATTTCATTTGCATTCTTCAGGAAGTAAAAATTAGAGTTGAGCCGGATACTCGGCTGAAACGAGTATCCGGTACGGATAAAGCACTTTTGCCGAGTACGAGTATCATACGAGTAATACGAGTCAATATCTGTGCTCGGATTTAATAAACATTCTCATTGGGTAGCTGACTGTGTCTGCGTTCTGTGATAGGCTAGTCAAAGCGCCCTCCCCTACACACATACAGATTTAGGGCCCGTTCACATATCGCGCCTAAAAACGCGTGGAAAACGCTAGGCGCGCTGCTTTCTCCTTTTTTCCAAAGCGTTCGGGCGGTTGCACTCCGGAGGCATTTGTCGTTGCTAAGCAACCATCAGCTGCGCTCTGGCTGCGACCCGTGGTGCGCTTGCGGCATTCTGAAAAGTTGAGATGTTTTTATCTCGATGCGGCGCGGACGCGCCTGGAAAAAACGAGCGCGTCGCACCGCGACCGCGTCGCTTCCATTATGAGCGCGCATACCGCGCGTCTACATTTGAAATAACGAACTTGAGCGCGCAAAAGACGCGATATGTGAGCGGCCCCTTATTGTGTTGCTGTGTCCCGCTCTGCTCACTCACACACAGAACACTGAGAAGTCACTCAGGTTCGCGGGTTTTTTCCGTTAACGTTTAGGGTTTCTTCAGCTTCAGGTTTGTTTTTTACTTTGGTTTGTAGTACTTACTTATTAACCAGTAGAGTTTTGGTAAACGTGGGGTTTGTTCAGACGTGGTGCTTGGTAGAATGCGACTCGCCTCTCTGCCTGTCGGAGATTTTTTTTCTTTTTTAAACCGTCAGCTGGCTCTAACCAGTTTTTTTTTACTTCACGCACTGAGTGTCTGACACTTTCTTGCTGTATTTCATAAAAAAAGGAAGTAGTGGTATAAAACTATATTACAAATTAATTAGCTACACATACACACACACACATACCTGGTGTGGAAATAAAAAAAAAATATCACTGATCATAAAAAAATTAAAAGTTAAAAAAAGAAAGTTATGTTGAGATGAAAACTCTTGTTCATTACATTTTACTTCATAATTGCAACCGCATGTGTTGTATTCATTGTTGCAAAACTTGTTCTGTATATAGTTCGTTTGTTATCGTGATCAAAACCATTGATCTGAAGCTCAATGCTGATGCTGTCATGTAAATAGTTTTCTAATCAGCAATAAATATAACAATTTCTGATCAACCCATATCAATTGCATGCTTAAAATAACATACCGGTTAAAGCCCCGCCCATTTCAAGACAACCCGACCCACTTCCAGGTTAAATCCCGCCCACTTCCGGGTTAGGCCCCGCCCAGTCCGAGTACAGATACAGATACAGATAATTCATATGGTTAACAGATACAGATACAGATACAGATAATGCTGTACTCGCTCATCCCTAGTAAAAATAGATTTGCAAATGTTTTTTTTTTTTGTAATTGAAACTGATTCCCATGGATGGAACAGGGAAAACTTTAGAAAAGAGAAAGAAAATTGATTACATCAATATGACTGCTTGCCTAGATATAATTGAATATTCTAATATTTTGGAGTTGTGTTCATGTTGACTAGGGGTGTGCGATACTGCACACCCCTAGATTTGGTATCGATCTGATACTGAGTAAATATAGGGCCAGTATCGCCGATACCGATTTTGATACTTGTCATTTAAAAAAACATACATTTAAATGACCAACAACAATAAAAAAATCACTATACTAATGTTGATACGACTAATGGTATATTCACCTTAAAGCTACGTGGATATTATGTACCTTTGTAAAAGGACTTTGCAGGCAGAACATGAAAGTAATGCACATGTTTCATGTTAAGTATTTTCCTCCATATAGAAAATATTTAACGTGGCTTGATAATTAAAAAATGTAATATTAAAAGACAAAACTAGTATACACCTTGTCAATGTTGCAAACTAGATATACAAGTTAGCAGATGTGCCCAGAATATGAAAGCAACGCTCAAAGTTCACATTATGCATTTTCCTCCCTTAGAAAACCATTATAAAGAAAAGTTTATTGAATGAAAACAGTGATATGAAAAAGAACTATTAAACCATAACTCGTTTATTATTAAAAGGATTGTATGTACGTACTGTATTTTCTGTTTGTTTTATACATACTGTAATATTTGTTTGTAATTATTGCAATAAAAACGGTGATATGACTGTGATATGAAAAGGCCAAATTCGTTATAGTTTATAAAATATATAGGCTTACTATGACCAAATAAATAAAGAAACTTGTGTATTAAATACATTCAATGCACACAGACTGAAGTAGTTTAAGTCTTTGGTTCTTTTAAATGTGATGATTTTGGCTCACATTTAACAAAAACCCATCAATGCAACAAATTAGAATACGGTGAAATACCAATCATCTAATCAACTCAAAACACCTGCAAAGGTTTCCTGAGCCTTCAAAAAAAAAATTCAGTTTGGTTCACTAGGCTACACAATCATGGGGAAGACTGCTGATCTGACAGTTGTCCAGAAGACAATCATCAACAACCTTCACAAGGAGGGTAACCACAAACATTCATTGCCAAAGAAGCTGTCTGTTCACAGAGTGCTGTATCCAAGCATGTTAACAGAAAGTTTAGAGGAAGGAAAAAGTGTGGAAGAAAAAGATGCACAACCAAGAATTTGGGTAAACTTCACAAGGAATGGACTGAGGCTGGGGTCAAGGCATAAAGAGCCACCACGCACAGACGTGTAAAGGAATTTGGCTACAGTTGTCGTCAGAGGTGTCTTACCTGGGCTAAGGAGAAGAACTGGACTGTTGCCCAGTGGTCCAAAGTCCTCTTTTCAGATGAGAGCAAGTTTTGTATTTGATTTGGAAACCAAGATCCTAGAGTCTGGAGGAAAGGTGGAGAAGCTCATAGCCCAAGTTGCTTGAAGTCCAGTGTCAAGTTTCCACAGTCTGTGATGATTTGGGGTGAAATCCTTCCTTCTGCTGCAGCTTTTTAAATATGCTGATTTCATTTTCCAGCAGGATTTGGCACCTGCCCACACTGCTAAAAGCACCAAAATCTGATTCAATGACCATGTGTTACTGTGCTTGATTGGCCAGCAAACTCACCAGACCTGAACCCCAGAGAGAATCTATGGGGTATTGTAAAGAGGAAAATGAGAAACAAGAGACCAAAAAATACAGATGAGCTGAAGGTCACTGTCAAAGAAACCTGGGCTTCCATACCACCTCAGCAGTGCCACAAACTGATCACCTCCACGCCACGCCGAATTGAGGCAGTAATTAAAGCAAAAGGAGCCCCTACCAAGTATTGAGTACATTTACAGTAAATGAATATACTTTCCAGAAGGCCAACAATTCACTAAAAATGTTTTTTTTATTAGTCTTATGAAGTATTCTAATTTGTTGAGAGTGAATTGGTGGGTTTTTGTTAGACGTGAGCCAAAATCATCACAATTAAAGTCTTAATGCATTAAGAAATAATATTAAAAGAACAATCTCAGTAAACACCTTACATTGATACTGCATAAATAGGACAAATTTGGTATACAGGTATATACAATATACACGATGTGAAGGATTTCCTCCCCTTTTCATTTATTTTGTAGCTCGAAGTTCTGTCCCATCTCTCACTGTATCCGCTCGCGCTTGGAGCCGCTGAGTCATGTGATGGCATGACAACAAACCAGCGTAGCAGGGGAGGAGCAGCAATGTTTGCATACTAGTCTAAATGTGCAAAGAGCGGACGATACACCCACAGACATGTCTACACTTTGTTGAATCTATTAAGCAATGTATTAAGTTTATAGGAGAAAAAAATACCTAAAGTATCAATCTTATCAGGCTAGTATCGATCCGATACCAATACAAACATTGGTATCGATACTATCGATATTTGGATCGATATTCCCACCCCTAGTGTTGATGCACAAGTCCGACTATGACACTATGACTATGACAAAATAGACTATGACAAAATAGTCAGACTATTTTAAAGATGACATCTTTAAAAACAACAGCACAAGCACTGGATGCTTTAAGAAGCCCGTGGGAAACAACCTCTGCAGTTCGTTCAGATTTCACATTACTGGAGGATCATTGAACTTCCCTCCCATTTTAAGCATTAGCACTGAAACTTGTCACTTTGCTGATGTACTTCCAGTGACGGGGTTAAATAGTGCTTTTAGGATTATTTCTCATAGCACAGACATATAATATCCAAATGTGGGCTTGTCCTTCAGTAAATTCCTTTTAGGTCATAGTGGAGACTTCCTAATGAAGCAAAATCCTGCTCCGTAGCTGCTGCTATCTTTAGTATCATGCACTGCAGACATGTTATTATGGGTCTTTCTGTATCAGACAGGGATGGGCTGGTCATCTATTGTGAGGAAACCTCTGGAATCCTGATGATGGATTGATGTTTTGGAGTCGTGTCCACTATAATTGAGCCTGCAGCCATGTTGCACTAATGTTTAGCTGAGCGAAGTGATCCTCAGCTTATATCACTGATCTGCCTCAGTCACATTAATCCTCTTAATAATAGCATCCCGATTCCTGACCAAGCCCAAAATCACCCGCTGTGGATAAAAAAGTATAGATTTATGTATTATTTTTGTATTATTCAGTTATAAATGTATTAATTTGTCATTTTTATCATACAGTATAGAGACATAAAATATAATGTACTTAATTAATCTACTGTGCATTTTAGAATAATTTACAGAATACAAAATATACGTTTTTCCTTACTATCTTATTCATGGAATTATTGTAATCACATGGAGGATTCCCCACTTAAGTCTTCTATCTATTAATAACACAGTCAAATCTGTTCAAACGACAAATGGCGTTCTTTAGGATTTTCTTTACATGCTTAGCCTTCAAATTGGCTTTTGACTTTCATATTAATTGAATACTGAGTGGCAGAGATTGGTTAAGGAATTGTAAGCATGCTTGTTATGGTAACATTCTGCTTGTGATATGCAGTTACATTTTTAAACTTTGTGGTTTTAAATTCACTGGACAGAAAAGTGCACCTGTTTAACAGCCTGTCACATGGAGATGGGCTGTCTTAGACTCTGCATTTTAAATGAGCTGGTGTTAATATAAGCGTAACATACGTAACTCTTTGCTTTAATGGCCAGATAGAGATAAATTGATGAGAGCATGCAGTGTTTGGACTGCAGCCAACAAGTCATCAATCATGTTACATTACGGTGGTGCAGGTTAGTGTATAACTAATCTCTCTTTACAAGAACAGACCAGACATGGATATAGTTACAGCAGGGTGATTTTACATAAGAATATGTAGTCTTGCCATAGACGTTTAGGTTTTCTTATTGTTACTGTATTCTCTTATGAATGCATGTATATGTATATATATATATATATATATATACACAGGTACATCTCAAAAAAGTATTTTTGTCACTCATTTCAGAAAGTGAAACCCAACTATTATATAGATTCATCACACATAGAGTGAAATAGTTCAAGCATTTATCTCTTGAAATTTTGATGATTATGGCTTATATATAATGGAGAAAAATCAGTGTCTCAGAAAATTAGAATATTGCATAAGATGAATAAAAAAAGAATATTTTAAACAGAAATGTCGGGCTTCTGAAAAGTATGTTCATTTCTATGCACTCGATACTTGGTTGGGCCTCCTTTTGCATGAATTACTGCATCAATGTTGCCGGTGTGGCATGGAGACAATCAGCCTGTGGCACTGCTCAGGTGTAATGGAAGAATGTTTTAGTGAATTGTTGGCCTTCTGGAAAGTATGTTAATTTACTGTACATGTACTCAAGACTTGGTAGGGGCTCCTTTTGCTTTAATTACTTCCTCAATTTGGCGTGGCGTGGAGGTGACACTGCTGAGGTGGTATGGAAGCCCAGTTTTCTTTGACAGTGGCCTTCAGCTCATCTGCATGTTTTGGTCTCTTGTTTCTCATCTTCCTCTTGACAATAGCCCATAGATTCTCTATGGGGTTCAGGTCAGGCGAGTTTGCTGGCCAATCAAGCACAGTAATACCATGGTCATTGAACCAGCTTTTGGTACCTTTGGCAGTGTGGGCAGGTGCCAAGTCCTGCTGGAAAATGAAATCAGCATCTCTATAAAGCTTGTCAGCAGAAGTAAGCATGACGTGCTCTAAATTTCCTGGTAGATGGCTGCGTTGACTGTGGACTTCAGAAAACACAATGGACCAACAACAGCAGATGACATGGCAGCCCAAATCATCACTGACTGTGGAAACTTCACACTGGACTTCAAGAAACATGGATTATGTGCCTCTCAACTCTTACTCCAGATTCTGGGACCTTAACTTCCAAATTAAATGCTAAATTTACTTTTATCTGAAAAGAGAACTTTGGACCACTGAATAACAGTCCAGTTATTTTTCTCCTTAACCCAGGTAAGATGCTTCGGACGATGTTTCTGTTTCAGAAGTGGCTTGGTAGCCCTTTTCCTGAAGATGTCTGAGCATGGTGACTCTTAATGCACTGACTCCAGCTTCAGTTCACTCCTTGTGAATATCTCCCAAGTGTTTGAATCGGCTTTGCTTGACAGTATTCTCAAGCTTGCGGTCATCCTTGTTGCTTGTGCACATTTTCTTACCCAATTTCTTCCTTCCAGTCAACTTGGCATTTAATATACTTTGATACAGCACTCCTTGAACAGCCACCCCTTTCAGTAATGACCCTCTGTGACTTACCCTTTTTGTGGAGGGTGTCAATGATTGTCTTCTGGACCATTGCTAAGTCAGCAGTGTTCCTCATTATTGTGGTTTCAAAGAACAAGAGATACTGTACAAGAGATACCCACAATTTATACTGTATGGATGGTCATTTATTGAAACTCAAATGTAAATATTCTAATATTTTGAGATAATTATTTTTGACTTTCATGAGCTGAAAGCTCTAATCATCAAAAAAAAAAATACTTTGAAGTGTTTTACTTTACATGTAATAAATAAAAATATATGAAACGTTTCACATTTTTGAAATAAGTTACAAGAAAAAATTAAAAGTGGCTCGAGCCCCTGCCCCTTTTGAGGTCAGACGCTAAAGTGCCCTTGTTTTCCAGTGTCCCCGGTTTGCGATTTCTGCCGAGGGTAGGAGTGTGCAATATGAAGATTTTTGATCGTGGACGATAAAAATGTCTCCATGATCAGCTTTTGAAGAAAGATCGTTGTATCATGAAACAGCGCACATTCTGTCAGCTCAAACATTCAAACAGCGCCTGATTACTGAACTAAGTTTTCTTTTGTGCTAATACTGTCAAAACACACAAGGTTTACATATAGACTCAGTTAGTTATGTCTAAAATGTAAGTAAAGTGAGTGTTCTGTTGAGAGAAAAACGGATGCGTGCATGCATATTAGATGCGTGCATGTCTTAAATGGACAGAACTAAACATGCTGCCAACTGTAATTAAATGGATAGTTTACCCTGTCATTATTTATTCACTCACATGTTGTCCCAAATCTGTATTAATTTTTTTTCTTGTGCTGAACACAAAAGAAGATATTTTGGAGAATCTGGGTAACCAAACAGTTGCTGGTCCACATTGACTTTAATAGTGAAAAGTCAGTGTTGACTAGCAACTGTTTGGTTTTCCACCTTCTTCAAAATAGCATTTATGAAACTCATTTAGGTTTAAAACAACTTTTGAGTGAGTAAATGAAGGTATAAAAATAAAACACTACATCCTACTTTAATGTTTGGGTGAATAATGTTAATAAAACACCAAACACAAAGAGAAAAATCACTCACTAGCCTGTTCTTGACTGAAAAACTTTAATGCAGTTGCTATAATAGGAATCAATCTGGGTTTTATTTGTATATTTGTTCATTTAGTTTCTTGAATGCTCCTGCTAAATACAGCTATTGTACCTGAAACTAAAACATGGTTTATTTTATTTGTATATTATGTGTATTTGTAATGTGTATCTTACTTTTACTTACTTTTAGTCATTTTGTAGACGCTTTTATCCAAAGCGACTTACAAATAAGAAAAAGTAACTAAAATGAAAAGTTAAAACTATAAATATTATATATACACATTTAAGAAGATAGAGAAATTAAATAAAAATGGCAGATGCATATAACAACATTTCAAAACTAAACATTTAAATGAAAACTAAAAATAAAGCTAAAAACTAGTCAAAATATTAAATCAAGAAAAGGTATGAGTATAATAATGATTTCTAACATAACAATAAACGCCTAAGTAGGCTATACTTCTTTTTTACATAGTAAAATTGCTCTAATTACCTTTGCTCTATTTTTTTATAACAAAGATAAAAGAATGACAAATATTTGTTTTTATCTTCACCCACATTGGCCTAAATATCCTCCATACTTGTTTTAAATTTTGTTACCTTGAAAGGCTTTTTCTATATAATAGGGAAATTAGTTTGTCTGTAATGCTCAAACAACTCGCAAAATAGAAAAACCAACATGACAAAGAATTGCGATAAAATCGTGAATCGGGATATTTCTAATTATTATATTTTTTTTTTGCCATATCGCCCACCCTTAGCTGAGGGGGACCTAACCGATACACCCCTCTCTCCAATTACCCCCCCACTCCCTCCAGTCCACGATTGTGCCCTCGTAATGCCATTTCGCCCCTGCCCCTCCAGAGGTCTGTACACGCCACTGGTTTTGTAACTCTTTAGTGGCGCAACGTTTTACGCACGCTCCCACTTTGCCTCAGTTCAAGCGAAGCAGGAGTACATTCTTCAATTAAAATGAAATAGCTGAATATTTAATGAACATCCAATCCATGTTGCAATATACTCTACTACAACGTACTGAATGAGAGTTTCAACAGCGGAAAGACAGCAGCTTGAAAACACTGTCACATAACTTCAGAAAATCCATTCAGTGTTCATAAACTAGCAAGAGAGAAAAAAGTCAACTAGAGGAGAATTTTGGAAACATTACATTTATATATTTACTAATCATTGCTCTTTTATGTAATAATTAATACAAATGTATAGGTATAATGTTATTATAAAAATGGTCTAATATGAACTTGTATACAAATCAATTGTTACTTATAGCCTTAAAAATAGGCTCCCTGTAGTTTTGTTAAGAAAATTTGAGAATAAATTATGTGTATTACCAGTCAAAAGTTTTAGAATAGTAAGATTTAAAAAAAAATATATATATAATTATCTTCTGCTCACCAAGCCTGCATTTATTTAATACAAAATACAGAAAAACAGTAATATTGTTACATATTTTTCTCTATTTAAAATAGCTACTTTTTATTTGATTAATAAAATGTAGCCTAATTGATTTCTGTGATCAAAGCTGAATTTTTAGCATCATTACTCTAGTAAGATGATCCTTCAGAAATCATACTTATATGCTGATCTGCTGCTCAAGAAACATTTATTATTATCAATATTTAAAAAAGTTGAGTAAATTTTTTTCAGGATTATTTTGAAGAATATAAAGATCCAAAGATCAGCATTTTTTTAATAAAAGCTTTTGTAAGATTATACACTATACCATTCAAATGCTTGGAGTCAATATTATTATTATTTTTATTATATATTTTTTTGGGGTGGGGTAGAATTTAAAACTTTTATTTAGCATGGATGCTTTAAATTGATCAAAATGATAATAAAGTAATTTCTAATCTAACAACATATTTCTATTTCAGATAAATGCTGATCTTTGGATCTTTCTATTCATCAAAGAAACCTAAAAAATGATACTCAGTTGTTTTAAGCAGCATAATAATAATAATAATAATAAATGTGTTTTTGAGCAGCAAATCTGAAAAGATACTGTGCTCGTAGCACGCGCTCTTCAAATACACGCACAAAGGTGCTGGCGCGGGCTGTAGCCTGTATCATTTTATATCAGACAGCGAAAGAAACTATGTGCATGCAATGTCCTAGTTATGCCGTCAGTTAAGGCATGTTACCAAAAAAGCGATAAAAGCTGCCTTAAAACTGTGTGTATGCATGCAATATGTTAGACAGACAGACAGACAGACAGACAGACAGACAGACAGAGAGAGACAGACAGACAGACAGACAGACAGACAGACAGACAGAGAGAGACAGACAGACAGACAGACAGTCAGACAGTGTTGTGAAGCATCAGACTGATTTGGATCCATGTGCAGCTTTTATTAAGAATAGTCAAACAGGCAGGGTAAACACCAGTAGACAGGGCAATGGAGACAGGGCTGAGACAGAGTCGAGAGTCAGGCAGGGAATCGAGGCAGGCGGCTAGAATCAGAGTCTTGTAAACAATCCAAGTCTTGGCAGGCAGAGAACAATTAGAAATGGGATAACAGTCCAAGATCAAAGGTAATAAAGCAAACACTGGTAACAATGCTCAGAAATGACAGCCGGGGCAATTCAAGACTTTGCAGAGAAATGGTAGATAGACAGACAGACAGACAGACAGACAGACAGACAGACAGACAGACAGACAGACAGATATATTCACAGAAATATAGACAGACAGACAGACAGACAGACAGACAGACAGACAGACAGACAGATAGACAGATAGACAGATAGATAGATAGATTCACAGAAAGACAGACAGACAGACATATTCACAGATAGATAGATAGATAGATAGATAGATAGATAGATAGATAGATAGATAGATAGATAGATAGATAGATAGATAGATAGATAGATAGATAGATAGATAGATAGATAGATAGATTACAGCACTGCTTGTATGGACCTCTATGAAAGTTTGATCACTTCAAAATCAGACTTTGTTTTACTGTTGAGTGATGGCCTTCTGTGTCTTGTATTTGTGATTGTTGTTTTTTTGGTAGTTCTTTGTATGTGTCTGAATGTGTATGCACACAAATGCTTGAGTTTGTGTGCTTGCGTGTGTGTGTGTGTGCATAGTTGTTTGCGTAGCGGCAGCTCTAGTTTCTCACCAGCATAAGGTTACCTAATGCCGACTTTAATAGATTAAGCCACTCTGAACCCAAATGTAGAACAAACAACAGACAGAAACAACAGCCGACAGGAGACCCCTCTCTCACGAGAGGTAGGCCTGTATCTGTCTGTGTGTGTGTGTGTGTGCGTGTGCGTGTGTGTGTGTGTGCTGAATTATCTGTAATTTCAGTGTTTTATACGTGTAAATTTTGCTTTCAATATGCTCTGATATGAATGTTGAAATTTGCACTATCAATTTGTCAAATTTCTGTTTAAAGATTTATTTATAAAGTTACACTTTACTTCAGTAGTCCACTTTATATATTCTACTATCTATAAGTAACTTTGCAACTACAAGTTAAGTCATTCTCATTAATTTGCAACTACATGTCAACTAACTCTCGTTAGAATATTAGTAGACTGTTAAGTTGACATACTTGCACTATTAGAACGTCAAATAGTGTTATTAGGCGAATTAGTATTAGTCTGCTAATAATCTAATGAGATATAGTTGACATGTAGTTGCAAAAAGTGACTTGTAGTTAGTAGATAGAACTGAAACATGGATTTACAGCCTGAAGGCTTAAAATTCCACAAAGAGGTTTTATTCTCCGCTTCCTTAGAAAACCTTCTGTGTGCTGGTGCCTTGCAGATCTAACCTGAATAACTTTTATGTATGTATGTATTTATTTATTTATTGCTTAAGGTGTGTGTGTGTGTGTGTGTGTGTGCGTGTGTGGTTCAGGTATACCCTACGTTATGGGGACAAAATGTCCCCACAACGATGGCAATATCCAAAATCCTTGTCCGTGTGGGGACATTTTTTGGTCCCCATGAGGAAACCAGCTTATAAATCAGACTAAGTGATGTTTCTTGAAAATGTAAAATTGCAGAATGTCTCCTGTGATGGTTAGGTTTAGGGATAGGGGCAGTGTAAGGGGATAGAATATACAGTTTGTACAGTATAAAAACCATTACGTCTATGGAAAGTCCCCATAAAACATGGAAACCCAACATGTGTGTGTGTGTGTGTGTGTGTGTGTCCCAGCTCAACAGCACTGATCAGCATCCATCAATCAGTTATTTTAATAGCATTTATTATTGTCTTACTCTTTATTCTAAGCATGCATGTATTTTTTCAAAAGTTTTTTCCTGATATATCAGTGTTCCTTCACACGTTGTTATTTGTTTCTCTTGTATAAAGACAGTCAGTCAGTCAGTCAGTCAGTCAGTCAGTCAGTCTCTCTCTCTCTCTCTCTCTCTCTCTCTCTCTCTCTCTCTCTCTCTCTCTCTCTCTCTCTCTCTCTCTCTCTCTCTCTCTCTCTCTGACGCACGTTCTCTGTTTTCTGGGCAGTGGCAGCTGAGCAGGATGACTCATTTTTGGCGTCTTTAATTAAACATCTGTCCCTGCCTCTCAACCTCTCAAGTACACTCCTTTTTACAATTTAGCCTGGAAATATAGCACCTTTAGAAACCTCTGATACATGTACATCATTGAATTAAAATTAGTTTATTTGTAGCTGAAAAATGAACATTCTTAAATCTATTGTTACTTTTACACTATTTTTAGCACATTGCTCTGTTGAAGTTAAGTGGTTTTAGGTAGTATATTAGTAAAATAAAGTATATTACTATATACTTTTTGGTTTACACTTTACTTTAAGGTGTCCTTGTTACAATGTAATTATACATTTAAGTACTGAGTAATATTACTTAACTACATGTATGTACAGTATGGTTAGGTTTGGGGTTTGTCTTAGGGTTACTTGCATGTAATTATGCGTAATGTATTGTTATCATGATAGTAATTAAATGTATCGTGTCACAAAACACCTTAAAATAAAGTGCTACCCTTTTTTAAGTATATGATTGCAAGGTGGTTATTAAAGGAGCTTATTCCTGATATTCTGATCTCTAGATTGAACTCTGATCCCTCTTTCAGTGGGTCTATAGTCCCATTTTATTTTCCAATCGGTTTTGCTTACTTTAGAAACATACAAGCACAAAGTTTATTAGTTCTGAGTTATCACTCACATCCATAATACAAATTAGTTATTTACAAATGAGCTTTTAAGTTTAATACTTTGGCTAAGGGGTTTTGAAAACATATGTTAATCAGTTAATTTGAGTAATAGTTATAGTGTAGGCTCCACTAATAATTAAAATGTTGATAATATGCTATGTTGTTTTTATTTGAAATTCCATTAAAGTTGTATTTTTTAGGTTTTCAGGCTTAAAACTAGAGAAGGAGAAATAAACGTTTTGGCTCTTTAAAGTGGCTCTTGGCTCTTGGCTGATGGCACTGCAACATTTCCTCTGAACCCAGTGCAGGTCAGTGGAATAGTAAGTGAATTAGATGAGGGGCGATTGTTTTCCCCACTGTCTTGCCCTTTACTGTGCCAGCAGTTTCTGTTTCTCTCTCTACTTTCTACTACAATCTCTCGACTTGTCTTTCAGCAGCTCTCTTATTCTCCCACACTGCCTCAAGGCCAGGACTCTGGTGTCAAGTGTTTGACAGGGGTTACTCTTTAACTGAGGTGATGTCCGGCTGACTGTTGTGTCAGAGGTGTGTCACCATAGATACTGGAAACGTCTGTGTCACATTGAGAATCACAGGGAACCCAACCAAATGTCTGTTAAAATGTACGAAACTTGAGTTTGTGACAGCGAGTGAAGATGGGAAAGCAAATAAGCTTTGTAAAAGTATTTAAATAAAAAAATGTAAGCATTTTAGTGTTCATGAGAATGGCTTTCAAGGTCGCATTTTGCCCCAAAATCAAAGGAGAAAAATTAAATAATTTGCTACATAAAGTCTGTTTTTGGACATTGTTATTCCCTGCTTTGTTACATTTTCAGGCACATTCTTTCATGATAATTAAGCCCACTTTAGTTTAGGGACCAATTCGCACTGTTGTCTATTTGAGTATAACTGTAGCATGCATATTACCACCATATTGGCTGTTTATAAGTACTTATAAAGCACATATTAATGCCTTATTCTACATGACAATATTCTAAATCCCTTATTCCACCCCATACCTAAATGTAACAAATACCTTACTAACTATTAATGCGGGTGGGTAAAATATGACATATTGTGAGATTTACCTGCATTATATATTATTCAATTGGTCCCACTTTATAATAGGTGGCCTTAAAGGATTAGTTCACTTTCAAATTAAAATGTCCTTATAATTTACTCACCCCCATGTCATCCAAGATGTTTCTGTATTTCTTTCTTCAGTCAAAAAGAAATTAAGGTGTTTGATGAAAACATTCCAGGATTTGTATCCAGTTAGTTAGTTTCTATGGACTCCAAACGGTTGAAGGTCAAAATGACAGATTCAGTGCAGATTCAAAGGGCTATAAACGATACCAAATGATGAATAAGTGTCTTATCAAGCGAAACGATCGGTCATTTAAATACATTTTATAAATGTATATGCTTTATAAACACAAATGCATGCCTGTTTTACGACGCACATCACAGACTTCATGTAATATGTAATTACATTTAAAAGGTCACGTTTTTGACGTAGGCGGAAGTACAGAGTCAGTGTTTACAAGTTGAACGTGCAAATACTATGTCAACGGCGTTTACAAAAAAAGGCAGTTACAACTCAACAAGTCTACAAGGTAAAACAATGATGTCAGACCATTTTGAACTTGGAGGAGAAGATGAGATGGAGCCTACGTCACTTGTGATCTTTTCAACATCATTACATATTACGTGAAGTCTGGGACGCACATCGCAAAACAGGCGAGCATTTGTGTGTTTATAAAGCATATACATTTTTAAATTTTTTTTAAATGGCCGATCGTTTCATTAGATAAGACCCTTATTCGTCGTCTCGGTATCATTTATAGCCATTTGAAGCTGCACTGAAACTTTAATTTTGACTTTCAACCGTTTGGAGTCCATTCCAAATCCTGGAATGTTTTCATGTTTTAATGTTTTTCACTTTAATATCTTTTCGACTGAAGAAAAAAATGCATAAATATCTTGGATGACATGGGGGTGAGTAAGGAAATTTTAATTTGAAAGTGAACTAATCCTTTAACTACTGTGTACATACATTTAAATCAATAATTTGATACAATATTGTGTACATACATGTTTTACATTGTACTTATATTTAAAAAAAGACCTGCATGTAATTACATCTGTTATTAATTTCAGTAATTATAGTGTCGACCCATCCCTTAAACTTACCCATACCACCAAACCTTATTATACCCGTATTCCACCTTAATAGCAGCAAATGTGTTTTGCAATACAATCAAAACACAATAAGTACATTGTACTTATTTTTTATGTAAGTAAGACCACCTAATATAAAATGGGACCATTCAATTTGATATTATAGTTTTGTAAACAAGCAATAGCCTGTCAGTCTGAAAGAGTATGTTTAATATGTATTAGTATTTTCCTCATGGACATTTGCAGTGTAAAAGCGATTCACAGCAAAAACAAAAATAACCCAGAGACGACTGACATTTTTG
The DNA here is from genome assembly GCA_027422435.1 of Schizopygopsis pylzovi. NCBI lineage: Eukaryota > Metazoa > Chordata > Actinopteri > Cypriniformes > Cyprinidae > Schizopygopsis > Schizopygopsis pylzovi. The sequence goes on from CM049816.1 coordinate 41,411,601, forward strand.
GAAGTGTTGTGATGCTGACACCTCCCAAAATATGTCACCTTCGCCAGCTGCTCTCCTCAGTGTTTCACCCAGACCATTAACCAAGAAACAGAGTGCTTCTCAAACACCATTTACTTTTATTAGTCAAAAACAGGCTCTAACTCTTCTTCCTTGTTTTGCAGGTCGCAGCAACTTGGATCCTTCCTCATTGTGTTGACCTCCACCTCAAAGACAAATGACAAATATCAATTTAAAATACTAAACCAGTAGGTTTGTCCTGGTAAAGGTTGAATTCGGTGGTTGTCTTATATCTGGAGCCAAATGACTGTCCAGGCTGGAAGGATAGAGGTGGCGCTAGTTGAGTTTGAGGGTATGGAGAATACTTGCAGTGTGGACAATTTCAATGACCCAGACTATCCCAACGAGATGATGGCTTTGACGGTAGAAATGCCAGAGTTTGGGCCTGGAAGCACCTACTGCAATTCTGCAAAAGTATCACCATATAAAGAGAGGACACCACAAAATCGGGACAAACCACAATCACCTGTCCTGCCCCCTCAAACGAGGAGAGGGCGCACCAGCTGCGCTAGTCTGATTTCCAACTGTAAATTGCTCCTGAACAGTGAAGGAACGCAAAGTGAGACTATCTTCAGTAAACTGAACAAGGAATACGAGGACTTGTTTATTGATAAGCGACTTCTCGATGACGGCAATCAAAAGGTCATCATTAACATCGCTGGTCTTCGCTTCGAAACCCGCCTGAGGACCCTCGACCAGTTCCCAGACACCCTTCTGGGTGACCCAATGAAAAGAATGGGCTATTTTGACCCCATGAGAAACGAGTATTTCTTTGACCGCAATCGTCCAAGCTTTGACGGGATCCTGTACTACTATCAGTCAGGGGGGAAGGTGCGCCGGCCCGCGAATGTACCTTTAGATGTCTTCACAGATGAGATCGTCTTCTACGAGTTAGGACAGGAAGCCATGGACCAGTTCCGCGAGGAAGAAGGCTTTATCAAAGATGTGGAGATCCCATTGCCGTCCAATGAGATTTACAGGCAGTTCTGGCTGCTCTTTGAGTATCCCGAGAGCTCAAACGCAGCCAGAGGGGTCGCTCTCGTTTCCGTTTTCGTCATCGTCATCTCCATTGTCATATTCTGCATGGAGACTCTCCCAGAATTCCGTGAGGACCTGGAGATTTTTCCAACTACAGGTGTTTCCTTCAACCAGATGCATCCCTCAGGTGATCCTCCAAGTGCCTCCCCCAAAACCATCAGCAGCACCTTCTCCGACCCCTTCTTCATTATTGAGACCGCCTGCGTCATCTGGTTCTTCTTTGAGTTCTTTGTGCGTTTCCTGGTTTGTCCCAGCAAGCGGGAATTCTTCAACAACATCATGAACATGATTGACATTGTCTCCATTATCCCCTATTTCATCACTTTGATAACTGAGATCGTGACCACCACCAATAAGTCCAACACGGGGCAGAGTATGTCCCTGGCTATACTGCGAATTATTCGACTGGTGCGAGTCTTCAGGATCTTTAAGCTTTCCAGACACTCCAAAGGGCTGCAGATCCTGGGCCAGACGCTCAAGGCCAGCATGAGGGAACTTGGCCTGCTCATCTTCTTTCTCTTCATCGGCGTCATCCTCTTCTCCAGCGCCATCTATTTCGCTGAGGTGGACGATCCTAACACCCAGTTTGTTAGCATCCCTGATGGATTCTGGTGGGCTGTAGTGACCATGACCACTGTGGGATATGGAGACATGTGTCCTATTACGTTAGGTGGTAAGATTGTGGGCACTCTATGTGCCATTGCTGGGGTGTTGACCATCGCCCTGCCTGTGCCTGTAATCGTCTCCAATTTCAACTACTTTTACCATAGAGAGACAGAGCAGGAGGAAAAGCTGCCCATAGCTGAGTCGACCGATCAAGCTTTAAAGTCAGAGAACAATTCAAAACATGGAAGTAGTTCCTCTCTGAACAAGGCAAATGGGAACTGGCAGACAAATCAAAGTATTAAAACCCATATCGAAACTTTATTTTCATAAGCATGAATCACATTAAATATGTTATATTTAATATAGGTAATATTTCACCTCAAGATCAAGAGACCCAGATAGCATACTGCAAGATGTCTTCATCTGGAAAGCATCTGCTGTGTATAAACATCTGATAGATGTCTTTAAGATGTCAGTTTTACTAAATATATTTTCTAAACGTCTATTTGACATCTGATAGGAATTGTCCTATAGATGAATTGCAGATGGGAAAGCACTCTAAAAAATACGGCTTGCAGATATCTCTGTGATGTATGTGTGCTATCAGGGTAAAATTTTGCATAAAGAAAATAGTCAATTTTAGTATCACTGCAAGTTGTATCATAGCAAATAAACATATTCTCATTCTAGTTCTAATAAAAGTAATGCACCTGGATGTTTTACCTTTATTTTGTAATTGTCATTATTCTCAATGGCTATTTTAATCAGATTATAATTAATGTAACAGAGTATCGTATTTATCTGTATCTGTTAAATGCTTTACAGCAAGTATTTCCAAGATGAATAAATAAATGCTTTACAATTTATGTAGTTACGTCATACATTTTTCAGCAATAAGAAGTTTTTTATGCATTACATTAATGCAAATGAGGAAGAAACGTAATGCAAATAATTCAAAATAAATATTGTTGGTCCTAAAATAGGCTATAAAATGACTATAGTTTTTGCTATTGTGCTAAATTTGTGAAATATGACCTTGACAATTTCTCCACAGGTTTTTTGAGATTCAGCCAATAATGTTATAGTGCTTCGGTGTTTGCTAGATTTTTTTCAGTTCTTGGGAACAGATGATTATAAATGTTACCTAACTTGAATGATACAAAAGTGATAACAGTTTCTCTGAAAACATAAGTAGCAGAATTAAAATGTAATGTTAGTTCCCCTTCATGGGAACTTCGAACTGCGTCCCCTAGGGGCCACTATGGGGAACGCCTCCAGCGTGACTCGTGCCTGAAGAAACATATGAAAAAACACCATCCGTTGGCCGGCGACAGCCCATGACGTCACTACCGGCGCGACCACAATATAAGGACGGCCGGGCGAATACATCATCAGCTTTTTCGTCTTCACTGACTGGTCTGTTTGAAGAAACGTGCATTCTGGTAGGAATACAGTTTTCCTTTATTTATCATGGCGAGCACTAGCAAGGCGTTTGAGATTGTGTGTGGATCCGTGTCCTCGTTATTTGACACCCGATGACACACACGATCGTTGCGTCTTCTGTTTGGGCGAAGAGCACGCACGCGATGTCTTTGAGGGGGCAATCTGCGTGCACTGTGAGAAAGCTCCGTTCTCGTCTGTCCCTCTTTTCGAGGAAAGAGGGGCAGCCGTCTGCTTCCCGCGATTCGATACCCACCGCTGCCGAGGCACGGAGGCGATTGAAATCGCGGGGTTCGCAGTTGGATATGGCCAATGAGTTAGAGAAGGACCGCCCCTTTTCGCGTGCGTCGGCCGAGAACGAGAGTGAGCTGCTGGATTGTGATGATGCGATCTTTCTGACATCATCAGATTCAGCGGTTAGTGCTCTGCTGGGTTATGCCCAGGAAGAGCAGGAGATGTTTGAGGGTGAGGAAGTTGAGACTGAACCCTCTCAATCCTCCTGCACTGCATATGAATGAGTTTTTGGAGGTTATGGATCATAAAAATAAATCTTTCTGGCCATAAATCCCCAGCTCGAGCGAGCCTTCCTTTCTTCATAAATCTCGATGTGGAGGTTGAGAAGGAGTGGAAAAAGCTATTTTTCTCGTATTCATAGGTTTCAGCATACTAGTTATGCTGACATTGAGGTGCGTGAAAATGGCTATGAGGGGATGCCCCCTGTGCAAGAGATGATAGCCAGCTTATCTCGCTGTGGGCGAGACATCCTCTCTCAAGGCTCCCTCCTTTCCATCTAAGCCCCTGAATCTTGCTTAAATGGCAGGGCATATGCAGCAGCAGGTCAGATCGTCGCTTCGTTGCACACTATGGCGGTGCTTCAGGCGTACCAGACTGATCTGCTGAAAGACCTGGATAAGGCTTTCTATAAAGTCCAGGTATGAGCCCGAACAACCAGGGGTCCTAGCCCATCTCGGTCTGGGGATCAGAGATGGGCTCAGAAGGCTAGTCTCGCGACTCATGCCCCTCCCCCGCCTGCGGGTAGGGCTAAAGAGAGGCATGGGTCAGAGAGAGGCAAAACCTGAGGGAGGTGTTCCGGATGAAGCGTCCTATATGACACTTTCGTCCGGACCAGAGTAAGACATCTACTCCTTTCCCTTAGGGGGGCATCGGCCCTCTTGATCCTCTCTAATTCCCCTGCAACCAATGGATGAGTACGATCCATTTCTAAAGGCTATCGGCTATCGCAGTGATTACATCACTCGTCGATACTAGATCCAGGCTAGTAGCGCTTCCTGTGGGTTGAGCTAGCATCGCTCCCCTCACCATAGAGGGTCACCTATGAGCATGCCGCTCCCTTCTGAGCGTCTAAGTCTCCACTCGCCAGAGCTCGTTGTTGGTCGAGCTAGCATTGCTCCCCTCAACTAGAGGGTCACCTATGAGCGTGCCGCTCCCTTCTGAGCGTTTGAGTTCTCCTCTTATTCTGAAGAATGTGTTCTCCGCTCCCCAGAGCTCTGCGATTGGTCGCTCTCCTGTTGGTCGAGCTAGCCTTGCTCCCCTCACCTTAGAGGGTCACCTATGAGCATGCCGCTCCCTTCTGAGTGTCTAAGTTTCCTCTCATCTGAGGAATGAGTTCTCCGCTCTCCAGAGCTCGCTGTTGGTAGAGCTAGCGTTGCTCCTTTCACCTAGATGGTCATTTATGAGCATGCCGCTCCCTTCGGAGCGTCTGAGTTCCCTCTCATTTCTGAGGAATGAGTTATCCGCTCCCCAGAGCTCTGTGATAGATTGCTCTCCCTGATTGATCGAGCTAGCCTTGCTCCCCTCACTATGGAGGGTTAACTAGGAGCATGCTCCTTTCTGAGCATCTAAGTTTCCTCTCATCTGAGGAAGGAGTCCTCCGCTCTCCAGAGCTCGCGGTCGGTAAGAGCTAGCATTGCTCCCCTCACCTAGAGGGTCATTTATGAGCATACTGCTCCCTTCTGAGCGTCTGAGTTTCCTCTCACTCTGAGTGTCTGAGTTTCTCCGCTCCCTAGAGCTCTGTGATAGGTCGCTCTCCTTGTTGGTCGAGCTAGCATTGCTCCCCTCACCACAGAGGGTCATTTTAGAGCATGCCGCTCCCTTCTAGGCGTCCCTCACTCTGAGGAATGGTTTCTCCGCTCCAGAGCTCCTCATGGGTAGAGCTAGCACTGCTCCCCTCACACAGAGGGTCACTTATGAGCATGCCGCTCCCTTATGGGCGTCTGAGTTCCCTCTCATTCTGAGGAATGAGTTCTCCGCCCTCCAGAGCTTGCTGTCGGTAGAGCTAACTTTGCTCCCCTCACCTAGAGGGTCATCTATGAGCATACCGCTCCCGTCTGAGCGTCTGAGTTTCCTCTCATTCTGAGGAATGAGTTCTCCGCCCTCCAGAGCTCGTGCTGGTCGAGCTAGCTTTGCTCCCCTCATCTAGAGGGTCATCTATGAGCAGGCCGCTCCCTTCTGAGCGTCTGAGTCCCCCTCTCATTCTGACGAATGAGTTCTCCGCTCTCCAGAGCTCTGTGATAGGTCGCTCTCACCATAGAGGGTCACTTATGAGCATGCCGCTCCCTTCTGGGCGTCTGAGTCCCTCACTCTGAGGGATGGGTTCTCCGCTCTTAGAGCTCCTCATTGGTAGAGCTAGCACTGCTCCCCCCACTTAGAGGGTCACCTATGAGCATGCCGCTCCCTTCTGAGCGCCTAAAAATTCCTCCCCTTCTAAGGAATGAGTTCTCCGCTCCATTAGAGCTCTGTGAGAGGTTGCTCTCCTGGTTGGTTGAGCTAGCATAGCTCCCCTCACCATAGAGGGTCACCTATGAGCATGCCGCTCCTTTCTGGGCATCCGAGCTCCCGTACTCGGAAGACTGAGTTCTCCGCTCTCCAGAGCTCCTCATCGGTAGAGCTAGCACTGCTCCCCTCACTGTAGAGGGTCATCTATGAGCATGCCGCTCCTCTCTGAGCGTCTGAGACTCTCACTCCAAGGGATGAGTACTTCTCCGTTCCAAGTGGAACGTAATACCATTATATAAGTGCACACGTTAAACTCTGGGCACTTTTCTAAAATCCACTTAGTGGTAAGATCGCACATCAAGTGTTCTGCGTTCTTTCTAAAATCCATGCTATGGTAAGTGCACACGCTAGACTTTGGGCACTTTTCTAAAATCCACCCAGTGGTAAGTTAGCACATCGAATGTTCTGCTTTCTTTCTAAAAATCCCGTAGGGTAGGGTTACGCGCGCAGCTTCGTGCCCTTATTTGAGTTGGTCAGGCCCCGGCTTGTGCCTTGGGCTCCACTCCTGAGTGTTTGAGTTCCCTCTCAAAATGAGTTCTCCGCTCTCCAGAGCTCGCTATTGGTAGAGCTGGCGTTGCTCCCCTCACTTAGAGGGTCACCTATGAGCATGCCGCTCCCTTCGGAGCGTCTGAGCTCATTCTGAGGAATGAGTTTTCCGCTCCTCAAAGCTCTGTGGTAGTTCGCTCGCCTTGCTGGTCGAGCTAGCATTGCTCCCCTCGCTATAGAGGGTCACCTATGAGCATGCCGCTCCTGTTGAGAATCGGAAGTTTCTCCACTACCAGAATTCGGGGTAGATCGCTCGCCTGGTGGGTCGAGCTAGCATTGCTCCCCTCATCTTAGAGGGTCATCCATGAGCATGCCGCTCCTGTTGAGAATCGGAAGTTTCTCCACTTCCAGAGTTCGGGGTAGATCGCTCGCCTTTTGGGTCGAGCTAGCATTGCTCCCCTCATCTTAGAGGGTCATCTATGAGCATACAGCTCCCTTCTGAGCATCTAGTTCCCCGACATAGAACGTAAAAATAAAATATATATAAGTGCACACGCTAAAGCAATGGGCACTTTCTAAAATCCACTTAGTGGTAAGATCGCACATCAATGTTCTGCGTTCTTTCTAAAATCCATGCTATGGTAAATGCACACGCTAGACTTTGGGCATTTTTCTAAAATCCACCCAGTGGTAAGTTAGCACATCGAATGTTCTGCTTTCTTTCTAAAAACCCTTAGGGGTAGGGTTACGCGCGCAGCTTCGTGCCCTTATTTGAGTTGGTCAAGCCCCGGTTTGTGCCTTGGGCCCCACTCCATGTAACCAAATATTTTGGTTTAAAAAGGGTAATGCTACCAAGGGGTCTGTTGAGACAGCTCCCTCAGCAAGCTCATGTAGAGCAAGCGGTAGCCCCTAGTGACCGGCCAGGACCTAGTGGCTACCACTAGGTACTTGGCCCTATCCCCTTAAAGGAATCTTTCTGTATAAGAATGATTCCAAACCTGTGAGCTCTACCTTGGGTCCGGTAATGCCGGCACCTAGCAGGTAAGTACTTCAGGTATGCAGCTCGGGTTTTTGGCCAAAGGAGGATAATGTCACTGACAGCATCAACCGTCCAAACAGGGGCAACTCCCTGAGCCAAATGGTAGAGTTAACTTGTGCTCGCCTCCTGCGGGAATTTGGCTTGCATTCCCCTCAGCATGGCGGCGTGGGTATAACGTTCCCCATAGTGGCCCCTAGGGGACGCAGTTCGAAGTTCCCATGAAGGGGAACGTCTCAGGTTACGTATGTAACCATGGTTCCCCGAGTGGGGAACGAGACACTGCGTCCCCTAGGCTTTGGGGCCATGCTTCGGACGCAAGCTTCAGACGAAGAAGCGGATGATGTATTCGCCCGGCCGTCCTTATATTGTGGTCGCGCCGGTAGTGACGTCATGGGCTGTCGCCGGCCAACGGATGGTGTTTTTTCATATGTTTCTTCAGGCACGAGTCACGCTGGAGGCGTTCCCCATAGTGGCCCCTAGGGGACGCAGTGTCTCGTTCCCCACTCGGGGAACCATGGTTACATACGTAACCTGAGACGATTTCCATCTGTGTTGCGCAATCCTTTTATTAAATTATAATTCAACCTAAACCATAATCTCATAAACCTATCACATCCGGTCCACTGTGTGTAATTAAAAATTACAGAACCACTCTGAAAATTAAATGACACCTGCACTGTCATCAAGTGTGTTTGGGTGATTTCCAACAGCATACTACGATTTTGAGTATGCAAAATGGCACCTTTAACATTTATATGTAACACCATTGTCTCTAAGTATGTGTTTTCTAATATATTTCCAAATTAAGTATTTCATAACTGTTTCATTTTGCATTTGAAATGATAATCATTATGGTTTGTTGTGGCACTTTAGAGGAAGCTCAGCCAATGAAGATGAGAAATGCATCCAGAGTTTTCCACTTACAGTCCATATTCATTTCTATGAATGATATGAGCATAACAGTGCCTTTCCCTCAAATGGGCTGAATATGTTGTTGCAGGCATGCTGTCATACGGGTTTAATATTGAGTGGAATTGATTTCCTTGTATTATTGGTGAATGTTGGCTTGATTCGAATGAAATATATATCCATAGACTTATCAAGACAAGACAAAAATATAATTTTCTCAAATTCAACAGTTACCTAAGGAAAGTTTAGAGAAAGTATTAATGTTCTTTGAGAAAAACACCCTAAAACGTGATAAAGACATTCATTTTTGAAAAGTTTTGCTTGATAAGTGAAATAGACAACATGTTGTTGGAAAGATAACCAGGAAGCTATGAGCCAAGGTCTCACTGTATTATATAAGCTGTTTTGCAAAATCTTGTGAATCTTGTTGAGCTGTTTCCCAAGACATTCTGGAAATAAACACATATTTTCACTGTGTTTTTGATGTTATAACTACAGCTATTTTATACTTACCTAAAGTTATGTCATTTTAGTATGAAAAGGTAGTTTGTTGTTGTTCTTTTAATAGGTGCAGGAAGACATTATTAAGCTCTAATAATGATTGTTGTTCACAGACTAACTGAACTTTGGTGGTTGTGCTAGAGAATTAATTGTACATTTAAACCCATTTATTCTATAATCATAATCTAATGAGAATATTCAAAGCCTTTGAAAATATTAATAAGTATTCGTCAGGAACTTGTATATAATGTGCTCAGCCTGACAACTAATCATAGTTGGTTGTGAATATATGACTGTAAATAAGTAACATAAATACATTTACTGTAGTAATAATTGTGTACTGCATGCATTAAAATTATTCAGTTTGTAATTATTGCAGTGTTAATCATGAAATGCAAATCCCAGTTATATGAAATCACATGCTGCTGGTGTGGTTACTTCAAAACTTTTCAATATTTTTGATTACAGACTTGCATTTATTGGCTGAATGAGTCATTTTGTTATTTTATGTTAGACATGACATTTCCCTTTACTGATATACATGCATTTGTTTTTTTTTCTCTTAGATTTTCATAATTTCCCAGGACAGCAAAGACTTTGCCTGTGAGCCTAAAATTATTCATATTGCATTTTCAGTAAAATATGGAAATCATCTTACAGTGTGACCGTCCTCAACATGAACTGCAATATAAAGAAACCTATTAAAATTAATAATGTGAAAGGAAGTTCAATTAAAAGATATTGGCATTATCTAATTGGAGTGTATTATCACAAATGGATTTACACATTACCTAAACATGTTTTATTGTGGCATGACTGTCCTAATTTCATAAAGTAACATTTAAAATGAACAATAGAGATACAGAAACTGGAAGATGGCTTTAAAATGGTGACTTAGCATTTTTTCCTATAACCTGCTTTGATGTATTTAATTACATCAAATACCGTTGTTATTTGTTTCTCTTGAATAAAGACAGTCTCTCTCTCTCTCTCTCTCTCTCTCTCTCTCTGTGTGTCTCTCTCTCTCTCTCTCTCTCTCTGTCTCTGTCTCTGTCTCTCTGTCTGTCTGTGAGCTTTACATTAGACGGCTGATACTGTAGTTAGAAAGTGTGTTGAAAAGTTATCCGGCGGTCAGGTCCCCCACCTCTCTAAAAACCACTCTTCCTCATTCACTGTTATATAAGATGCCCTCATACCTGCAATGACAGGCTTGACTTTCACTGTAACATGAGCAGCTCCTCTTTTTCTCTTTCATCAGAGACGGGTCATAGCAATTCTTCCCTTTTCCTCTCACGTTGTTGCTTTGCTGTTTAATCACCCACTACACTCTCATTCACTATTCCTACACAACTCCACTAATATGTGAATAAAACGTGTGTACATGCAGAATTCATTCAGTGAGATGTTCACATGGTATAGTTCTTAAGCAGCTAGCTGTTTATAGTGTACATCAGTTCATTGTTTAGGGCACTTGATAATGTCTACTAAATACTGCACGATATAAGTGTATAGGGGCGATTCTGAGCACAGCCTGTCTCTTTATTTTCTTCAGTGTAAAATGAAGATTTGGATATATATCTGAAGAGTAGGACCCTATATGGAATCACTTAAATACTACAGATTAGTTTTTTTGTTTTATTTACTTATCTTGTGGAAAAAGAAGTAGACTTAACTGTATAAATGTGCACTTGTCGTGTACTTCAAATATTAAACATATATATACAAAAAAAATAACTTGCAGGTATTTGAATATGAATTAAGTAAATTACTTTAATGTGTACTTAAAGAGACTTCACTTTACTGTTTTAACACATTTTAAAGGGATGTTTCACCAAAAAATGTAAATTACCTCATTATTTACTCACCCTCAAGCTAGGTGAATATTACTTTCTTCTTTCAGACGAATACAATCGGAGTCATATTAAAAAACATGTCCTGGCTCTTCCAAGCTTTATAATGGCGGTCGGTGGGTGGGAGGTTTTGAAGGCCAAAAAAATTCATCCATCATCATCATAAAAAGTGCACCTCCATTTTTTGTAAGAACAAATGTCCATATTTAAAACTTTATAAGCTGTAATCTCGAGCTTCTGCTGACTGTTTAACACGTGTTTATGAGAGAGTACCGTTCCAGCGGATGATGTAGGAATAGAGTAAGCTCTATTTTGGGCTTCAAAATCTCGGCCCCATTCACTGCCATTATAAAGCTTGAAAGAGCCATGACCATTTTTTTATATAACTCTGATTGTATTCATCTGAAAGAAGAAAATCATATACACTTAGGTTGGCTTGAGGGTGAGAAAATCATGGGTAATTTTCATTTTTGGGTGAACTATCCCTTTAAAGTGTGTTAAAACAGTTAAGTGAACTCTCTTTCAACTCCTAATAATCTTTTGTCCTGCTTTACAAAAGTACACAAGTTTTGATGTGACAAATATACTACACAAAATTTAAAGTACTTATTTTTAATATTTGATATTACAATTTAAGGTCAAACATATTGGAAGTACTAAATTGCTAATTATTTGTTTCAAGTTTGTGATTACAAATATACTAAAACACATGACATGTTTCAATAGATATGACATTAAATTATATTTTAGTTTGAGCATAAATGCTTCATGCATTTAAAATGTTATCCATAAATAACATAATTGGGAAATTACACATACAAATTTACACAAGTCCTTCTAAAGCGGGTTAAAAAACACTCTTAAGTTCAGTTAATTGCACTTAATATATACAGGTGCATCTCAATAAATTAGAATATTGTGGTTCGATTAAACTTCGATTATTTCAGTAATTCAATGCACACAGACTGAAGTAGTTTAATTATTTGGTTCTTTTAATAGTGATGATTTTGGTCTAAAGATCTAAATGTTTGGTCTCTTGTTTCTCATCTTCCTCTTGACAATACCTCATAGATTCTCTCTGAGGTTCAGGTCTGGTGAATTTGCTGACCAGTCAAGCACACCAACACCATGGTCATTTAACCAACTTTTTGTGCTTTTGGCAGTGTGGGCAGGTGCCAAATCCTGCTGGAAAATGAAATCAGCATCTTTAAAAAGCTGGTCAGCAGAAGGAAGCATGAAGTGCTCCAAAATGTCTTGGTAAACGGGTGCAGTGACTTTGGTTTTCAAAAAACACAATGGACCAACACCAGACAACTGTAGCCAAATTCCTTGACACGTCTGTGTGTGGTGCTCTTGATGCCTTGACCCCAGCCTCAGTCCATTCCTTGTGAAGTTTACCCAAATTCTTGAATCGATTTTGCTTGACAATCCTCATAAGGCTGCGGTTCTCTCAGTTGGTTGTACATCTTTTTCTTCCACACCTTTTCCTTCCACTCAACGTTCTGTTAACATGCTTGGATACAGCACTCTGTGAACAGCCAGCTTCTTTGGTACTGAATGTTTGTGGCTTACCCTCCATGTGAAGGGTGTCAATGATTGTCTTCATCATATAAAAAAAAAAAAAAAAAAACACTTTTCCAAAATCTTCATCTTTATCTTTATCTTTCTCTCCTTCCCTTGCTAGCTTGTACTTATTTTAACAATGCCTGAGACTTGGTGTTATGGGCACTTCCTCTGTCTGTTTGCCTCTTCTAGATTAATCGCTTTATGTATTCCCCAATTGTAAGTCGCTTTGGATAAAAGCGTCTGCAAAATGACTAAATGTAAATGTAAATGTTCTGGACAACTGTCAGATCAGCAGTCTTCCCCATGATTGTGTAGCCTAGTGAACCAAACTGAGAGACCATTTTGAAGGCTCTGAAACCGTTGCAGGTGTTTTGAGTTGATTAGCTGATTGGCATGTCACCATATTCTGATTTGTTGAGATAGTGAATTGATGAGTTTTTGTTAAATGTGAGCCAAAATTCCTTGAACAGAACTGAGGTGGACTCTTGATGCCTTGACCCCAGCCTCAGTCCATTCCTTGTGAAGTTCATACAAATTCTTGAATTGATTTTGCTAGACAAATGGTGAAATTCATCAAAGTCGACCCAGCCTTGAGTAATCGTCCCAAATAAGTCTGTACAGACTCAGAGCTCGATTGAGGGACATTATCGTACAGAAGAAGGCAAACGCCCATACTGGTTGTCATGTGACAAATGAGCCCGTTAAGCAGAAAGGACCCGTGCCTGTAAGGCAGGGACTTCCAGATTATAAAACCTGGCAAATGTGGATGGCGAGGCCCAGCTGGCCGCCGCACATTTCTCTGCAATGGACACACGGCGAGACCAAGCCCAGGACGAGGTACGAGGACATAGTTGGCCCAAAGAAGAGAGTCAATTATCCATCTGGACAGTCTTTGCTTTGTGACTGAAGACCCCTTGGTGTGGCCTCCAAAGCATACAAAGAGCTGTTCTAACTGCCTAAAGGGGGCAGAACACTTAATATAAATTATCAATACCTTGACAGGGTAGAGCAGATTCGAACCCTGGCCTTGCTTCAAAGGAGGAAGCGCCGAGAGAGTAATCCCCTGCGCTTTGAACGGAGTCGAGAGCACTTTAGGTATGTAGCCATGCCTTGGTTTCAGGACGATCTTAGAATCATTATGCCAGAATTCGAGGCAAGAAGGTTGACTGATAGGGCCTGCAGATCTCCCATACGTTTTACCGATGCTTGTGCTACCAGCAGAGCGGTCTTTAACGTCAGGGGACGAAGGTCAACAGACTGTTGCGGCTCAAAAGGAGGGTTTTGGCTCTTCAGAGCCCTCAACACTGTAGGCAGGTCCCATGGACGGTAACAGGGCGGGGCGGGTTGAGCCTTTTAGACCACTTCAGAAAACGAACAACTAAGTTAATAATTATCAGATAATTCTTATATTTAATTCTCTACCAGGCAGAGAAGACAGACCACTTAAGGGCATAGAGGTGTCTCGTAGATGGTGCTCTAGCCTGAGAGATAGTATTTAACACATCTTGTAGTTGTTGCTGAATGAGAAGAATCTGAGGAGCCTTGGCGAATGCCCGCATTATATAGCCAGATGCCCTGCCCATTCTAGCGGGCTTTCCAGCCATAGGCTGTGCAGATCCGCTGCCGCCATTGGTTAATTGCGGTAACCTCACAAACCAATGGTCGTGCAGTACCTGCATTATTAACAGTGTTGGGGAGTAACTAGTTACATGTAACGGAATTACATAATTGAATTACTAAATAATCAGTTACAGAATTTTATTTAAATGAAATTACAGGTACCTATGAAAATATTAAGGATTACTAAGGGGATTACATCAGATTTTGTTCACACACACTCCCACATAGACTTAATTGATTTGCTCTAAAATATGAAACACCAATGTTTCAGAAGGTTATTACATGCTTATCTGATAATTCTTATATTCCCTATATGGATTTATGTATATGCCTTATTTTTTTAAGTTTAACTTTTTTTATAAGGCATTGTTAGATCCAGTGTTTCCTGTCATAGCTATGCAAAGATTTGATTTCAAAAACAATATCATAGCTATAAGTTATTTCTTGTTATGATTTTAAATCTGCATTTAACCTCAGCATGATTTTAAAGTGTCTGATTTTGTGGTGGCTGTGCTTCAAAGGGGACATCGGATGCCCATTTTCCACAAGTTGGTATGATTCATTAGGGTCTTCTTGAAATGGTCTCAGTTGTCATGTAAAACAACACCTTTTTTACATTGTCAAAAAACTCTGTTCACAGTGACTCGTTTCGGTGCATATCTCTTTACATGCTAATGAGCACTGCTCACCCCGCCACTCTCTTCTGGGGAAGTGATCTAACCTTGAATTTTAACTTTTTAACAAAACCTGCCTTGAATTGTCCCTCATTCAGAAAACAGTGTACAGTGTACATTACTCCAGTGTCTGGAGTAAAAATGATTTGCGCAGCCAGGCATAAATTAATTTAGTGAAAATTAAGTGAAATGACGTGTGGCCAAGTATGGTGACCCATACTCTGAATTTGTGCTCTACATTTAACCCATCCAAGTGCACACACACAGCAGTGAACACACACACAAACATAGTGAACACAAATCCAGAGCAGTGGGCAGCCGTATTGCTGCGGCACCCGGGCAGCAGTTGGGGGTTCGGTGCCTTGCTCAAGGGTCTCACCTCAGTCGTGGTATTGAGGACGGAGAGAGTGCTGGTTATTCACTCCAAAATCAAAATGGCTTGATGATTGAGACTGTTTAGGCTTTTGGGGGATTAAAAAAGTAGTGAATTTCTATCATTCTATCATTTCTATCAATATCTATCAACTGCTAAGACACACATTATATACAAATGAAGATATTTTTCATCCAATGTCTCCTTTAAAATCAAATATTATAATCTTAATTCAAGTGATGAAAGATTTGGAAAGTCTGACAGTAATAGTAGTGTTAAACACTACTGTAAGTTTAACCCTGCCTGCTTTACATGTTTGAAAATTATTAACAGTTGAAAACATTATATATTTTGAAAAGTAATCAAATGTAATCAGTTACATTACTTTAATAACGTACTTGAAAATGTACAATACGTATTACATTTTAAGTGGGGTAACTTGTAATGTGTTACCTATTATTACATTCCCAAAGTAACCTTCCCAACACTGGTTATTAAAATAAAGGCTTCAGTGTTGGAGAAAAAGGAATTTCCCTAGCGTCTTTTATTCAAGATGCAGTACGAAGTGTAGTATCGATAGGGAATAGAAATAATTTACATTTTACAATATATTCAAATAAAAAACTGTTATTCCAAATAATAAGAATATTTTACAATATTACTGCAATTACTGTGTATTTTTCGTCAAATAAATGCAAACATAGATGGTGAACTAGAGACTTTCTCCAAAAAAAAACTTTTGAACTCCAAATTTTATCGCTAAAGGAGGTCATTAAATTTCCGAATGTTAAAGACAAGTTTTATGATGTTTACAATTGCTGGCTCCTTAGAAGGATTGTCAAGACAGAACTCTGCCCTAGTGACAAATAAATATACTGAAATGTATTTGAAGCTAAGTATACTACAAATACATTTACATATGTATGTACATAATAACAAAATACCCTGCAATTGTACTTTTAGAATACTAAACTGGTATACTTAAAGCCTGCTACAACTAACAACTAATTGCATACTTAATACACTTTAATTGAAAGGAAGTAGTGTTGAAGTCCAACTAAAGATATATTGAAGTATATCTGTTTGTGCTAAAGTGTAACTATTGTAAGCATACTACACTTTAAATATCTTGATTTTCAAGACCGATATAATTCAAAGATCATCCTATCCTCCTCCATAGTGACATTAAAACACATTTTAGGCTTTATATTAGTAAATGTGATACTATGAATTGAGTTTAATTAATTTTTATTTTGGTAAG
Source organism: Schizopygopsis pylzovi (assembly GCA_027422435.1). Classification (NCBI taxonomy): domain Eukaryota; kingdom Metazoa; phylum Chordata; class Actinopteri; order Cypriniformes; family Cyprinidae; genus Schizopygopsis; species Schizopygopsis pylzovi. The sequence goes on from CM049816.1 coordinate 41,427,817, forward strand.
TCTCAAGTGATATGTCAGTAAATATGTTAAAGGGGTAGTTCACTCAAAAATGTGAAAAATTGACTTCCATAGTAGGAAAAAAAATGCTATGGAAATCAATGGTGCCCCAAAACTGCTCTGTTTCCCACATTCTTCAGAATATATTCCTTTGTGTTCGGTAGAACAAAGACATTCATACAGGTTTGGAACTACTTGAGGATGAGTAAATGATGACAGATTTTTTTATTTTTGGATGAACTATCCCTTTAATAGATTTTAACTATACTTAGTATGAAATAAATGTATTTAAAATACGTTGATTTTTTTTAAAACTAGGTCAGTCAATCCAGTTGAAATGATGGATGTACACATGTGTGTGTATGTTTATGTTTGTGAGAAAAAGACTATAACCTCTAGACAACAGGAATGCAATACTCAGTATGCCATGTCTTCATTCATGTTTGCTTCTCTGTGTATATGTGCCTGTCACACATACTTGCAAAGTATGCCTAACTGCCTAAGTGGAAACGTAAAAATATTTTAGATGTACAGTATTTTAGTCACCAGGTTATAAATGTAGCTGCTCTTCTTGTGGCTGACACAAATCACTGAAGTACTGGGAGACATTAATTTTTCTTACGCCAGAAATAACTCATGGTGCCAATAAACAGATACTGTGTGTAAAAAAACAAACAAAAAAAAATAGTTTTTTTAGGATTATTGTGATGAACTCTCAATCTGACAGCATCCATTCACTGCAGAGGATCCATTGGTGAGCAAGTGATGTATTGCTACATTTCTCCAAATCTGTTCTGGTGATGAAACAAACTCATCTACATCTTGGAGTACATTTACATTTTTGGGTGAACTCTTTCTTTAACAGTTGAGCAATCTGCATTATATTTATTCTAAAAAGAATTAACATCATTGCAATATCAATCTATTATTGCTAGAGGTGTGTGTTGACACCTTTCTGTAAAGATTTGAGGATATGAACTGGGCTCTTCGTGACATATGGCTCACACATGGAGGAGGCTGCTCGGTTTATTTCTGTCCTACAAATGCATTATACTGTTTATCTGTATCGCTGACAGCTTGTTCTCACCACATCTATGCTTCAAGTGCTTTTTTCTTACCAGGGAAATATTTTCTGCCCAAGCGTAATGCTTAGTTTGGAATAAATGCGTTTGATTTATTTGGGAGATTTGGTGTTGTAATCCAGGTCTTGAAAAAAAGATTCTTTAGATTAAAAAGGAATAAATTTGTTGTGGGCGATTTGGTGATATAATTTTAGCATATAATAAATATTTATAGGAACAGTCCTACATACTTAAATCCTAAATACTTTAATGTGAATTTTTAGATAAAAATAGGAATATTATTACTTGTATAAGACAATTTTTAACAAGCATTGACTATACACTTGTATTATGTAATACACTACTGTTAATTTTTTTTTTAAATACTAATAAATTAAATAAATTAAAACTTTTAGTCATTCAGATTAAATTAATGCATTTATTCAATATTAATGAATTACATTTTAAAATATATTAAAATAGAACATTTTTATTATTTTTTTTATAAAATAAATTCAGCCTTTGCCAAAAAAAGAAGAAGAAAAAAAGAAAGAAAAGAAAACCGTCAAACTGCTGAATGTTAGTGTAGCTTAAAAATATAAATTAGTTCTGACTGGAAAAATTAAATTAAAATGAATGCCATTCTACTCTTATGCCATTTATGGAAACTCATCAATGAAATCCACCAAATGAGGCCACATAATTTTTTTTAAGTAAACACTGTGCAAGCAAATATTGAGTCTTTGTGTACTGTTGACTCCGGTGTTTGGAGTTTGTGCAAAGACTGCTGGTTTTGGCCTCCTATACTAGGTCTGCTCCTCTAACCAGATACACCGAGCCAAAAATAACCAAGATCTTCCTTTGCAGGAAACTAAACCATCTCAACGCACAAGTCTGTGCAGATACACGGAACTTTCCATCAAAGAAACTCATTAAAGATGGAGTGAACTCATGAAAGTTTAATGAGTCAGGAAAAAAATCTTCCGAAACATCTGAGCTGGCACTAAAACTAGCCTTCGAAAATCGCTCACATGAAATTGTTGTGGAAAAAGTCAATTTAAAAAGCAAAGATAAAGGTCGTCATGACAAGGAATACAAGGATGAATGAGTTATACAGTAAAAGATAAATAGGTAATATAATATAATAAAATATATTGTAATTTAATGTAATATAATATAATTAATTTAATATACAATGCAATGCAATGCAATTAATTCAGAAATTGTATTATATTACACACTGATATTATTGTAGTACTTTTACTTTTTATTTTATGAACTGCACCAGATAAAATTAAATAATGCTCAGAAATAACCTGTCTGACAGAATACATAGGCTCATTTTTAGCTAGCTGGAATCATAAATATGCAGACCTTTATGTCGGTTGGGGACGGGGGGACGGGGGGGTTGAGGATTTTTCTTTCATAAAATAATATCCTAAAAAACACATCCTTATGAATGATAATGGCAAGGGTTTTCTAATCCCAGCTTTATTCCTAAATTAACTTACTTTCATACCCAAGAGCTATGCATTATTTCCAACATTTCACAATGAGCTGAAACAGACTTTCACAAATTGCATTAGAACTAAACATGTTCTCGAGGGTTTGCCTGATGCTCTTGTGTGAAGGATAACATCTTGTAACCCTCGTTCCCTGAAGGAGGGAATGGAGACGTCACGTTGGTGACTGAAGAATTGGGATCTCACCAGAGAGACCAATCCACTTCCAGTGTAACAAAACAAGCCAATCCAGCTGCCACTGATCACAGCGGGAGTATAAGAGGCAGCAGGTGCACAGCATTAATTCATGCTTTCGCTGAGGAGCCGAGCCGGTGACCAGGCCGCTCAGCCGTGGTACAGCAACTGTGGCGACGGGACGTGACTCGGAGTGACCTCCTGCAGGGAACAAGGGTTACATACGTTTGCATTCAGTCGGTCACTCCGAGTCACGTCGGTGAATGACGAATTGGGATCCATACCAAAGCGCCACAGGAGCTGCCCCTTCCAGCGCCCTGTGTAGGCCTCCTGATCCTTCCTAAGGTAGATGATAGGACCGGGCTCTACACAGAGAAGGTCAACTACTGCTGTTCTTATAGCAACCCAAACAGTAGGACTTGAATAACACTGGGAAAGTGTGCCCTTCCTCTTGAATGAGACACACTACGGAGTCACCTCCTCCCAGAGGAGGTTAAGTGGCATTTACTCTTGTGAAGTAACCCCGTATGGCCCTATTGCACATGGAAGTCTCTGAGATGGCTCAGGCTGCATCATTAGAGATGGCAAAATGTGGTCTGCCAGGGGAAACACGGCTCTAGTAAGAATACCATGGAAAACACATATGGGATCCCAATAGGGTCACTCATATGGGCAAAAGCCTCACACCATATTATATATAATATAATTATAATTATTAATAATTATTTGGCTGAAAGGCTTGGCGCCGGATGCTCTACCACGCATGGCCGCCGGAGTGCTAGAGGACTCAACAGGGTTTGCCCGGTCAGGGAACTATCTGGAGAATTAGGCGTAAGGACGCCACAAGCCGACTCTGACCTGGGCCTCTCAGTACAACTACCCGTTTTAGGTGATAACACAGGAGGAAACAGGTTCGACACGCAGGCTATAGAACATAGAGAACATGTTAGGAGTAGCCCAGCCCGCAGCGGCTCTACTAGCGAGGCATCACGTGCCAGCGCCCATGACGAAGCGACACCCTAGTGGAGTGAGCACGCAGCCTGAGCGGGCAAGGTACACCTTGTGTTTCAAAAGCCAAGGTGACGGCATCCACTATCCAGTGTGCCATCCTCTGCTTGGAGACATCCTTCCCCTTCTGCTGTCCTCCATAACAGACAAAGAGCTGTTCTGAGGTCCTGAAGCTCAGAGTTCTATCCACGTACTGTCGCAGTGCATCTACAGGACAGAGAAAATCTTGGGCTGGGTCTGCCTTCTCCAGGGTCAGCACTCGCAGGTTCACTATCTGGTCCCTGAAGGGCGTGGTAGGAACCTTGGGCATGTAGCCGGGCCGGGGTCTCAGTGTTGCACTGGATTCAGCCGGCCCAAACTCAAGGCACGATTCGTCGACCGAAAATGCCTGCAGGTCCCCCACCCTCTTGATCGAGGTCAATGCAGTCAGGAGTAGTGTTTTAATAGAGAGAAACTTCAACTCGACTGACTGCAAAGGCTCAAAGGGGGCCATTTATAGGGCTCTTAGCACCAATGCCAAATCCCAAGAGGGTAGGGAGAAACCTGGTGACCAGATGCAATGATCCGATTGCAGCTGTTCTCGAGTCGAAAACTCACTGATTCAAACGATCCGTTTAGAGCGAGTCTTCTTCAGTGAACTGAACTCACAAGTAAAGAACCGGGAGATCTCGTGAGCGCGCGCTACTGATGCTGTGAAAAGTAAGTTACTAATGTCGAATTTTAGGATGAATTATTGTAACTGAAAATAATATTTAGGTCAAAACTGTCAGTTGTTTGTGAACTAAATCTGCTGTAAAGGGTGATCTATTTAAGCCCACTGAAATGCTTGAATGGAGACAGATCAACATCAGTGTCTCTAACATTATGTTTTAGGTCAAAAACAAAACATTAAAATAACACCGATTAAATAAAATAACTCATGCACGTTCATATTCCCCGCTGCTCATGCACGTTCATATTCCCCGTAACGTTCGCAGTTTTATTAAAATGCTATGCATTTAGACCTATGTGACGTCTGTTTTTATATTGTTTATCAACAGTATACATTTTTATATTGTTTAGATCAACTAGCCGAGTAGACAGATATGAATGTTTATTCATAACCATACTGAAAATAAGTAAATATTGTTAGCTGATGCTAACTGTCTAACGTTAGCTAACAAGCTTGCTGGTGCTAAGTTGAGGAAATTTTTAGATATAAAGTCCAAATATTTTTATTCAGCCACCTAGATAGATTCCATCTGAGGGAAAAAGAAAGGATGTGATGTTCAGAACATAGTAACTACAGTAATTATCAGAGTGGGAAGTGATGCCCTCTGGGGGCATTGGGCCAGGGGTGTTTTTACACCACAGAAAAAATAATTATGAAAATATAATTAGATTTTCCTTAAAATGTTCTTCCTAATTTCAGGCCTAATTCTCATGTCATATATAACTGACGTTCTGCAAAACAACAAGTTCTAAAACACTTTTTTCTTACTGGTGAAAATTAGATGGTGAAATCTGTTTTCTCTCAGGTACATGGCAGTGTAAGCTTCACAGTGAACATTACTACATCACTCTCATCAATGTAGTCCATATCAACAAAATATATATCTTGACTCTATATAGTGGTTATTTTGGGAAAAACCGAGGTATTTTGGGCAGTATGATTATAAAAATATGTGCTAATATAAAATTAAATAAAGTAGTCTATATAAAATTGCTAAATAAATCTGTCTATCAGTACTTTTTTACTTAAGTACATAAAAAATTGAGTACTTTTGTACTTTCACTCGAGTAAAATTGAAAAAGCAGTACTTTTACTTTTACTGGAGTAATATTTTACTATACGTATCTGTACTTTTACTCAAGTACTTGATCTGTGTACTTTGTCCACCACTGCCAAAGGAGGCCACAGTTATTTTTTTAAGTAAACTCTGTGCAAGAAAATATTGAGTCTCTGTGTACTGTTGACTCCGGTGTTTGGAGTTTGTGCAAAGACTGCTGGTTTTGGCCTCCTATACTAGGTCTGCTCTTCTAACCAGATACACCGAGCCAAAAATAACCAAGATCTTCCTTTGCAGGAAACTAAACCATCTCAACGCACAAGTCTGTGCAGATACACGGAACTTTCCATCAAAGAAACTCATTAAAGATGGAGTGAACTCATGAAAGTTTAACGAGTCAGGAAAAAATCTTCCGAAACATCTGAGCTGGCACTAAAACTAGCCTTCGAAAATCACTCACATGAAATTGTTTTGGAAAAAGTGCAAGGATTAAGTCGTCATGACAAGGAATACACGGATGAATGAGTTATAGAGTAAAAGATAAATAGGTAATATAATATAATAAAATATATTGTAATTTTTAATGTAATATAATATAATTTTTAAATATTATTAAAAATTGTAAAAATTTAATATACAATGCAATGCAATACAATTAATTCAGAAATTGTATTATATTACTCAGTGATATTATTGTAGTACTTTTACTTTTTAATTTATGAACTGCACCAGATAAAACTAAATAATGCTCAGAAATAACCTGTCTGATAGAATACATAGGCTCATTTTTAGCTAGCTGGAATCATACATATGCAGACCTTTATGTCGGTTGGGGGGGGGGGGGGATTTTTCTTTTTTGTAAATTAATTTCCTCAAACACACATCATTATGAATGATAATGGCAAGGGTTTTCTAATACCAGCTTCATTCCTAGATGAACTTGCTTTCATATCCAAAGAACTATGCATCATTTCCAACATTTCACAATGAGCTGAAACAGACTTTCACAGATTGCATTAGAATTAAATATGTTGTCTTGAGGGTTTGCCTGATGCTCTTGTGTAAAGGATAACGTCTCGGTTACATATGTAACCCTTGTTCCCTGAAGGAGGGAACGGAGACGTCACGACGGTGACCGAAGAATTGGGATCTCGCCAGAGATACCAATCCACTTCAAGTGTAACTAAACGAGCCAATGGACATTGGCATGCGATTATTGCATCCAGCTCCCACTGATCACAGCGGGAGTATAAGAGGCAGCAGGTGCACAGCATTAATTCATGCTTTTGCTGATGAGCCGAGCCGGTGACCAGGCCCCTCAGCCATGGTACAGCAACCGTGGCGACGGGACATGACTTGGAGGGACCTCCTTCAGGGAACAAGGGTTATATACGTAACGGAGACGTTCCCATTCAGTCGGTCACTCCGAGTCACGTCGGTGAATGACGAATTGGGATCCCTACCAAAGCACCACAGGACCTGCCCCTTCCAGCGCTCTGTGTAGGCCTCCTGATCCTTCCTAAGATAGATGATAGGACCGGGCTCTACACAGAGAAGGTCAACTACTGCTGTTCCTATAGCAACCCAAACAGTAGGACTTGAATAACACTGGGAAAGCATGCCCTTTCTCTTGAAAGAGACACACTACGGAGTCACCTCCTCCCAGAGGAGGTTAAGTGACATTTACTCATGTGAAGTAACCCTGAAGGGCCCTATTGCACATGGAAGTCTCTGAGATGGCTCAGGCTGCATCATTAGAGATGGCAGAATCTGGTCTGCCAGGGAAAACACGGCTCTAATAAGAATACCATGGAAAACACGTATGGGATCCCAACAGGGTCACTCATATGGGCACTAGCCACACACCATATTTCAAGAATTATTTGGCTGAAAGGCTTGGCACCGGATGCTCTACCACATATGGCCACCAGAGTGCTGGAGGACACGACAGGGTTTGCCCGGTCAGGGAACTCTCTGGAAAATTAGGCGTAAGGACGCTGCAAGCCGACTCTAACCCGGGCCTCTCAGTACCACTACCCATTTGAGGTGAGAACACAGGAGGACACCGGTTTGACACGCAGGCTATAGAACTTAACGAATGTGTTAGGAGTAGCCCAGCCCGCAGCTCTACAGATGTCTACTAGTGAGGCACCACGAGCCAGTGCTCAGGACGATGCGACACCCCTAGTGGAGTGAGCACGCAGCCTGAGTGGGCAAGGCACACCTTGAGTTTCATAAGCCAAGGTGATGGCATCCACTGTCCAGTGTGCCATCCTCTGCTTGGAAACATCCTTTCCCTTCTGCTGTCCTCCATAACAAACAAAGAGCTGTTCTCAGGTCCTGAAGCTCAGAGTTCTATCCACGTACTGTCGCAGTGCATGTACAGGACAGAGCAAATTTAGGGCTGGGTCTGCCTCCTCCAGGGGCAGCACTTGCAGGTTCACCATCTGGTCCCTGAAGGGCGTGGTAGGAACCTTGGGCACGTAGCCGGGCCGGGGTCTCAGTGTTGCTCTGGATTCAGCCGGCCCAAACTCAATGCATGATTCGTCGACCCAAAATGCCTGCTGGTCCCCCACCCTCTTGATCGAGGCCAATGCAGTCAGGAGTAGTGTTTTCATAGAGAGAAACTTCAACTCAACTGACTGCAAAGGCTCAAAGGGGGCCGTTTATAGGGCTCTTAGCACCAATGCCAAATCCCAAGAGGGTAGGGAGAAACCTGGTGACCAGATCGTGCTTCCCCCCGATCTCCCCTCTATGGGATCGTGGTGGGTGGTGATAGCAGCCACATAAACTTTAAGGGTGGAGGAGGACAGCCTACACTCCAATTTCTGCTGCAGGAGGGACAGCACTGCTCTGATTGAACATCTCCTGGGATCTTCACTGTGAGAGGAATATCATTCGTCGAACAGTTTCCACTTCAGCGCATAGGCCCGTCTTGTAGACGGTGCTTGTGGTAAAGCGATAGTGAGAGTTACCTCCTGGGGTAGGTCACCTAGAACCTCCACATCCTGTCCAGGGACCACACATGGAATTTCCACAAGTCTGGACGCGGGTGCCAGAGGGTGCCCTATCTCTGAGAAACCAGATCCTTCCTCAGAGGAATCAGCCAGGAAGGGTCTGTCACGAGGAGCATTAGTTCCGGGAACCAGGTCCTGCTGTGTCAATATGAAGCCACTAACAGGCTCGTCCTCCCTGATCTTGCATTGTGTCTGTTCTAGTAGGTTCAGTGGGGGGAACACATATTTGTGCAGGCCCTGGGGCCAGCTGTGTGCCAGTGCAAATACACATTGTATTTATAAATACATAATAAATATACACAGTACACACATATATATTATGTAAACAAAAATTAAAAATTAATCGTTTGACAGCACTAAAAAAATCTAAATATATAATTCTATGTAGCTATAATTCTACATCAGTGATACTAAAATAACACTGCTGTAAACTCTGGTCTTCGCTCACTGACATACTATTCAACTGACTTAAAATAATATAATATAGCTTCAAGGGTGTTTCCAGTAAATGAGTACTGTAAATGTGAGACTGCCTTGCTGATCCCTGCCTTTACTGTCTGTAAAGAACAGAAAAGATTTTGGCCATGACTCTGGACTCGTGGACTTTGACTTGTTGACTGGTCACTGGACGCAATGTGATACACAGAGATTGTGATCAAGCAGACAAGAGACTCAACTGAAATTCGTTCTTGTTTCTTTCTACTAAACTTAGTCTCTCCACATTAGTCTTTAACAACACTTGACTTACAGTCCCACGTCAAATTAGTCAAACTGATGATAATGGAAAAAGGTGATGTAAAGTAAGTGCATGAGTTCAAACTATCTTTTACTGTTCATTAATGTGTGCATGTTTAATATTTTTTGTCAAAGCTATTTATTTGTTACATTTTAATTATGTATGCATATATTTTTATGAAGCCTGATACAGGTATGTATTTCATATAATATATTATATTGTATGAATTAATGAATGATGCATTTATATAGCGCTTTATTGTGTATTGTTGTACACCCAAAGCACTTTACAATCAACCCCCCCCCCCCCCCCCATGTGCCAGTGCGCTCACCACACACCAGCTACAGGTGTAGAGGAGAGAGAGTCATAGAGCCAATCAAGTGTATGCGCTCACCACACACCAGCTACAGGTGGAGAGGAGAGAGAGAGTCATAGAGTCAATCAAGTGTATGCACTCACCACACACCAGCTACAGGTGGAGAGGAGAGAGAGACATAGAGCCAATCAAGTGTATGCTCTCACCACACACCAGCTACAGGTGGAGAGGAGAGAGAGTCATAGAGCCAATCAAGTGAATGCGCTCACCACAAACCAGCTACAGGTGGACAGGAGAGAGAGTCATAGAGCCAATCAAGTGTATGCTCTCACCACACACCAGCTACAAGTGGAGAGGAGAGAGAGTCATAGAGCCAATCAAGTGTATGCTCTCACCACACACCAGCTACAGGTGGAGAGGTGAGAGTGTCATAGAGCCAATCAAGTGTATGCGCTTACCACACACCAGCTACAGGTGGAGAGGAGAGAGAGTCATAGAGCCAATCAAGTGAATAGGAATTATTATGAGGCCATGATTGACAAGGGCCAGTGGAGGGAATTTGGCCAGGACCTGCATGCCCAGGGAGCACTACTTTTAGTAGTTTTTGTTTTCTATATTTGTGACCCTGGACCACAAAACCAGTCGCTGGGGTATATTTGTAGCAATAGCCAAAAATACATTTTATGGTTAAAAATTATACATTTTGTATTTTATGCCAAACATCATTAGGATATTAAATAAAGATCATGTTCCATGAAGATATGTGTACATTTCTTACCATAAATATATAAAAACTTCATTTTTGTTTAGTAATATGCATTGCTAAGAACTTTATTTGGACAAATTTAAAGGCGATTTTATCAATATTTAGATTTTTTTGCACCCTCAGATTCTAGATTTTCAAATAGTTGTATCTCGGCCAAATATTGTCCTAACAAACCATACATCAATGGAAAGCTTAATTAATCAGCTTTCAGACGATGTATAAATCTCAATTTCGAAAAATGTACAATTAAGACTGGTTTTGTGGTCCATGTGCTTGTTTTAATTATTATTATTTTTTTTTTCTGCTTTAATTTTATTTAATATAGAACTCAAGCTGAGAAATTAGAAATGTTGCCTTGGAAACTAGCTGAAATTTTAATTTTAGTTTGTTTTCATTTTAATAAACTATAATGACCCTGATTGTCACATTGTTACATATTTAATTAAGCAAATCTGATTGTATGAGTCAAGAAAGAGATATTAAAATATATATTAAATATAATTTTGATACTATTTATATTTTTATATGAATATTATTATATTAGTATATAATAATATAATGTGTCACACAAATGTATATGGTTATGGTTAAACGAATTGTATTCTATGTACGTTTTATGAGAAAATTGATGAGTTTTTGTTTATAGTGTATACATACATTTAAAAATAACTTTTTTTTTTTTTAAATAAAAATAATTTTTTTTGCTTTGTTTGCTTCTTAATCAAATCCAACTTTTTTAGTTCTCTATATTGTAATATTTATATCATCTTAAATAAAAAACACAGACTGTCTCTGCAAATCAGAAAGCCCAGTGATCCTACAGGTAGGCTACACTGTGCATTTTAAAACACCCAAGAAAGATATAGAAAAAATATTATAAATATTACTTTGATGGTATTTATATTGATGCATTGCATTGCATGGATACATTACCTGCGAAGTGTGCTCCAGTGTATGCCTCACATTTCCAGTATTCCATGCTTACAGAAAATTTGAAACGTATACAGTACACTGCCAAATGATTATTGGAGCACATTTTACAAATAAAACAAATACTGTTTGACTTTCTACATCAAAATTCCACATTTAGTGGACTGAAAATTGTTTCTAAGTTCAGTGCACTATGCACACTATAAAAAAATAGCAAGTATGCTATTCCAAGCACAGCCTCACATAACAGTGGGAACATGG